>CAUJRU010000140.1:1200000-1530106 GCA_963277665.1 Viscum album | reverse complement strand
GCATGCGGTCAGGGAGAGTGACCCAATGGCTCTAAGAATGATTCGAGGGACAGTCTGTGTCCACTATAGCTGTCGTAGTAACAGACGTTGATATGAATCATTCCTTCCTTCCACAAATCTTGTCCCAGACCTAGAGTTTCGGTAAGCCGTGGACTTGACCCTCACGTCTGGAGATACCCTGGGAGGAGACTCGATAATCACAATTATGCCGACGGTGTGGTCAGACCCTCGAGGTGACAGTTTCGGTTGGAATCTCTTGGTGGCAGCGTCGAGGCCTTACGATGTTGGTTTGAGTATGGACTGGGGAAATCACAGTTCATACACAAATTGATGGTATTAGGCAATAAGGTTGTGGTTTAACTACGACGTCAGGATGGGTTTTCCGTGGTCAGAAAAAAGGAAACCCCACACAGCACTGGATAAACTCATGCATAGGAGGGTGTGACCAATCACTCTTGAGTCGGTCAACCTTACCCTCATGGCAACTGTCGTTTTGAGTTTCAGTTCTAACAGGATTTGGAGACCTCAATAGTTTGAGGTTGACGATCACATCCTTATACGGGTCTCACCTTGACGAGGTTTACGGAGATGTGGCAAAGGCGGAAAGTAATCTCCGAGATTCAATGGACCTTTCTAGGTCCTCAGCTGGGTAGGCGAGGTGGTTTACCACTTGACCCATCCACCTTAGTTGCACAAGGTGCACGACGACTTCCACGTATCTCAACTGAGGAGATACGTGCTCGACCCTTCGCATATCATTGACCATGGGGAGCTGGACGATGGCGATGGGGTGAATTTCACGGAGGTTCCAGTGGGGATCGAGGATCGATAGGGGTAGATCTTAAGAGAATGGTCTATTCCTCGGGTGCGCTTTCTCGGGCAGTACGAGAACCTCCAGGTGAGCACATGAGAGCGGGAGGCTCAGATGCGTGCTCTGTACAGCTTTTGTGACCCTGGTTAGTGTTGAAGCTTTACGGAGACGTAAAGCCCTGAGGTGGGAGTAATGTGATGACCTGAAAATTCAAGTAAAATTTTTTCTTAATTTTATTTGGAATTTTACAAGAACGCAGTTACTGACGGCGCCTGATTCCAAGGCCCGGTGTGCCCGGAATCATTTTCCGAAGTTTGGCTCGAGTACGTTCAGTGAACAGATGAGCGGGTATTTCTATCTTTGGAACCGGTGCTCAGAATCGAATTCCAAGGGCACTGATGAAAACGCATCGCCGGTAATTTCTTAGAAACACGTTTTTTGGAGTTGCGTTTTCACGTGAGTAGATGATAAAAATTGTGGAAGTTAATTTTATAATTTAACTACAATTTTTATTTTTCTTTAAGTGGTTTAAGGCTTTGGGTGGAAGTTGGGCAACTACCCAACTTCCCAAGGGAGGTTATGAGGGTGGTGGGGCCCACAAAACCCCACCCCTTAACATTCCATAACTCCCTCAACTCACATTTTAATTTGATAACTTATGTTTTGATAACTTATATTATTAATGAAGTGTGTTTAATGTGAGTGTTTGAATTTCAAACTCTTGAATTTCAAACCTTAAGTTGTGTTAATAAAATAAGTAAGGGACTTATTTTATTTTGGGTTGGAGGCTTGCTGCTTGAGAGCTTTGGGAGAAAAGATAAGGGAGACATGAATTTCTTCATCTTCTTCGTTGAAGAACACGAAGAACGCGAAGAATGCGAAGAACGCCGGATTCCTCGGAGGTCGACATCTACTTCCGCGACGTCTCCTTCCGCGATGCCTCTTACCGCGACGCCAACGACGTCTTCTTTCACGAAATCTCTTTACACGACGAATCCTCGTTCGACAAACCTCCATTCAAGCAATGTCGAGGTAGGGAATTGTTTGTCAATATTAATGAACCCCATGTTACTTCCTTCTAAATCAAGAACGCGGATCAACTAAACATCAAGTTAATCTGCGAAGGATATGTTGCGGGTGGGGAATTCTTGTTTGCGGGAAAACTATAGGGGTTTATTTATTTAAATTGTTCGTGATTATTACCATGATGTTCTTTGTGATATATGACCAATTGCTATCAATTAACGAGAGGGGACCGGATCGTAAAAACACGGCCGACCCTCCTCCTTATCCATGTTGGTTTCTTTTGTGGGTTGAAACAGGAATGGCGTTGTGCCGTCGCACCGCGTGGAATCGTGCGGCAAGGAATGTGCTGTGCCGTCGCACCGCGCCGTGAAAAATAACAAGGACACGACATCGTCATACCGCATTGGAGAAACCCGAAGTCATCCGTGGACGGAGTCGGGCCACGGCGAAGGGGCGCGGTGCCATCGCGTCGTGCCGGAGAACCACGAAGACGGCACGTTTTGTTAATTGAAGTGCGGATCGACGGACGATGGTGAGGCGGGCTGTGAAGGCGTTTTGAAGGCTTTGCAGTGAAGGTCGGGTCCCGAGATAATCTCTGGCGAATACTGCAGGCGAATCGGACCACCGGAGCGCGTCCGGTGGTCCGCGGAAGCCCCCGCCGCCACGCCGCGCCGATGCGGCGGTGCCGGCGGTCGGGGGCGGCGGCGCCCGGAGCGCCTCTGGAAGAATCCTCCGCGGCTGCGGAGCACGAACCCGAGACCACGCGGGACCGGTGGGGGTGGCGGGACGCGACCGACTACCACGTCCGCTAGCACGGGCGGCCCCCACGTGGGGTCGCAGTTCTTCACGCGGGGGCAGCGCCCCGCTCCGCCCGCGGCTCGGCCGTAACAGCCGAGCCGACCCGCCGGCTGGGCCGGGTCGCGCCCAGGCTGGTCCGGGCCACCCTGGACAGGCCGGACTGCGTGGACCGGGTTGGACCCAGATCCGGGTCGGGTCTCCCCGGTTCGGGCCGACCCAGGGGGGGTTGGGCCGGGTCGGTCTGGGCCCAGACCCCCCGTTTTCGGATCACTTTCGATCAAATTCCCATATCTTGGGCTACTGACCTCCGATCGACGCACCGTCAGTGGAGATGCGATACGTGGACCGAGATGGTCGGTTTGACATATTACACTCAATGTTTTGGAATCCTTTGGGTTCGACAGGGTTGGTTTGTGCACGAAACCAACCGGGCCCTCGGAGCGGAAATGCTCATAACTTGAACTTCGGACGTCCGATTGACGTGCCGTCGACTTTTTTGGATTCCTCTAAGTGAGATGGAAATTTTGGCATACTTCGCCTGAGTTTTGGTTTCTGTTGGATAGAGGCCGGGTTGGATTGTACCTGAAATCCAACAGGGCCCCTAGGACGAAAATGCTAATAACTCCCAGATCGGGCGTCCGATTGACGCGCCGTCTGTTGCGTTGAGACCCCTATGACGAGGCAGTCCTTTGATATAATTCTTTGTGGGACTTTGAGATACTTGGAGTATCGGCCTGTAGCTCGTGGAGTGGACCCTCCCGGAGACGAGCGTACGGAGTACGGAGACCATGTAGCCGGCTGAGGCCTGACGACTGCTTGACAGACTCGACTTGGGGTGAGTCGACTAGCTCAGTGGACGGAGCACTACGTTGTGAGGTGCAGACCCATGACGGACATAGAACTACCTGTGTGAAAGTGCAGACCTGCGGTGCTCGTCTGGAGAGTACCTCAGCAGGATACTTGGGGGTGTACACTACTATGTTTGGGTGGCATACCCCGGCGGGAAGCACTACTGTGTTTGGGTGGCTGACCCGTGGTACTCGACAGGAGGAGTACCTCGGCAGTCTTTGTTTAGTGAGAAGTACCTCGGAGTCGTGACATGACCACTTTACACTCTAGAGACGGGGCTCTTCAGCAGTTACAGTTTCGATAATGAAAATCCTGGTTTGAGCTGAGACTATGACCTTTGTGTTTACCTCTTGATTGAGATGGGTCACTTGATAACTTAGGTATATGTATGGGCATATACCTGGGAAGTGGTTATCTGTTGATTTCATAATCTGTGTTTTTCCTCATGATTGAGATGGGTTACTTGATAACTTAGGTAATGTATGGTCCTATACCTAAGTAGAGGTTATCTGTTGAGATCTTCTTTGTGGTTATCCTTGTTGGTTTTGGTGAGACCTTGAGGGTCTCGGGGTCCCTACTGAGTATCGTTATACTCTTCCCTGCACGGGCTATGCCCGCACCTCGTTGTGTTGGTTGCAGATGATGGGCAGTGCTGACGGAGGCCGAGTGTTCAAGGACTGGATGGTACCCAGAGGTGGACTACACGATGAGTCAGTATCTGGAGGTGGACTTCACAGCGAGACGACACTCAGAGGAGGTTGACGGGCGAGGGCATTGTGGAGGCTATCTGTACCTACCCTTTAGTTAGGATCTGTGGTGGACGATCCAGGAGCTGCGCCATCTGTACCTACCCTTAAGGTAGGATCCGAGGAGGACGACCTAGGAGCCACTTCTGTTCTTCCAGTTGTTGTCTCTTTCCTGTTGTACTATCAGTTGGGTTTGTATTCTGGCCCATTTACTTTTCAGCACTTCTCTTTGTACTTAGTGTTTTTACTTCTGCTTGTACTCTGTGGTGTTTTGTTTACTTTTATAAAGGCAATTCCTTCCCAGTTATCGGGAATTATGCCTTTGGTGCTAGTCGCCAGCCCCTGGCCTATGGAAGGCGGGCTTGGGGTAGTCACGGCACGGGCCCCGGGGACGGGTCGTGACAATATATATAATATAAAACAAATTTTGTTTACAAAAATTAAATATTTCTCAATAAAGGGAAGTTGAGACAAAATCCCCATCCTTAAATCCACATTGGCCATGTATTTCCTTTAACTATAATATAAAATAATTATATCTATTTTTTTCTTGTAAACGGATATTTTCCTGATTTATTTTTTATCTATAAACTATTCTTTCATTTATTTCAATCAAATATTTTATTACACATTCTGTTAATTACACATCGCGAGTTTTGAGGATTTTCAGTTCATAATTTACAAACGAATTCAGTATGTTGCTCACTTTCAAAAAGGTAATTGCCCCATCATCTCAAGAATAATAATAATTAAATAATAATAATTTTTATTAACTTATTATAATTTAATAATGAACCATGAAATATGGTAATAAATAATTGCATATGGTATAATCATGGAGATGGTATGTTGTACATACGCATGAGTAACATTTACATTTTTTAATGAGAAAGAGGGAAATATGCTATGTATTATTGTAAATTTATAAATTTATTATTATAATATAAATATAATATTAATTATTAAAATAAAATTAAATATAATAGACATGTGATGTATTAATGAAAAAACAAATCATATCTCTTGGTGGAGGTGGAAATCAACAATTATACAGAGATGAAGTTTTTATTTTTTAAATGGACGTAAAGGTAAGAAAATAGATTATATATTACTTTATATAATTATTATTATCTCATTAATATCATATATATACATTAAATTCATCATTATTTCCAATAGTGATATGTGGTTATGGAAAACGAATTACATTGATTTGTGAGGGGATGGTTTCTCGTACACATGAATAATGATTTCATTTCCTATTTCATTAAAGATGATAGGGATATTAGTTATTAAATTAACACAACAAAACATATTTATATTTAATATAGTAACTATATTATTTCATCATTGTTTATGAATTTCTTATGGATGTAGAAGCTGAACTAAAGTAAGGACGATCAGTTAAGAACCACATATCTTCTTCAGAAAACATCTTTGTGTTTATTAATGAAGACTTCTTAAGACGGTTTTATGATACAACAATACATCTACAACATAAAGAGTGATTTTTGTAATATATTTGGGTCAGTCCAAGATGAACCTATGGTCTATTTTTGTGTGTAGAGGAGATGAGAGGGGTGTCCTTTTATAAATGGTAGAGAGAACATAAGAATATATTTTTTAGATAATCTAAATATATTATTGTATTACATAATAAAAAGATCTCCAAAGAAGAAATTTTAAATTTATTATACAAAATGCGGTTTACATTATTAAATTTATTAGGTTTTATAAATGTTTTATGTCATTTTAACCCTCATCACTTTAGTATAGCCCTAGGTTAATCTATTTTCACCATAACCATGACAACTTATGTTTAATATTTTTTATTATTCATTTGGATAATTCATTATGTTCAACTTATAAACAAATAATAATTATTCGTATTCAAAATATGGAATCCTTATTATCTATCTCAAATCATAAAATTGGAAGTATATAATTTCAAATTTAAACTATAACACATGTTGAATATAATTTTCTAGAAAGTTACCATTTGTTTAAAAAATGATTCTATACCAAATTCAACGAAAATGTTAATTAAAATATTATTTATTGGATAAATTAAAAAAATATGAATAATTTTGATTTTAAATATAATGAAAAATAAAGTTTTACGTGGAAAATACTTAAGACGAAAATACAGTTTTCAATAACAAAACATTACTTTTAATTATTCATTAAAAAGGAATGATTTTTGAAAGACTCAAAAATTTATACTAAGATAATTTTATATATATTATTTGAAAAATAATATTGTTTTAATCAAATATTATTTATAAATTTTATATTCATTATTTATAATATTTCTCACTAAAATTAATAAAAATTATTCATTAAGAAAACATATCTTTGATACATAAAATTAGTTTGTAATGTAATGGTGTGATTGTTTACTAAGAATCAATAAATAAATTTTTATCGATTGTGAACAATATATATATATATATATTATTTCAATTAATTCAATTTATACCCACCATCAAAAGAACTAGGTTATAATGGTATTAGTAAATAATAATATAGTTTGGATCATTTTATCTCGGGGATGCATGTATCATGTGATATCAAACAAAATATCTTTTAAAAAATAATTCATGGTGTGAAATTATAAAATATTTAATAAATTAAATCCATGTAATTTTAACATTATCATGGAAATGATGTTTTTAAAATTTTAAAATTCAATTTTTAAAAGGCCGACATTATTAAGATTGTAAATTGAACAACATTTTCAAAAGATGAGGTCGACAATATTACATAAATTCAGAGTAACACATAACAAGGATTATGTATAGGTAAAAATTACAGGTAAGTAAATAAATAGAAATCGAGGAAATCATTAATGTAGAGATAATGATTGAAACTGATTGAGAATAATTATCATAATAAAGTAAATGATCATGATAATTTCAATGAACACAAGTCCATAAAATTATTTGCTGTGAAAAAAGATTATTGATTATGAAGATAAATTTTTTCGTTCAATATCTATTTCTTATATTAGAGGAAAGTAATAACATTTTAGAATAATAACAAAACAATATATTCTTAATTGACATTTATAATGCCATACTTTAAAAAATTTCCACAAAATATCATCTTTTTATCCAAATGATGAGTTTTGAAGATTAATGTTTCATGCATGAAGTACTAAAATCCACATTTAATGGTTCTCATAATCAATAATGTTTTAATAACCTATTACGTGTGTCTTTCAAAAATAACCTAAACTTAATTGTTTAGCACATAGTAAGATAATATAAAAAATTTATAAAAAAATGATAAGAGTAAATAGTTCATTAACATTAAAAATTCCAAAATAAAACTAATTGTGTTATGTATGTGATTCCATAAATATGTAAACTAATTTACAAATTAACCTCAATAACAGAAAAATTATTGAATATTATAAACTCAATGGTTTTATCATGCGTTCCTTTTTAAATTTCCAAATATATTATATTATCCATATGAAATAATCATTCATGTTAAACCCAATGTTTATATATACCGAAAATTATATAAATAGTATCCCAAAAAATTTATAAATTTTCTCAAAAATAAATAACATAAACCTCAAATGGGGAATCACTTACATTGAAATTATGATCAAAGTAAATTTTAAACACATGATGGTATCCATAACTCTTAATTTTAGCTCACATGAAAAATAAAAATATCTATATTTATCTATACATTTATCTAATGCCAACTATAACATCTCAAAACTTACATTCTAGGAAATAAGTTCTTCAAACATAATCATTACATATCTATCATGAAAACAATAAATTTGATCCAATTTCAACATCCTTGTCCTATATTATCCTATAAAAATAATGGATCACTAACATACCCAACGACCTATTATGTTTTGAATTTAATATAATTAGGAAAAACACATACATAACACCTTGGATACATTAGTATCATGTTTATAAAAATATAAATAATCTCAAAATTACATAATCACATAAATAAATACTCTCAAGAATTACATACTTAAAAACATTCTTCATAACCATAGAAGAATGAAACATAATAAGATAAATCTTAAAGTCATTTTAATATTAATCTTACAAATTTACTATTTGAATACATCAATGAGAATAAAATATTAATAAGGGTATGATGACCCAATAAAAATTTAAATACCATAACAAAATAGAATTAATAACCAACAAATCATAGACTATAAAAATTAATATATTGCCTAAATATTAAACCTATGACAAGTGTTATATATTTCATCAATCAAGATCATTGTGATATAAATCCTTATAAAATGGAAAAATTAGAAGTTGATAAATTTAAAAAGAAAAAATGATTCTAAATTGGAATATAATTTTCCATACACTATTAAAATATCTCATACAAATGGTATAACCTACTTGTAAAATTGTAATAATATATTATGAGAAAATTGTAACTATGTGACTATATCAATTTACATGATTTATTAGTGAGAATATCATGATCACCTTTAATAATTATATATTTCCATGTACCATAATATAAAAAATACACTTGAAATAAATCACTTTTAAACATAATGATAACTACTGTTCATTCATACCAGGATTTTCCGTAAGAAATGTAACGTGTTCTGAGAAAATAACTTTCAAAACCCATAATAAATTCAAAGAAATAATAAGGATGGAATCATTAATAAATTACCCCAATTGAGAATATGTAAAATCAATATTGTTTTCATTAATTAATAGACATTTCATAAAAATACCATCAATAAATTCTTGATGAAAATACGCATTGAAATTTAAAAAAAATTATAAAAAATTAAAAACATCAAAAATATTTTTAATGTAATTTTCGATTAAAATAACCTTAGAAGCAAAAAAATTTAGATTATATGAAAATCATGTTTAAAACAATGTGAAAATATGTTCACTTCTTAATAATTATAGATAACAATTCATCTATCACTTTTTTAAAGGGATTCAAATGTGATCCATTTTGAAAACTTCATGAGATTTATTTTAAGATATTATTAATGAAGGTAAAGGATCATGAAAAATAAAATTACAGAAAAAACTATATTAATAAAATAACATTAATTAAAACACATTAGGAACATGGAAATGGAATAGAATGATTATTTATATTTAATAAGATTCAATATCATTATAATTAAATTTTTTTTATTTATGTATATTTAAAAAATAAGGGATTAAATGGAAAATAACTTTTTTAAAAAAATTCATACAAATTGAAGAATATATGATATTTTGTTCTGGAAAATAGGATCATATTTTCTCCAAATGGAACCAAAAATATTAAAAATATTAAAAAAAGATATTGTTTCAAATTTTTTTAATAAATTAGTAACATAAAAAATTCATTGAATGTAATAGAATGATATATAAGATCTCATAATTATATAATGGGGAAGTAACTAAATCATTTAATGAAATCATGATTCATGATATAAAATAATTATCCTAAAAATGAGATTGAGTAATATAAGAATTTTATGGATCATAAAATTTATGGTGATAACACATACATGTAGTGATAAGGTGAAACCAATTTAAATCCACATAAAATAATTTTTAAACAAAATATGACACAATTATATGTAATTACAAAAATAATGATGTCATATAAAAAATGTAGTAATATAAACCACTAAAATGAAATTGAGTAATGAAATCCTTTTCTACTTTGTATCATTGAACTGAAATCCCATAGATAAAATAATTTGAAATGATATTTAAAATAACATAATATATGATGGATTAATTATTAGAAAATATATATACATATACACCATATAGAAGAAATTATTTCAATCACAAAAATAAATTTCACAATGATGTGACATTTTCATGAAATACCTTACCACTTTGTATCATTTATTTCAAATTCACATGGATTAAGTAATTTAAATTAAGTTATAAATTACCATTAAATTTGATGTATTTATGATATAAAATTTCAATATATATATATAACCCAAATTAAGTAAAATAGCTTTATAATGTTAAAACATGTGTCCTTTAAGAGTAATTGATACAAAATACCTTACAATTTAGTAACATTCATGTCAAATACCTAAGGAATAAATAAAACTAATTATAACCAAAAATATTTAATGAATTCATTATTCATGATATAAAATGTAAAAATTATTTAAATACATTAAATTCAATAGAATAGTTTTATAACATTAAAATATTCCTCATTAAGAAGAAATTGAGATGAAATATCATACATTAAGTCCAGTCATTCCACATTTTCCCTTTTATTCATATAAATAAAAATATATCGAATAAAAAAATTAAGTAAATTTTCTATGTCTATTAATTTATAGTTATGAAATTTTTTCATTTATTTTAATGAAATATTTAATTATATAATCTATTTTCACTTTGTATGTTTTTTAGGATGTTCTGTTAATAATTCCAAAACAATATTGATATGTTAACTATATTAAAAGTATGTAATTTTAAGTTAATCAATATAATAATAATAATTATATAACTATAATTTTATTTAATTATATATACATTTAAATACAACCATGCTATGTGGTTATAATAATGAATTATGCAACATTCACGGAGACAACATGTCATACGTATGCATGAGAAACGTTTCAACTTTCTATGAGCATGAGAGAAAGATGATAAGTATTATTTTATATTTTAGGAATCATTATCAAAACATAAATGTAAAATTATATCTTAAAATGAACTTATATATAGAATTGTTGTGATATAATTATTATAAACGGGTCACGTCGCTACGACGAGGTTATAATCCACGCATAGACATGAACGAATGTATAACTTTTCAATGGAGGAAATGTAAGAAAATCGATGATATATTATGATTATATAATATTAATGATTCCATTAATATATTATATAAATTAAACAAATAACTATTATTAGTAATGAAAAGAGTTTTGGGATAAGAATTACAATGTTTCATGAGGTGGCACTCCGCTATACACACAAATAATGGTGACATATTCCATTTGATAGATGATTTGTTTGATATGTGTTATGAAATTAATACTATAACATCTCTATATTTATATGATATGAATTATATTATTTAATTGTGGTTGATAAATATTTGAATAAGGTAGAACATGAATGAAACTGAAAACACTTAATTAAAAACTACGCCACCTCGTTGGACAACCTCATTAAGATTATAACAGAATCATTACTATATTCGTTTCATGATCAATACATGGCCTAAAATATGTGGGGTGGGACATTATAATGTAATTTGGGAAGGTATTGTATGATCTAAAATTATCGTAAACAGTTGATTTGTGAGGATAGGTGGTTTCTTTTTATTAAAGTAGCTAATAGAACACTTCAAATGTTTGACAAGAATAACATTTAATAAGTAATAATCCAATAATTGAGGTTCCAAAAAGGAAACTTTACATAGATAATATGAGAAAAGGAAAACATATTTCCATCTAGTATTTTTTATACATGTTTTTATGTTATTTTAATCATATTAATTTATTTTTTCTCCTAGAAAATCCTTTTTAAACATAAAAGTGGTAACATGTCTTTACATTTTTTTAGTTTAGTTATGATAAAATTCAGTTTAAATTATTAAAAAAATATTAATTATGATGATTCCAAATATTAAATAAATTTAATAAAATTAAATTCATAGATGTTTTGAAATTCGTTTTAAATGTAAACTCACAAAATGTAATGAAAATTGTTTTTTATAGAAATGTATTTTTTTATATATATTTATTATAAAAATATAAAAAGTAATGATGATTCCAATAATATTTAATATAATTATTATTTAAAATGAACAAATTTAATTTTATAAAATTATCTTAAATATAATTTCACATTTTTAAAAAACATAAATGATTTTCTATTTTGAATCTGTATTAGAATTCTTCATTATTTATAGTAAAATTATCTTTTTAAAAAAATTACACCAATTCAGACTATTATAATATTGAAAATATAATTTTAAAAAATATATCGTTTTTATATAATACTTTTTAAAATTATCTGGCAAATATTATTATTATTATGTCATAATGAATCATAGAAATAATTTTTGGATAAAATAAATTTTTGAGTCATAAAATTACATTAGGAAAAAATTGAGCGATCATTAATTATGAATTTATCAAGCACTTTTTATTTATTAGCACCATTATAAATATATCATTTCAGATTTTATATAATAGTACATGGATATTTCTAATGAAATTAATACAGTATGGTCTTAGTATATAGATGATGTTAAAGTCATTATTTAACAATTATTAAAGATTACTTGAATGAGGTATATTAAAAATAAAATGAATATGCTATGTAAAAAAAATACCATTTATTTTGAATACCTCTTTAGGATTGTAAATAAATTTATTTCAACATTAATTATGTTAACTTATTTTTATTTATTTATTTATCATTTTGAAAAAAAATGTTATTAAATAATATTAATTATAAAGAATTAAAATATTAAATCCATTTTATAAAATTAATTTCATTGAAGTGGAATAATTAAATTTCAATCTTAAACCATAAAATGTGAAAAAATGGTTTTTCTTAAAAAATAACTTCTAAGAATTAAAATTTTATGTTTCATGTTTAAGAGTAAATTTTTTGGTAATAGTATTTATTGGTTTTAGATAAATAAAAATGATCAAATGAATTTTTGAAACTGATCCTTAATAGAATGTGTGTGTTTAAATAATTTAAAATAAAAGTCACTTTTGAGTAAAAAACTGTATTATTCACTATTCATTTAAAATCAATTTATTTAGAATTTTTTAAAAAAATTATTTCTATGATAATTATTAAAATATAATTTAAGAATTCCTAAATTTTATCAAATAAATATTATGAGGTTTCATGAAAATAATAATTATATTTGGTTACAAAAGTCAATAATTTTTTTGAATTTTTTTTTGAAGCCGAAAAATATAAAAAAAAATTATTCATTTTTTATTATGATTATATACAATAAATTATTTATTAATTACATTATACATATTTCTTATGTAGGTAAAATCTATTTATACCAAAAAAAATCATTTACAAGTTATAATTTTAATATTTAAATGATAGTATAGTATGCTTAATTTAAGTTAAATGTTTTTTTGTATACGCTATAATAAATAGTCATTTTTTTAAAAAATTACAATGGTTTTATATTCCAAAAACATTTGATAAATTAAATCCTTGCATTTTTTTGGACATCTCAATAATCAAGGGCTTAACATTTGAAAAACATATTTTATAAAACCCACAATAAAAAGGGTCAATAAAAAATCCTTTTGAAAAGATGGAAATTAAAATTTGTGGGTCATCTAATATATCACATAACATGGTTTCAAAATTTTATAACATTAGTAAGAAGTGAAAATAAGTCAATAAATGATAAAATTAGTTACCAAACCATTGTGGAGAGTGAAATGAATGATTAATCGAAATAATGGGAATGATCTTGAGTAATTTAATGGCCAAAACAGTACAAATGTATTCGGTGTGAAAACTACCATCTATAAATAGGAATATTTCTCAAGATCCTTTAGCTATATTTGAGAATTTATTTTATCATATAGACTCTAAGGATAAGGAAATGAACTTTCTTGAAAACTAATATTTCATCCTTTAATCCATTTCAACGACAATCTTATATTAAATTTTAATAAATGAGTATTCAATAATAAATTTTCAACCGTACATCACTAAAACAAAAATCTAATGAATCAGATAATCCAAAAGTGGATACCAATATATTCGTGTGTTCAAAAGTTAATAACCAAAAAAAACTAGAGAGAATAAGGTTAGATAATATCCAACACGTATAAACATTATTAATGATAAATAATAATACAAATTTCCATAGATACATAATAAAATATGTATATCTTGGATCAGTACATAGATAATAAATCATAGATCCCAAATAACCCCAATAACCTTAATATTAAGTATCATTTTATCCTCATTATTTAACTCATATATTTTATCATTCATACTAGAAAATGTAATAGTAATCTTTTTTTGTAATCATTTGTGATAAAAATTAGGGTAATATAAACCACATTCCAAAATAGCATCTCACAACATATCATTAATTAACTTAAAATATGATCAATTAAAATTAAAAATGTGGTCTCTATGTCATTAAACATATGATATAAATTAAATATAGGAAAATTTATGATATAAATAATCGTTATGATTACATCACATGAAAATATTTTAATATACAATTTTATCAAAACCCATGAATGATGCCAAATAAATTAGACTCAAACCTACACTATCGATACATGGTTCTTAAAACATAATCATTATGTTTTTAACATGACACAAAAAATATGGTCCTAATTTCTGCATGCACAAAATAAAATATAGAATTGGATTACTTGATCAAATAAATGACAATTACCTTTTATATCAAGTATTTTATAGAATTGGGTAAATATAAAAAATTACCAAATTGGATTTATAAAATACTATTTCATTAGAATCACAATCATCTACAACAATTTTCTATATGTCTAGTGACATTTAAATGAATAATAAACATAAAACCATTTATTAAAACCTGATGTAATGGAAACATAAGATGGGTGAGGTCATATGATTAGTAAGGTTAATCATAGGCCATAACAATTGAATTACATCAATGATCATAAGTTGAGCATAATGATGTGATAAAATAATCAAAGTTAATGATCATAATGTATGAAAATTCACAACCACCAATAACTACACCATAAAAAACGATTTGGGACATAATTCATTAACATAATACATGAGTCAAATAAGTAAAAAATCATGAGACATTTGAAAAATATCCTTAAATAATGGATTTCATAGAACATGAATCATGTATAAAGAAAACAAGTTCGTAACATGGAATTTACATTACATATCACTCTTACAATAAGATTTAATAATTGAAAAGGAAAGCAAATAAATTTATACAATATATTATGATATACCTATTACTAGTTATCTTCTTCACTTTACTCTGTGAATTAGAACTCTATATCGGGATAACCCAATATGGGAAGGTATATTAGGCTCACTCTCCTTCATAATCAATTTCAAATAACAATAATATGATAACCTTATATGAATGATTATACTATTCAGTATATCAATAACCATTTTTCTATTATAACAGGATTAAAATATGGAAAATAAATGGGTTTCATGAAGGTATCAATTATAAAATCATATTCCATTTAGATAGTTAAAAATTATGGAATATCAATATTAATTTATCGGTGAAGAATATTTAAAATAAAGGCTTGATGACTGGCTAACTGAAAATTAAATTTGTAACTATCAAATCTCTTTTGAGGAAAAATGTTAGATACTATAGGACCAGCATTACAACCAAATTACCATAACAGAGAAAAGCCCATAAAAAACTACAGGATCTGTCCCTCCCCAGAAACTAAACTGTGAAGACTAGCCGTCACCATTTCATGACCACTTAGCAGACTATCCCATGCAGGAACGCACGGGCACAGAACTGATAGAATAGACATACCCCCTCAATCTAATAATTATGAATGGCATGCTCTGGTGAGGGCTTAATGCTCTAATCCTCATTTGGAGTAGACTCAAATAGAATTTAGCATGAGTATTGTAGAAGTCTCATCAAATTCAAAGACAACAAAAACTGACCACAAACAAACTCAAACCAAACTAGGAAACCTCTCCCTACTAGTCAACATGATCCAACATTTTAACATCATTGAAGAATAGTTTGAGATTTCGAAATAGATTCCCTAAAAAGTTTCCAGAAGATTGATGATACGTGAATATCTGGTACACTCAACACATGATTTTCAAAATTGGTAGCCAACTGATCCCAGGAATAAATGTACTCCTCAAGTCAGATTCTCCGTTTATTAGAGCCCCCTACTAGGATTATGTCATTCTTATCAATCCTAGAGTATTTCTCCTCATTGAGTTCTACCATTAATGAACTCCCCATCATATTAACTATCTCCTATTTAGTTGTATTAAGATATAAAACCTGGTTGACAACTTCTTCATCACAACATAGAACTAGTTCCAAGAGCTGTTCCACCACATCATCAAAATATTATTTCTTGGAATTTAGATTTTTTGTAGAATGGGTTTCCAAGGGTGGAGGTAAAGAGGAGTAGTATTTATTGCTTCTCCTTCCTCTATTAATGTTATTACACATTACCCATGGGTCTTCACCTGCCGAATAACCAGCCTCAATTACATTGAATCCATTCACATTGTCCTTGTCTACATCCATCAATCTAGCTATAACAGAAATCAAGCCAACATCATCCAGGGCCTCAAACCAATTTCTCATCTATAAAGGGGTCCGAGATGTCAAACCCGAATCTTTTGTTCTCTCCTCTATAGTATGATAGGACACCTCCCTAATAAGTCCATTCCTCCCCTTAAATGGGACACTATTACCCGCATTCAGCACCTCATCATAAGATGTAGTGGTTTCCTCTGCCTCACCACACTCCCGCTGCTCCATACCAGTTATAATCTTATCCATTTTGGCCCAATCAACACTCACTATAAAACTCTACACATGAAACTTATTATTGATGGTGGATGGGCCACTCAAGTCCGGAGACAACTTTGAGAAAACCTCAAAAACCTTCATATTTCCCAAAGCCATTGAGTCCTTATTCATCCCACCAGAGCTGGAACTCACCACCGATGACACCACCACTGGATCACTAGGTGGAAAAATCTCCTCCACAGAACCTGATGTCAGTCGCACTTCCAAACCAGTCTATAAAATACAATCCATTCCACCTAGACCATTACATTTCATCCCCTCATCCTCCTAATTCAACTTGCATGCCTCCACGTGGACCTCCTCAGCCTTTCCACTAGCTCTACCTACCTTACATCTAGAAAAAAAACTCCCTGATGATAGATAACTGAAAAGTGTACCAACTATTTGGAAGAAGATAATAATTCCTTCCAGTTCTCATAAACCACTTATTTCTTACACCTGTACTCATCGCCAATAGTTACCCAAATGTAGTACAAAGGGATCCTCCATACATCCATCTCCACACAGACTCGTGGGTTGATTGAGTGACATACATACTTAGTTCATATATCAGCACAAAGGAACCGTCCAACAATATTTACAAGCATCCTAATAACAGAGGTATTTTGAAATGGTAATGGTATATAAAAAAATCATACCCAGATGGCAGTGGAAGGAGTATCGTGGCCCATATGGAATTTGAAATACCATCGAAATAGGAAGAAAAAAAATCATTTAAGCTACAAGGGGCACTCGACCAGACAGTGATGGGGTCCTCCTCCGAAGAAAATAGAACCATAATGTAATGGTTATCAAGAAAAACAACCATCACCATTTTCAGAAAATTCATGGAATTGAATGAGACCATGTCGAATGTGTCAACTGATGGTTTCCTCTACTTAAAACAAGCAACCAGAGTGATGTTTAGGAGTGCTGATGTTTCATAAAACTCCATAGTCGATAACTGGAGGTTGGGAAATCCATTAACCAAATCTGACACTTTGGGGCCATGGAAATCATTCATGAAGGAAGGAAGAAAACCAAGATTCCAGAAGGGTTGAAAAAGTACCCTGAACTGTGGAGGAATGTTGAAGATCACTACCCGCCAAATAGAATTCATGAATGTGGGAAAATATATTGTCTTCATAATGGTTAAAAATAAAAATATGTTTCAAACATTTGTCGTGGTAGTCAAATGTTACCCCTGACAACACTGTTAAAAAATTTCATTTGAAAACATTATAAAATATAGTCATTGATTATATAAGATAAAATATGAATTTTATTTATATTTATTAGAAAAAAATTATAGAAAACATTTTTTTAAATGTGTGAGTGCTATTGAAATTTTATTAATCTAAAATTATATACAATAACATTATCATTAAAAAATAAAATTTTAATTATATAATAATCAAAATGGGAAAAACTAATCTTTTTTAAAATATTCATATCTATTAGATAATACAATAAAAACATTTTTAGAAAATAAGAGAATATTATTCCTAAAAAATAATCTTATAAATAAACAATCTTGAAAAGAAAGGATACAGAATCATAAATCTTATATTACTTTGGAATCGTTGAAATGTCAAGGAAATAATGTGTGTGGTGTGGATATGTAAATCCACTATATTTATTAAATTATTATTTAAAAAAGGATTCATCTGGTATTATGTAAACCATTAAAATAAATAATGATGTGTAACATTAAAAAATCATAAAAACTGATATTTAGAAAAACAAACCCCTTGAAAATTCATATGTTTTCATTTTATAATTAATAAAAAATGTTATTATAAGAAAAAATGTAAATCCACACGAAACAATTTTAAAATAATTATAATACAATAATGGTTCATTACACACATAATCATGTAAGAAAATGAAAATTAATAAGTAATATAACACAATGAAATGAAATTACATAATGAAATACAATACCTATTTGTATCATTCACATAATATCCACATTCATGAAATAATTTGAATTTAATATTAAACTACAATTAAGTAGAAATGATTAATTATAAAATAATTTAAAGGTACTTATTTGCACATTGTAAATGGAAATAGGTATATAACATTAAAAATTTCCTCAACAAATATAAATTGATATTGAGTACCCTAAAACATGGTAACATTCATTTATAATCCCCAATGATGAAATAATTTTAATTGAATTTTAAAATAAAATTAATTAAAAAATATTCATGAAATAACATTAAAAATATATGTAAATATACCATTTAAAATAAAATAGGTGTATGCTATTAAAATATTCGACAACATTTTCAGTGGCACTTCAATAGGAAAAGAAATTAGTAGATCTACAGATCTCTTAAAGGTATGTTGTAATTTCCACAACAAGGACTCAATATAACATTGTTACATCTTTTTATCATTTGTATGTTTAACATGATTCATGTATAAGAAAATATTTCAATAGTATATCAATAAATTTTAATTCCATCTTCTATATTTATTGGATGCGCAGAAGAAATATTATTTCATTATATGTCACACTCAGCATTAAAATGGTTCCTTCCGGTTCCATTCATTGAATAAAACAAAGAATATTCATGTAATAATATGAATAATAGTTTATAACTATATAATAATGAAAACCATGTCTAGTATCATTAAATCATGAATCAATCATTTTAATCAATGAAACCATATGGTTCTAAACGTGTTGGGGAATTTTGAATTCATATACCCTAATAGATTTAAACTAGGTTTTCATTGATTTATCCTAAATAGCTAACAATATATTCTATCTCAATGTTTCCTTTTCATAGATATAAATACATGTTACCTCTGTGCTAGAACCACATCCAATTTAGTATCTGGACAGATATGTAATTTTTGAGAAACAACCTACTAGGTCCAGTACAAAAAATCCAGGATATTTTTGTTTAGTTTGAATAATCAATAATATTTTCTCTATTAATTTCCTTATTGATATTAAAAGAATTCATCATAGTTTATAATGTATTAATAAATATAACCACTTATACCAACAATATTTGAACTGAAAAGTCATATATAGGTATTCTATTTTTTTTATGAATATTTATCACATTACAAAAACCCATGAAAAAGGATGATAAAGTTCTATGCCTTTGGAAACATGGGCATAAAAACAAGTAGTCCACAATTGAGATAATTTATCTATGGCTATTTTCATCATTACTTTCACCCAAATTAGAGATTTCATACATAATAAAATTATTTATATCATGTGGAAAGGAAACATATGAATGGATGACCTCAGAAGCTTAGTAAGTGAAAAACTGGGGCATATGAAATCATTACATAAACATTAGGGTATGAGAATATGATCAAAACATTTCAAAACCATTTCATGAATTTCAAAGATCGTCATCTTGATTCATTGAATAAATATTTGTAGTTCATTAGAAATGAATCATATGGTAATCAATGAACACGTCCCATGAGAGCATAAAAATGGAATAAAAAATTGAATATTGTCATATATGTAATCATAAATATTCATTTCCATTGTTGTCATGGCTCACTGCCAAGGATATTATAGTGTAATAGGTTTCCTCCCCAAACCATCATAGTAGTCAAGGTCTACTCCCAATACCACCATAGTGTACAATGTTCCTTTCTAAATATAGTTCACTCCCAATCCTAGTCCTATCTATCTCATGATATATAAATATTTACCCACTGAATTGGTGGGAGATATATGTCACACCCAAAAAATAATGAAAATCAACCATATCTGTGCCACAAGATTATAAAAGGGTCCTTATTTCATATCCCATGAAATTATATGTTTACAAAAATGTTTCTTCATATCAAAAAATTATAAAAAAATTATGTAATCAATTAACCATTTCATTATAGTATAATCAATGAAAACAAGATTGATTCATTAAAATTTCATAATATATTATATATTGTAGAGAAATTGGTTTTGTAAAAATATAATTCTCATAACCAAAAACCATCTAGATAGATAATAATAATGGGATAACCATATCATATACTCAATAAAAAATATGTATCCTTAAAGATGTAATCATATATTAAGTATGAATTTGAATGATCTCATGGAACATTCCATCTAGAAAATAACCATCCTCATTGAACCTGACTTACTAATATATATACAACTTTTTCATAAAAATATTCTTATAAAATAACATTGGACGGTTAAAATGTAATCTTCAAATATATTTTTATTCCTTATGGTGGATAATTTAACTCATTTTACATTTTTAAATGAATATTCATTTCACTTTTTTTGTAAAAGAAAAACAAGAATTGTTTAAAAAAGACATAATTATTCATTTCAAATAAAAACAAAAAAAGTAAAATTTGGGTAAAAATTACATTAATGAATCATCTGGGGAATTTTGAAAACAAAATTGAAAACAAATTTTGAATATGTGGTTCAGGAGGAAAAACTGGATTTCAACGAAAGAGAAAAAATGATGATTATTTTTCATAAAAAGATATTTTTAACTCATCATTTAAAGAGAGAAAAAATAAGGGGAAAAAGTATTATGCATACATAACGAGAGTGTAATAAATTTCATGGGAGAATTTGAGATGCGTCATAATTTTTTATCATCAAAAACCAAAATATTATATGATCCCAATAAATGATGAGATGGTAACATAAACCCTTAGAACATTTGCGACATTGAATTATAATCTATGTGAATGAAAAAAATAAACTGAAATACAAAATTTAAAAAGAATAAATAAATTTATTTTTTTAAATATAAAACAGGATGTACATACACTTCATAATAGATGATTTATTAAAAATATAACATATGTCTCATGAGGGGAAAATTGTTAAAAAAATATTATACCTTATGTCTTTCCTTCCGTCATAGAAATATAATCCACCAATATAAAACTAATAATATTATTATTAATATATTATATAACCCAAAATTTATAAAACATACCATCTATGATTTAAATTTTACGTTTTATTACCTTTTTATTAAAAATTCAATTATAATGTCATGTTTCAAGAAATAACACCTTTGTTTTTCAACTATGTTTTCATTATTTATTTTTGGGGGTATTAATTTGGTCAGGGTTACATCATATTAATAATTTTAACGATGATATAAATATTATATATATTTATTATATATGTTTTTCTTATAATCCATATGATTTATATATAGATAATGAAATATACAATTTATTGAGACAATATGTTGTATTTAAGTGCACGCAATATTTTCATTTTCGTAATTGAATTGAAATAAATAACAGGGAATTATATATTACCATTAAATAATTATATTAATATCATATATATGAAATATGTTATTCATAAACATTCTTATTTCCTTCAATGTAAGACGTGAATGAATCATATCACTTCACGAGTCACATGTCCACCATATACATGGGCGACTGTATCGTATACCCAAAGAATGTAATGTATAATGATATATGTGATATAATAATTTCATAATTATAATAATATATTAAATAACATATATAATTATTTAATACATCATTATATCTATCAGTGGAAGGTGGTTAGGAAAAATAATAACATCGATTCACAAGGTGGTAGTCTACTGTACACGCGAATTATGATTTTGTACCACATTTTATGGAAGAGGATATTGTTATGTGTAACTGAATTAAAATTAATTTATCTAAGTTTATTTATCATAATAATTTTATTATATCCTTATGGATTAAAATAATTTGAGGATATTGAAGAATAAATAATATAAAACACAATCTTTGGGATGCTACCTCTTCTTTGGAAAATTATTTTGGTTTTCAACAAAAGGAATCACTGATTTAGTTTTTAAGAAAACTAAGAAATCTATGATGGAATTTGGGAATTAATTAAGTGATTATGTTACGTATTGGATTATAAATTTTTTTTTCATTGCTGAATAGTGGAGGAAATGGTTAGCCTTTTATAGTTGAGATGAGTGGTACACATGTAATTTTTGAGAAGAAAAAGATGTAACAATGTTTTTCTAATTTAGAAAGCCTCAAAATATGAAAATTCTAGATACTGTAATATTTATGGTTTAGTTATTTCCATATAATTGGTTCTTGAAAGGTTTTGGGTCTTTTTTCACCCATATCTTGTAATTTTTTCCCGCATTAAAAACCGTTTTTACCTTAACAACATAAAATATATTTTTTAGTGTTTTAGAATTTATTATGGTAAATGATTATGTTAAAATTATTAAATATCATTAGTTATTATTATTAAAAATATATAATCAATTTTTCCAATATCTATTCATTGAATTGGAAAAAATATATTTAATATTAAATCCAAATACGTGAGGAGAATGTTTTTTTCCAAAGAGTAAATGATCAAATATTGATAGAGGTTTTATTTAAATATTGAACAATAAAGTGATTCTAATGCACTAAATTTTATTAGTTGGCATATTTATGATGTATTGTTACATTTAAACACATTTTTAAAACAAAAATGAACTTAGTAAATTCTTGGAATGAAAACGAACTTTTTAGTAAAATAGATATTTTTCATTATACATATCAAAACTATTCATTTCAAATAGATACTAAATATTCATAATAAGATAATATTATAATGATTTTTTAAAAAGAAGTATATTTTAGTAAATTTGTTTTTTAAAAGTTTAAAAACTTAATTTTATTATTTTTTAGAAGAAGAAATAAAATAAATTTTTTTTGGGAATATATTATTTTCGAAAAATAAAAGACATTACCGAAAAAGAATAAATTTTTTAACAATAAATTCTATTAATATAAAAATATTATACTTAATATATAAAAGTTATAATTAATATTCATACAATGAATTTTAATAGAATGTGTATAATTGATCAATTTAAATAATAAAAATAAAAATATATGTTTGTTTATCAATATTTTGTATCGTATATAATGAAATCCAAACTCGGTGTTGTGTATAATTCAATGTATCAATGAAACACATTACATCATGTTACACAGTCTATCAAAAATATTTAATTTATTAATTTTATTTATTAAAACTCGATGTGTTCAGTACAAATCCTTTTTTCTTGACATATCATAGAATATGATATGGGCCAATATTGTAATATGAGTCCATTGATATCAAATATCTTTATATTAAAAAATAGTATATAATATAGTCATTATGACATTGATGATATCATAGAATATGATTTGGATGGCCGGAAATATAATATTTAATAATCATAAAATATGATTACTATTTTTTGATTATTTGTGAGAGGCTATATATTACTAATCGAATGAAATCATATGGTTTTGTAATATATAGCATATTATGATATCAGATAATATAAAATATGACACAAATTTTTTTTATATTTTTCATATCTCAATTATACATTGTATGATAAAATTTATAAACACTTTATAAAATATGCGATATTTATTTAGGGATATTTGTATAGTTTATAATGTGTTTATAATTCAATTAGTTATAAAATATTTCTAATTATTTATTTAATGAATACAAAACATTTAATTAATAAATAAACTGATTATTAAATTTTATTATTAATATATCGTTGAATTTATATTTTATGGAAAATTATATTTATGTTAAATGTTTAAATATATATTAAGCTAATTTGTGTAATGTTTATAAATTTAAAAATTAACACAAAATAAAAATGAGTTTATATATCATTATTAAATTGTTATATATTTTCATTCAAAGATTTTAATTAAGATAAATATATAACAGAACTATTTGAGGCATATTAGGTAGAGTTCTGGAAAACTGATATGATTAATGTTTAAATTAATTTAAATATGTGATATTTTGATTATGTAATTTTTTATATATTATTTTTAGAATATATATTATTTTTGATTCATTAAATATCATATATCTAATTAAATATCATATGATGGATAGTATATAATTTTTCCAATTCGTTAAAAATCATAACATTATGTCAATTTGCTTATTAATGAAATTTTCATAAATGAATATATGATCTATAAATTATAAAATGATTATTTATTTTGATAATTCCATGTATTATTCATATCTATAAATTATTTATATTTTGAATAAATGTATGATTTAGTTGAAATTAGTTGAAATATTTAAAGTAAATCTATAGCTATCATACATTCATAAAAAGAATTAAATAGTAAGTATGATAACTGATTTTATTTTTTTGACATTATATTCTCTTGTAGTAGATAATTATTTTTAATTATTACGTAAGTTACATGTTACAAATATTAGATTTCAAAATTATGATGTATCTGAGGTCTCTCTTTTGTAAATAACCGTGGGTCAGAACTATTTTGGGTCAGACTTATCACTTTCGTGGGAACTATGGCTCTATAAAGAAAATCGAAGGTTGAATACCAGTGTCACTATACCTTCTATTTGTGGGTAAATTAGTTTTTATATTATTCTAATCCTCTATACAAGATGGTTTCTTAGAATTTTTTATTCTATACTACATAGGTTTATAGAGAATGGTTTTTAGTATGTTATGTCTACGAACAGTGATAGTTGTGAAGAAATTAATGGGAAATGGATAAGATATATTATGTACTAGTTGTTTACGTTACATAGTTTTCAATGAATATAAACCTATATGTTCCTCAGTTGTGTATTTTTTTGAATTTTATTGAATATTAATATAATGTTTCATAATATATATCTTTGAAATTTATTTGTCTGAATAATTGGTATCGGGGGAATGGTTTAGTAACTTTTAGAAGGGAGGATGTCATTATTTAGATAATGACCATAAATTTTCTTGGTTATTCCTATGGTGTTATTTATTAAAAGGAGTGTGTCATTATTTTTACATCCAAAAAATGGATTTGAATATTAAATTATTTCAAACATTTAATATTATATCTCAAACAAAGATTTTTGGTTTTAGTGAAGGTATGGAACTATATAAATCTATGATAATGGTGAACATAAATGAAAATTCAATGACTATCCCCATAAGGAGTTGAATCTTATGGGAGATGGAATGTAAAATAATATTGTAATGATTACTAAAAATTCTCATTCAATTAATCATGATGAGATTCTAAATGAGAAAAGAAATTTATATCGAACAATCTATTCATTCACGATGAAACACCCTCCATATTTTATTGGGTTTCATCTTCCACTATTTATTGAGAAATGGATCATTACCATAAGAAAGTGATTTCATATTCTCTAATGGTGAAAACATTATATGTTTAACATTAATATTTATCATTTGTATGGTGGATAATATCAATGGTTGAATATTATCATGAATACGATGAAATTAGAATAAATTTACTCTATAATGTGATAGAAGTCTAAGATTTTATATGTAAATTATAAAATTACATTTATTATTCCTAAAATGTTTGAGAAGGAATTACTTGATATTAAGATTAATTATATTGAATTATTCAGTACATATATGGAAAATTTAGATATACATTAATGATAAACATATTTAATTCATATTAACTAGAAATAAACATTGATTGATTATATTATGGCTTAAATCCATGTTTCTAGAATGATTTAAACATAATATTCATTAACAGAAATGATGAATTTTGTAGATTTTATTTCAAGGTGAGATTATTATTTTAGCCACCCATCAATCTTATGGTTTTCATAATAAAATAAAAATGGAATTCAATATAAATTGCAATCAAAACCCCATTTTGTGAAGAAGACAAGTTTTACATTATCATAATTGTGTGGAATGAAGAATAAAGGATGCTTTCTTAAGGGGACAGGAAAATGTTTTATGATAGAAAAAGAAGTAAATTGGGAAATAAAATTCCAATGTAATGGTATATAGTTATCTAATAATTCAAATAATAAATCATTGAATGTACCACCAACACTCCAGTGGAATAATTTCAATGAGTATTGAAATTATATTAAACCTAGATAAAAAACAAGGGTTAGTGATAATGATCAATGTATAAAACCCATTATGGCTAGAGATAATTAAAAATATATTGTGATCACTTTTTATCGTGTGTCAGTTCACAATGAAGTGTTCAAAGGTACACGAACCATCTACTCTAGAATTTCTAATTTCTAATTTTATTCTTAATCGACATGATATTTTATATCAAAGTTTTTTATCAATGTATCACATTACAACATCAATGACATGAATTTTAAAAAGCAATAAAATCTCATAGTGGTATAATGATGAAATCTCATTTCTATGAATCTTCTCTAATTGATGTTTATGGTAATTTTATAATAAAAAGTATATATTATTCCTTTTGGATATTCATATGATTTTGTGCATCGATATGAATTATAATATAAATATTCTATAAATCTAGAGAAATGGGAGGTCAAATTTTATATTCCAAACTAATATATGATTATCTATTGATTCAATTATAAATGTGAACATATAATCTATGTTATATCCATTGAATGAATCATTGTTCTTATTCAAAGTGGGTATTTTTATTAGATGGTTTTAAAGATAAATAACATCAATGAGATGAAAATTATATGTATTATTGTATATATCTTTCCAAAATAGATTCTATGTCTTCATCTTAATTTTGATGTAATGTTCTAAATAAATTTCATATACAGTGTTACATCTCTTTTAAATACATCAAATTTAATAGATCTAATTGTGTTTATGAAATTGAAGAAGAAACACAAAGATATTCTTAATAAGGTATTAATTTTTCCATGTCATTCACCGTGGAGTTAATCAGAGTTTTTTAAATAGAAATAAGGACCCAAATGGTTCTTAATTTGTTACCTAATACATTACTAGTGATTGATGAATAATAAGTATCCTCTACCACGTATTGGTGATTTTATTATCAATTATAATGAGTTAAGTATAATTACATGATTTATATTTTATTTGTATACTATCAATTGTCTATAAAAAGTGAATAACTAGTATGAACAACTTTCAATTCTATGCATGGACAATATTTATTAACTGAGATACCATTTCTCCCTACTAATTTCCTCAATATCATCTTGAATTGAATTATTTTACTCATTATATATTACCACAACTAGTTAGTGGTTGTCATTATATATTATATTATTATATATTTCAAGTCCAAGGATGTGTATTGAGATCACTTGAGAATTTTAGGAAAGAAACTAAGAATTTAGAAGTTGTCTATAATATTTACAATGTGATAATATTGGATATTGAATTTTATATAATTGTTCTATATTATCTAAAGAAATGGGAATCATCAAATATAGAAGTTATTGATCATTGGACCAGACCAACCACCATAAAAAAAATACATAGTTTTATTGGATTTGATAGATATTATTGATTTTTTGTGATGGATTTCCCATGGTTATCTAATCCACTCAAAATGTTAACTCATAAGTTATCTATATTACATTGGACAAATGAGTGTACCTAAAATATTAGTTAACTAAAGGGAAGGTTAGTCTGTGGACTTACTATTATTGAACCATGTATTGGATATGAGTTTTTAATTTAAATTGATGAGTCAAATAACAGGATAAAATGTGTTCACATGAAGAATGATATAGTAAAAACATATACCACATTCCTATTGATGGTTCATCCAAAAAATAAATCAAATACTGATTTGGGTTTAGAATTTCTAATCATTCCATTGACGATGTGAAGTTTTTATATTTATGGAGAAAATTGTAATATATATACTATTCATTATATTTTAGAGTATATATATTCCCCAAATAATATATTAATATGTTAAAAAAAATTTGGGTAGAGGTGATTAAATATTATTACTCATACATATATTTCTACCTTACGATTTATAAAATAGTGGATGATTTATTGAGTCAATTGGATCATACTAACTTATTTTGGATGAGAATCCCAAATGATCACATTATATGGATTTTCAATGTATTGACATTGAAATATTACATGATGTGGGAAACTAATATCTATCTCATATTAGTGATCAAACATATATATATGTAAGGATTAAAGAGGAAAAAATGAAAATGAGGAGATATAAATGATTGTGAGAAATGTCCTTGATTTCAAAATTTTTTATCATGGAATTATATGGTTTAGAAAATGTTTATATATACCCCTAGTACAATAATTTTAAATGGAACCATTGTATGAAGTTACTAACTCATCGTTCTATATTAATCTATAACATAAAAAGATGTATAGAGACATAAATGTCTATATTTGTGGAAAAATAAGAAGATTGACATTATAGATTATATACACCAGCTCTTGATTTATTAGAATATTAGGACTATGAGGCAATAATATAAGGGTATTTTACAACCATTACCCACACTAGAATGGAAATTTGAAAACATCACCATGGATATCATTATGAATGTCTGAAAAATATTTAATGGTCATAATGACATTTTCCCCTTATTCAATGGACTTTTGAATATATAAAACATTAATACTATAAATTAGTATTTCTATCTTGATTATATTTTAAAATTATATAATATAAAATTTTTAAGGGTGCATGGGCTTCCAAATTATATTATATTCGATCTATATTCGAGGTTTACATCATTGTTATAGGCAAGTATAGCAATATAATGATACATAGTTTTTTTCTATCTTTCTTATCATCCACATATAGATGGAAATTATTGCTGGACTATTTAACCCACTATAGGGTATGTTGAGATCTTGTTTTAATGATTTCAATGGTTGTTGAGATCAACACCTTCCTCTAAATTGTTTTTTTGTAAATTATATCATTCACTCAAGAATTCATAATTATCATTGTGAAACCATATATGGAAGGAAATTTTGAACTACTATATGATAGGACTATGATTCCAATGAAACTATTGGGACCTTATCTATATAATTAAAGTATGGAGAGGCTCACATCCAATAGGTGTCATATCTATGAAGATCAATGTCAACATCATGGATATACTGAATATAATGTGTGATATCAAGAGTATAATTTTAGTGAGAAGGTTTCCAAATACATTTATACAAGAAATAAATTTATGATATTTGGAATGAAATAAAATGTGATCCCTTGGAATTTTGGTCCATTTGATATTCGTAATCTAGTAGGTACTGTAACATATCGCAAGGAAATCCCGCATTTCTTCTATCATGTTCAAGATATGTTCCACGTATCTATCTAAAGGAAGTATATAAATTTTACTTGAATTTCATCAAACATAGAGTTTATAACATTGAAAGTCGGTATTTAGTTTTAATAAAAAATTTATCATTGTATATATATTTCTATACAGAACATTACTACCCACATGATTCCTCTTCTTTGGTGGAATATGAAATTTAAGGAAGCTACATGGCATCCAGATGATGTGATGAACTATAGATATTATCATTTTTATACCAATGTGAATAAAATGAAGAGAAAATATTAATTTTATTAAAGTTATAATGATACACCCCAAGATTTTAAATGTAATTCCTTCGAAATAAAATGTTTTTTTGTAATAACTTTCATTACACGCAACCACGAGTCTATATGAACCATGACACAATAAATGGTTAAATCCAAGTAATAAAATTAAAAGGAATAAATAGTAATAAAAATATTGGAAAACATATGTATATAGTTTTTTTGGTGAAAATTCATTAATCTATTCATAATAAACCAATACTCAATTTTTTGAAAATTCATTTTATGATTCAAATTTATGTTTTCTTCAAATTCAGTTTTATCAATTTATTTCATTAGAAATTTATAATTAGACACTAAAATAGTAAAAATATTATTTTTTTTAAATTAATAAAATTTTTAAAATCATGACACAAAAATTATCTTAGGGTTCATTTTTTAGGATTTATCAAAAAATAACTATTTATTGACAAATGCAAATGTTCAAAAAAATTATCATTTATTTTCATGTTAATGTCCCATTATTTAATGAATTTTATAATAAATTTACCAATTTATCATTTAATTAAAAATTATCTAATTAATTACATATGAATAATAATAATACATTATTTTTCTATAGTTTATTTTTTTGGCCATAGAAACAAGGCTTTTTCCAAAAAATCATTTCTAATGGACATAATTAGTATTTATCTTGATATATTAATTTTTTATATATTACATAATTTTTTAAAATTTTCAATATATTATATATATTCAATATAATATTTTAACTTTCAATTTAATGGTTTTAGAAGGGAAATGATCTATTTAAATTTTGTTTTGTGGTTAATTTTTTTACATAAAACAAGTTTTTATTGCGGTTTACACACCTAATTAAAAATAAATGACTACACATATTGAAATTGAATCTTATAAAATGGTAAAAATATTTTTATTCATAATTATAAATATTATTTAATACTTTTTATTATTTTTTTCATGTTGAATAGTAAAAATAGTAAAATTTTGCGATCTAAATTATGGTTAAATGTGCTTACGGGGGAGCTTAATCCGTGAGAATAGGATATTATTTCTACAAAATTCATTCAAATTAATACCATTTAAAATTTTTTAATCATTATCATATAATAAAATAATATAACTATCCATTTCCATCATCCTTCCCATTATTTTGAGAAAAAATATGTTTTTAATTTTATGAAATTTCATGTGTATCTCTCCATTTACATATAAAAGGGATCCTATCTTCCTCAATTATTGACACCGTTGGAACTCAATATCAATGATTATACATACAATATAAACTAATTATAGTTGTTCTCTAAATCCTAGTTCATTTTTTATTCTTCTAATACTAATAATTTAAGGATTAATGGTTTTCTCAAAGGAGGTATCTCAAAGAAGTGAAATAGATATTAAATAAGCTAATTAAATTTTATTTTTTGGTTGACATATTCTATATTATATTTATATATAATAAATTGAGGAATATATTGTCTTAAATATAATTATTCTATATTATTATTAATCTAATAATATTTACAACCACTTCTCAATCTAATGGTAGATGAATGTATTGCACAGGACTATGTTTTCCTGACAGTTTCTACAGAGCAATACTTCTCCTTTTCCATCCTCATAATATATTAGAGGTAATTATGATATATTCAGTAAATATATATGTAATTTATTTGACAATAATTATAATATACATATTAATTAATATTTATCTTTTCTTCATTCCATCCACTAAAAGATGGAAATGTTTTTTCCTTCGTATGTATGGACTACAATCAATAACAAGTGATGTAATTCATTAATCAGAACCACATTATATGAATGGTTATAAATTGAATATTACTAGTATATCCGATATTTATATAATGATTTAAATTTCATACATAATTTAACAATTATCAATGTGAATTGACCATAACCTCCAAACCAAACATATAGACAAAATGCATCATTTATCACGTGATATGATGATATTAATGAAACATTGTTAAGGAATGCGGGATAATATGTTCCATGTAAAATATTAATTGTATTATAGATGTTATCATAATTATGGTATATATATTTAATTATTTTTAATTATTATTCATGAGATTTGATTTCTTATTAGGAATAAAGGACGTGAGGTAAGGGTATTATGATACAAGCTAATTGTTTACTAAGATTATTTTTGATGAAATAATATAATGATGAAATTATATGATATATCTATATAAAAAATTATTTTATTTATTTTAATACTATTATTTCAAGAGATTATATTTCATCCGTTTGTCTCCCTTTTTTTATGTATAGAAGACACATAATGCCTATTTACAAGGAAAACTGCCAATTTTTTCTCTTTCGTCGAGATTATTTTCTTTTTTGGACATATTATCATTAAAAGGGATTCAAGATTGTTTGTTTTATTTTAAAAATAAATTTTAAGTTAATTTTAACCATTTTATAAAATTTTTTAAATTAGTATTTTATATATTTTCTTAATAAGTATGTTTTAAATTTTTACCAACAATTTTAAAGGAATATTTGTTTTCCAAACAAAACATGAACGAATTTCATCATCCTAATGAAAACTATTTTATTCAAATATAAATTTATAAGTGTCCTTGGTTATTTACCAACAAAAAAGTCAGAAATTTTTTAGTGATATTTAGATTCCATTTAAAAAGGTGATTTTTCATCACAACGTGTTCTTATGATCTTTTAATGTTATATTTATCTATAAAAATATTTAGATGGTTGTTATTATTTAATGGGTAAATTATCAAATATTACTATCAATATTTTATTTTTTTAATGGTTTATTATTGTGATAGTTAAAGGTTTTTTAATCCTGTCCACATTCCATGTGTTAGTATTTGATGATATGATGATTCTTTTATGATATTTTGGCAGACATATGTATTATTGTAATAATGTGACATGTGGGAATATAATTACAATTCATTAAAATGTATTATATGAAGAATTTTTTTCCATTGAAAAATAAATAATTTATTTTGAAGTGAGTCTATTACAAAAGGATGTTTTTCCAATAATATAATATTTGGACTGAACGTCGACTAAGGAATTTGTTAAATAGAGGGTGAGCCAAATCAACTAAGATAGTAATGGAAATGAGCATTAACTAAGAAAATGATTTTATATTCATACATGTTTGAAAAAAAACATTTTTTGTATTATTAGTCATCGTTCTCATTGATAAGGATAAATTGTTGATGATTCCATACTCTTATGTCATGTTTTATATTTTCATTTAAAACCTTAATCCATGTTTCCTGATTAAGTATCTTTTATTGATTAGGTGTTATTTTTATAATACATTATCATGTTGTCACAAAATAATACATATTTTATACTTCATTATGATCCTTTGTTTATATATATTATGACTACCTTTCTGATCATCTAACATCACCATTTCTTATGTAATCCTTCCACAGGGTATGGAGAATTTTAAATATAAATTTTATGAGTAGGAATAGTTCTACTTGAGAATAATTAATTGAGAAAATATGTAGTCCTTTTATCTAAAAGTTATTAATATGCCCTTGTTTCTGAAGACACTAAACCTATATGGTCCCTAGTAAAGTGTTACTGTAATATATATTAAATAATTATATATATATATATATTGATTATATATTTATGTTGGATAATTATGGATCTCCATTAGCATGGTGTGTATTATGAGTGGGATATGTCATGTGAGGCTTGGCATAGTTTGAAATATATGGTTTCCCCTAATTAAGGGCTTGAGGGATATCTATGGTGATATTCAACAAGGGACCCTGACATTGGTCAAGGGAATTGTTTTAACAACATATAATAGATTCTCCAAGGGGATTAATTTGAGTTATCATAGGATGGATCATTTTTATATATACATGGTTGTGATGTAGGATTTTAAAGTCCCTCTTGTGGATTCAAATATATTGTACCAACATGTTTGGAGAATATTATGGTGTGTTATATAAATCATGGTTTTGATTACCACATATCGAGATGGTTCTTAAGGTACCCAGTGGATTCCCTTATTACTGATCATAAGAAATATTGAGGTTCGGTATAATATCATTGAAGGAAAAATAAAGTAATATGAAAACTATTCTGTGGGTCTATGTTGATTTTATAGAACATTTCATGACTTAATGATTGGTTGCGGTGGAAAAGAAACATGGGAATGAGTTGTTGAGCTTGTGGGATGGGCTATGATAAAAAATTGAGTGTATAATGGATGAAGATAATATATTTTTCACAACACTGGTTTCAATGGTTCATCATTAAGATATTGATGTGTAACCTCCATTAAGATGGATTTGTAAGTATACATTATATGTGGCATCCTCTAAGAGGTGTTTGTTTAGTAAATAATGACTTAAATCCCCTAATGATGGTATTGGCTTGAGATTGAGAATGCAATATCCCATGATTGTGGGTGTTTTGGGTAATTGATGTGTAACATCCCCTAAGGGGGGATTATCTAGGTACATGATATGTTACATCCCCTGAGAGTGTATTTTCTAGGTACTTAGTATATAGCCTACCCTGATTAAGGGGTTAATGATCATATATTGTATGAAACCATAGACTAAATCATTTATTATTTGTGAGAAATGGAATGATACACTACCATGATTCTTTATATATATGTGTTTTCATTTAATAAATTCATTTTTTATATATGTATATTATACGAACTCGGAGCTTCGGTTTCAGGTATAGATCTTTTTTATGAGTGTTTTAAGAAAAAATGGAGAATCTGGAAATTATCAGAGTACACTCCCTGTACATTATGAGTAAACGATGTGTACTTCTTTATTGCTCGAAGCCATGTGCTGGCCATGTCCGTGCGACACACACAGTGTGTAGAGATGATGTGGCGGCCACATAAAACGGAGTACGAAAAAAACCAAGTACACGTAGTGTACTCTAAAATTACAAGCCATGTACTTTCTTTTTTATTTCATTAATCAGACAGGGGTTGTGCCTAATGCTCATTAACGTATTCTTCTCCTCCTAATCCCATCTAGAGCGTCCAAGGAGGCCGATTCTTCTCTGAGCCACCGATCCATCTCCAGTTGTCCGAATCATATTCCGTCGATTGCAGAAGAATCACAACAGTGAGATATTGGTTCTTATTTGGCATCGTTTTCTGATTCTTTCTCTCGTGTGAGTAATTTTAGGATGAAGATATTAGATGTTTTTCAGATCTACTCCGTTCTAGGCCGATTCACGAGCTCATGTTCAAGTATATTGATCTTCGCATATCGAGGTAGGTGGTTTGTTTCCCTATGTTGAAGTTCGTTGATTTTTTGTTATAAAAGTGCCGGATAACCATGTATCGGGTATCCCGAGTTTAGGATTTTGATCCTATTGTTTGTTTTCCCAAGATTTCTAGTTAGCTTATGATTAATTGTTGCTAATATATTCTTGGTTTCATGTTTGAGGATCACCCCAAGGGTGTTTCTCCCAGTTTGGCTGTTTATCGTCATTCGAGACCGTTTTCTTGTGAGGCAACCTATATTGAAATTTCTACTATACTTGTTATGATTGTTTAAATGTGTTTCCTACTTTTTAAATTCTTTTGATGCATGATAACTATTAGACAAGTAGTTTTTGAACTTACTTAGGGCTGCTGACAGTCGATTACGCATGACTGGACTGCTCAGGGATATGAGAACCTAGTGCAGGAGATCAAAGAGGGAATAGACGATTAAGTGCTTCCCTAGAGGGTCTATTGGTTTTAGTTTTGTACGTAGCACCTACGGGAGTTGGACTTTGTGCATCCCAAGAGTGTTCTTAGTTTACACATGCATCGATACCATAAGAGGAATTAGACATATGTTCTTCCTCAGAGAGTCTGTAGTGATCGTTGGAAGACCATAGGAGAATTAACGTGAGAGATTCCAATAGTGGTTGTGCCTTGTTTAATTACTAGACTATAGGTGCCTGCTAGTTTGAGCCACCCAGATGGTCAGTGTTAATTTTGATGGCTGGTTGTGACGAGTCCACCAAGCCAAAGAACAAGCTTGGATTTTTTACTGCTTGTGTTTCGGTAGTCTTTTGAGATACCTTCTGTGTTACTTTCTTACCTTGGAATAGAAAGATTTTCTAGTTTTCCCTAGTTGTTTAATAAAATTAATATGAATGGTAATTGGTAGGATAATTTACTAGTGTACTCATAGTCCATTACTATACTTATTTTAGTTTACTTTTTCTATATTACTCATTCAAAGTAGGGCACAAATCTTGTGGTGGTTGCCTACTGGGATTAGTCTCACACCCTATTTGGATCCTGCTTTACGGACCAAACAGATTATATGGTTTCAAGTGTAGATAGGGATTGTGGCCCTTCTACCTCAGTTACTTGATTACTGGTTGGAGCTGGAGAGCATGGGACCGGGCTTTGGGTCACGATGCTACTAGAGTTGCTGTTTACGTTTAGTACTTTGGTTTCAGTTGTATTTCAGAAAATTGTTTTTTTACTGCATTTCATAAGTACAAGTACCATTCTACATCATTATTATATCAGACATTGCTTCGACTTTTAGTTCAGTTGTTGTATGTTGTTTACTACTTCTGATATTGTTTATGTTTATTGTCCCACTGTATACATTACCAAATGAGGGAATAGTTTTCCCACATACTCAACAAGGACCTCGTTTCTTGTCGACAGCCTCTGGAGTTTGGGAAAATGCGCTTGAGGTTACGTGGAGAACCGGGTACGGGGCACCTGTTATGTGGCTCTGGATTCGGATCATTAAAAAGCAGTGTCTGAGGGGTTTTTATTCTTTTCTATTGCCTTACTATTTTGCGACAATAGATAGGAATAGGAAGAAATTGGTAGTTAGTACTAAACTATGCCCGAGAGTAATTAAACTGTGTATAGGGAAAAGATATACTACCCCGTAATTTCATTTTTTCTGTTTTTGCAAGTGTTATAGTTTATTATACTATTGGGTGATGCACATGTTTTTTGATGTTACAATTTATATGATTGTGATTCTATTTTGTTGCAACCCGATGAGATGAGGATGTTCCATCTCATGCATCGTATAGGAACTGGGTAGGAAATCACATGTCCTTCATTTTACCAAGCCATCTAGGGTTCATTATAATTTCATGCTATTGAGATAGATTCCGTGATAGATTTTGCATGCCCTTGTGATAGTTCCTCTGATATAAATACTTATTGTGCTGATAGATTATTGTTTATTTTACAGCATGTTTATCATGGACACCAAGCTCAGGTCATAGAGGTGTTATGGGTCCTCGAGGATCATAATTTGGTGGATCATTCGTTTGTTATGCTGTTTACTTGTTATAAGAATTTTTATGATGCCAAGCATTGATTCACGAGGAGTATGGCCCCCCACGGATCCGAATTTCACACATAGATGGTTGTTTTTCAGTGTTTCTGGTGTTCGGTGTAGTTCTTGAGCTACTGCCCAGAAAAACCGAGAATACATGACATGTACTTCATTAATACATGCCGTGTAGTTTTTAAACCATGTTACTAATTTTGTGAAAAAAAACACGCGGTGTCGAAAAGTCTCTGGGGACATGCCATGTACTAAAATTACACGTCGTGTAGTGGTCAACCGTATACCCAGCTATGTCACTAACAACATGGGTCAGGAAAACATGGGCTGTAAACGCTGTGTTTTGTACGAACACGCCGTGTAGTTTTCTTTTAGGTGCCCGGCCGTGTCATGATCAACACGGGTCGATGTTATCTATTCTTATACACTCTGTGTTTGTTCAGAACAAGTCGCGTAAGGGTCAGCCATGGAGACGGTCGTGTAAATGCTACATGGATCTCCGAAGACTGTCTAGTACATGCCATGTCCTTAGTGATCATGGCGTGTAGTTTAGAATTAGTATGACTGTGTAGGTTAGCTATGTAAAGAGACTCGGGTAGGGGAGTGGAGTTCAGGTACACTCCGTGTTTCGGGACAACACGCTGTGTAGTCTGGGATATTACACGACCAGTGGTGGCAGAAGTACACACCCATGTAACTGGATTTAACAAACACGTCGTGTAGTTTAAATACATGTCATGTAGTCGTGTTTTGCAAACTTATGTGTTTCTCTCTCCTGTTCTAGTTTTTGTACCCTTGTGTTTTCTATCCTTGTTAATCCAAAATTTGAGGTGTTCTTTTGATCTTCCAAGGATATGGAACCAAAACGTCCTCCTGTTGTATGTCAGGAACCATGTAGTGACCGTATGCCTGATACGGTAGACCAGAGACTACCTGTAGTTATGTCAATTGTTCCGTACATGGCACCTGCAGTGATTCCAGAGAATGGTGCTGATGCTCAGTTCAGAGAGGGTTTCATGAGGTTCATGTAGACCTTCCAGGGAGCTCAGCATCATGCCCCGTCTATGGCAGAGCTAACACGAGTCTTCCAGCAGCCGAATCCTCCCACTTTCACAGGGGATGGAGGACCTCAGGCTGTAGATTCATGGATAGAAACCATGCATTCCATCATCGACCATTTGAAGACACCCCCAGACAGAAGGGTGAAGCTCACGACTTACATACTACAAGATTCTTCCCTGAGGTGGTGGGATGTAGTCTCACAGGCAGGGCACAAACGGGCTATGTCTTGGGACGAGTTCCAGCATAAGTTCTATGACTACTTCTATCCGGTGATGCTGAGGGCCGACAGAGCTATAGAGTTCATGAACCTACAGCAGGGTACTCTTTCAGTTATGGAGTTTTCCTCCCATTTCAATGAGTTACAGAGTTTCACTCCTGTTCTAGGAAATGACGAGCTGTTTTTTGAAAGGAAGTTTGAGGAAGTCCTCAAAACAGAGATCAGATCGTAGGTGAACATCTTCGAGTTAACTTCTATTACCCTAATAGTCAACTAGGCACTAATCACTGAATGAAATCTGAGGGATACAGGAGGTGTTGACTTGGGCTGTTCAGCATCCAAAGCCGATTCATTTAAAACCGACAGTAGGAAACGCCACCGAGTGTCTACTCGAGGTGACTCGAGGAAGCGAGGTAATTCTTCTAAAAGATGGGACCTTCCTTCTGGAAACTAGTTGGTGTGCTATCAGTGTGTAATGAGTGGGAATATGAAGCCTCAGTTCCCAAGAGATCAAGTGGAGTGCCGATCTTGCGTCAAGATGGGTCATCTGCAGCGTTTTTGCAGAGTTCTTCTTCCAGCAGCTAGTGAAGGAGGATCAGTTTCTAATCCTCGTACAGGAGCAGGATTACGAGTTCCATAGCTGACTGGGGGATGGAGTTCTTTGGATCGTTCATGATAGGGTAGAGTTCGCGGATGCAGTGGTCAGGCTCAAGGAGGATCAACTCTAGGATATCAGGCTACTACACAGGGCCGCGATACTGGCCAGACGTTTGCAGTAGAGAAGATTCATTGGGAGCAGGTTCCTGGACCTTCCACAGGTCAAGGTACGATCTTTGTATCCTCAGTTTTATCTTCTACTCTTTTCGATACCAGATCATCTCATAGCTTTATTTCTGTTCACACTATGTAGAGACTTAGACTTATTGTCCTTACTTCTGCTGCTATGTTGGCACTAGAAACTCCGTTGGGACATAGAACTACTAGTGTGAGTTAGTGTAAGGAGTTCCCCTTGATGTTGGTGGGTGTCACTTCTTGTCTGATCTCTATGTCCTTGAGATGATGGGTTATGATGTCATTCTCAGAATGGACTGGCTTGTTGCATTTCAGGCCTCTGTCAATTGTTATTACTGCAGGGTGATTTTCACATCAACAGAGGGCGGGTCTTTTCTTCACAAGGGCGAATGGGATGTCATGGCTTGCTGAGCTGGACTAGAGCATCAAGGGTTGGGCAGTGTTACAATCCAGTTTGCTAATTTATATCTAGATGATCAGGGGAATTCTCAGATGGACCTCCCTTCTGTAGTTGAAAGTTTTTCGGATGTATTTCCAAAAGAATTTTAAGAGATACCTCCGGAGCGTGAAGTAGACTTCTCTATTGAGCTTGTTCCTCGAGAAGCACTGGTATCCATACCTCCTTATAGGATCGCTACGCCTGAGTTTCAAGAACTCAAGAATCTGTTGAAAGAGTTGCAGGAGATGGGTTTTATCTAGCCCAATACATCCCCTTGGGGTTCTCCTGTGTTGTTTGCAATGAAGGCGGATGGTACCTTACTACTTTGTATGGACTATCTAAATCTTAACCAGTTGACGGTCAAGAACCGATATCCATTTTCTGAGGATTGATGATCGTTTTGATCAGCTTCGAGGATCCAGGGATTTCTCGAAGATCGACTTGAGATCCAGCTATCATCAGTTGCGGGTCAGGCCATCTGATATACCTCTCACAGCTTTCCGACGAAGGTATGGTTATGTCGTTCTGTCCCACGAATGCACTGACAGTTTTCATGGTGCTGATGAACAGAGTTTTCCAGCCTTACTTGGACTCTTTCGTCGTTGTCTTTGTGGAAGATATCTTGGTGTACTCTCACACTCGACACTACCATGCTACCCATCTTGAGATCATTTTGAGTACACTGAGGGAGCATCAGTTATATGCTAAGATCTCAAAGTGCCACTTCTGGATGGATGAAATTCACTTCCTGGGTCATGTCATCTCAGAGACAAGTGTTTCTGTAGACCCAGAGAAGGTGAGAGAAGTAGTTACCTGGGAGCATCCAAAGAATGTATTTGAGGTACGTAGTTTCTTGGGACTGGCTAGTTACTACAGGAGGTTTATACAAGACTTCTCAAGCATAAAAGCACCATTGACGGGCTTGAATAAGAAGGGTGTAAAGTATTTTTGGCCAGAAGCGTGTGACTCATCCTTCTAGGAGCTAAAGGGGATATTGACTTTTGCACCGATTCTAGTTCTGCCAGAGCCGGGAAAGAGTTATACAGTTGTCTGTGATGCATCTGGCATCAGGCTTGGAGAAGTGCTTATGCAGGAATATCGTTTTGTTGCGTATGAATCTTGGCAGTTGAGGCCACATGAGAAGAACTATCCTACGCAAAACATTGAGTTGGGAGCAGTTGATCATGCCTTACGTTGTTGGAAACACTATCTCATAGGAGAGAATTTTGTGGTATATACTGACCATAAGATCCTCAAGTATATCTTCACGCAACGTGACATAAACCTAAGATAGCAGAGGTGGGTCGAGTACCTACAGTCTTTCGACATCGAGCTTTCTTATACGCATGGGAAAGGTAATGATGTGGTAGACACACTGAGAAGGAGGACTCAGTTGCAGGCAGTTTGGGAGGCCATCAGTGAGTGGTAGGTTATGGCTCTATTTTCTGAGATGCATTTGTAGGTTCACGACAGACAGGGACAGACAGTTCTTTCTTCTATAGTTGTTACCTCAAATATTTTAGATCGAGTTTTCATGAGGCAGTTATTAGACCCAAAAGGCCTAGTCCAATGAGAGGGTGTGTCAGATGGAGACCCTACTCCGGGGTGGACAGTGGGCGATGACGAGGTGCTACATTTTCAAAGACTGCGTATGGGTTTCAATGGACATATGTGAGGAGCTAATGCAGGAGTTTCGTGCTTCATCTTGAGCAGTTCATCATGGTGTCACCAAGATATACCGTGACTTACACCGTCAGTATTGGTGTCCATGTATGAAGAAGGATGTGGCTGGTATTGTTATGCGTTGTTCCACCTGTCTGCAGGTGAAGGCAGAGCATCAGTGAATAACATGGCTTTTACAATAGTTACCCATTCCTGAGTGGAAATGGAATGATGTCATGATGGACTTCATGACAGGGGTACCAATATCGCCTCGAGTAAATGATTCAATTTGGGTTATAGTGGACAGGCTCACGAAGGTTGCACACTTCTTGATGATCACGGAGACCTTCACTGTTGATGAGCTGGGATAGTTGTACATCTGAGAGATTGTATGTCTACATGGAGTTCCACAATCCATTGTTTTAGACAGGGATGCACGTTTTACATCACACTTCTGGCAGGGGCTATATAGGGCTTTGGGTACACATGTACTTTAGAGTACAACATACCATTCCCAGACTGATGGAATGTCCAAACGTAAAATCTAGGTGCTTGAAGATATGCTCCGAGAAAGCATTCTAGACTTTGGCGGTACATGGGAGAAGCATATCCCTCTGGTGGAGTTCGCCTACAACAACAGATTTCAGGAGACTATTCAGATGGAACCTTATGTGGCTTTGTATGGTAGGTCATGGAGATCACCATTATGTTGGCTAGAGATAGGAGAGGCACCCTTGCTGGGACCTCATCTCATTCAGGAGACCATAGAGCAGGTGGAATTGATTCGGAAGAGGATGGCTACTGGACAGTCTTGGCAGAAATCTTATGTTGATCAGCAGAGATGACCTTTGGAGTTCAATTTTGGAGACCAAGTTTTCATGCGTATTACCCCGAGGTTGGGACATAAGAGGATTAGGAGGCAGGGGAATATTTCACTGAAACACATCAGGTTGTTTGAGGTTCGGGAGAGAGTCGGGCTGGTTGCTTATATGTTGCAGTTATTTCAGAGGTACTAGGCAATGAACGACTTCTTTCCTGTATCTCAGCTTCGACAATATTTCTCAGACCCGTCTCATTTTTTCAACCTGAGGAGGTTGAGCTGGAGTAGGATGCATCTTTCTAGGAGCATCCTATCAGGATTGTTTATCATAGTGCTAAGGTACTCTGTGGCTGGTCTATTCCTCTATTACGGGTGCTATGGAAGCACGAAAATATAAATAAAGAAACTTGGGAGAGGGTGGTTGATATGTGATCACAATGGCCAGAGTTGTTCGAGGTTTCTTCCTATACGCCTTTTTAGGGAAATTATTTGACAAATCTCTTTAAGGGTGGAAGTTTGTAAGAACTCGGAGCTTCAGTTTCAGGTACGGTTCACTTTTATGGGCGTTTTATGATAAAATGGAGAATCTAGAAATTTTTAGAGTACACACCCTGTAAATTATTAGTACAAGACTTGTACTCCTTTGCCGCTCGAAGCCATGTACTGGAAATGTCCGGGCCACACACACGGTGTGTAGGGATGATGTGGCAGCCACTTAAAGTGGAGTACGGAAAAAATCAAGTACACGCCTTGTACTTTCTTTTTTATTTCATTAATTAGACCGGGGTCCTGCCTAATTATCATTAATGTATTCTTCTCTGCCTAATCTTGTCCAGAGCGTCCAAGGAGGACGATTCTTCTCCGAGCCATTGATCTATCACCATTTGTCTGAATCATACTCCGTCGATTGCAGAAGAATCACATTGGTGAGTTCTTGGTTTTTCTTTGGACTTGTTTCCTGATTCTTTCTCTCGTGTGAGTTATCTAAGGTTGAACGTTTTAGAAGTTTTGTAGATCTACTCCGTTCTAGGCCGATTCACGGGCCGAGGATCAACTATATCGATCTTCGCGGATCGAGGCAGGTGATTTGTTTCCCTATGTTGATGTTCGTTGAGTTTTGGTTGCAAAAGTGTCGGATACCCATATATTGGGTATCCCGGGTTTTGGATTTTCATCCTATTGTGTGTTTTCCCGAGATTTATTGTTAGCTAATGATTAATTATTGCTAATATATGCTTGGTTTAATGTTTTAGGATCACCCCACATGTGTTTCTCCCTGTTTGGATATTTATTGTCGGTCGACACCATTTTCCTGTGAGGCATCCCCTATTACAATTTCTAGTTTACTTGTTATGACTGTTTTCATGTGGTGCATGCTGTTTAAATGCTTTTGATGCATGGTACCTATTATCCAAGTAGTTTTTGAACTTACTTAGGGCTGCTGACAGTCGATTACGCATTACTGGACTGCTCAGAGCTGTGAGAACCTGGTGCGGTAGATCAAAGAGGGAATAGACGATTAAGTGCTTCCCTAGAGGGTCTGTTGGTTTTAGTTTCGTACGCAGGACCTATGGGAATAAGACATTGTGCTTCCCAAGAGTGTTCTTAGTTTACACACGCATCGAGACCACATGAGTAATTAGATGTAAGTGATTCCAAAGAGTGTCTTTAGCTATCGTCACAAGACCATAGGGGAATTGACATGAGAGCTTCCCAGAGTGTCTGTGCCTTTTTTGATTACTGTACTATATGGGCATGCTAGTTTGATCCACTGAGAGGGTCAGTGTGAATTTTGATGGTTGGTTGTGATGAGTCCACCAAGACAAAGAACAATTTTGGGGTTTGTACCGCTTGTGTTTCGGTAGTATTTTTAGATACCTACTCTGTTACTTGCTTACCTTGGAATAGAAAGATTTTCTGGGTTTCCCTGGTTGTTTAATAAAATGAATGTGAATGGTAATTGGTAGGATTATTTACTGGTTTACTCATAGTCCATTACTGTACTTATTTTCCTTTACTCTTTCTATATTACTCACTGACAGTAGGGACTAAATATTGTGGTAATTTCCTACTGGGATTAGTCTCACACCATGTTTGGGTCCTGCTTTTCAGCCCAAACAGATTATATAGTTGCAGGTGTAGATTGGGATTGTGTCCCTTATACCTCATGTACTTGGTTTCTGGTTGGAGCTGGAGTGCATGGGACCGAGATTTGGCTCGTGATGCTGCCGGAGTTGTTGTTTACGTTTACTACTTTGGTTTCAATTGTATTTCAGCATGCTGTTTTGCTTACTGCTTTCCATAGGTACAAGTACCATTCTGCATCATTATTATATCAGACATTGCTTCGACTTTTATTTCAGTTGTTGTATGATGTTTACTGCTTCCACTATTGATTATGTTTATTCTCCTGCGGTATACTTTACCAATTGAAGGCATAATTTTCCCACGGACTCACCAAGGCCCTCACTGCTAATCGGTAGCCTCTGGCGTTTGGGAAAACGTGCTTGAGGTCATGTGGGAACTAGGTACGGGGAACCAGTTATGTGGCTCCAGATTCTAGTTTTTAAATAAATGATGGAATTGCAGGGTGTCATGGTATCCTAGTTTGGACATGAAGTCCTGAGTAGCATTCTTATGAGTTTAACATATTTAATTTATTTATCTCATATATACAAGTGGGATTGATGGATTATATTGGGGGAACATATTGTTACCCTTCTTATATTTATATCTCACACTGTACACAGTTAACGCATTGTAAGTCCAAACCATATGTGTATAGTACCATTAAGAGCACACGATGTATAGTCAATGAATATAGAGTATCTTAACTGGTATTAGTGATTTGGATGAGTTGATGCCTTGGGATCATAGTACATATTCCTTAGTAATGTTTGATTCTTTTGTGATTTTTATGTTATTTCCAAATGGATGATTAGTTTGAGGTATATTGTATGACTATATGAAATTTTAATTTTCACGACTATCATGTTTATCTATGAATAATATATTTATTTTTTTGGGTGGTTTTGGATAATTTCTATTTTAAATTACCTCAATTATATCACAAACATATTTTCACCAACATATAATACATTCCCTCACAACTAGCCAATCTTCTTTGGTGCAAGAGTATTCATGACTAAAGAAAGAATCCCATATATATGTTTAGTGATTCAAGTTATCCCATGGATAAAACCTGGTGTATGGGGTCTTTTCAGACCTTTTATAGACCTTTTTCAATCATGTTATTTAATAAACAAAGATCATACAACATCGGTTTAACGTACACATGTTCCTCATTTTGGTAATTCGTGGTTTCAGTTCAATAGAATTGTGATCTCTATTTTGAGGTATCTTGGTGAACTCTAAAATAAAATTCTATATATTTTTTAAATATTTTCCACCTTATTCTTTTGTTTTATTCATTATAATTAGCCAAAAGATATATAGAAAATTATTAATACTTCTAATAAATGAAATTATAAAATGAATTATTCATTCATAAATGAACATTATTCCAAAAATACCTACTACCATATATTACATATCATGGACTGTTACATAACATTGATGATTACATCCCATAAAACATTACCAAATAAAAATGGATTGTAATTAGAAAATAATAATATCATTTCAAATAAAAAATCATCTATACCATCCTCTTTATGGATAACCACTCTAGTATAAAAAGGCATATAATGGTGAAAGCATCATGAAAGATTAATTTATATGAAAATTCATAAATGAAAACAATTGGAATGGGAACATCAATTTTATAAATTAGAGTGGAAGGAATTTATTAAATATAATGGGGGTAATATAATCATTATTTCATTTTTATAAAGGGATAAATAGTCATTGGGTAAAATACAACAAAACATATTTCTATTTTAGAATTATGAAAATCTAGTTGAAATAATCAATATTTATTGACATGTTAAAAATATATATAATTTATAATAAATATATTTGTCTGAAATAAAATAAATTATATTAGAATGTAATAAAAATACCGTAAAAAATTTGTGAAAATAATTTAGTTTCTATGTAAATTTTTTTATATGCATTATTTTAAATTTATAACCATTAACAAGAATTTAATAAAAATTGTTAATTAAACATATTTAATGATTAGTTAACTATATAAATGATATCCAAGAAAAAAAACAAATATAATAAGTTATAATCAAGTGATTCATTGAAAAATGAATATAATTTATTTACACATATTTATTTTATTATATATTACATATAAGAAAATATATTTTTATATCTTTATTATGAAATTTAATAAAATTTATGTTGTAAAAATATTATTAAATAAATTAGAATTAAAAAATTTATTATTGGAAAATAAATAAAAATAAAATCATTTAATATTAATAGTAGATATTTTTTAAAGATTTTCTTCATTATTATTTTATGTCTTTATAAATTAAATTGGTAAATATTATATATATATTTAAAAAAATGGTGTTATTAATATATATATATATATAGAAATAAATTTATATTCATTTAATTATTATTACATGGTAAGATATAGGAATAAATCCAATATTGGTATATTTTTTCTATTAATACAATTTTTGGCATTTTATATTCATTATATTAATGTCAATTTCTATAATTAAAACAGTTTATAAAATAATGGATTTCATATTTAGAATTATATATTAAAAAATATGTAATATGTTTGTTTTCATGAACTAGAGAAAATATGTTACTATGGTAAAAGATAATTACCACAGAAAATAAAAAAATGAGGTAAAGGGGTTAAAATAAGGGTTTATGTAATGAAATATCACATAAAATTGTTGATAATTTTTTATGAGGGAATAAAGTTTCTAAACAGACCCCTTTTAAAATATTTATCCACTTTAGTTCTATATTCCTTGAAACATGTTATTCCTTTTACATTTTATAATGAGTATTCACCAAAATGGAACCCTTTCCCCCAAATATATGGACCATTCCTAAACCTTGTTAAACAAAAACGGTGCCATGTTTATAATGATTAATCCTATAAAACTTTTCTCCTTGATAAATCCATCATAGTTGAGGTTTCTTTTAGTATTAAAAGAATTCTATAATTCTTCAAAACTAAGAATCCTTCCAAGAGATGATATAATATCTTCTTTTTTGAATAATGACTTATTTTACTTATTTTTCATTCATCATACTTATATTTCACTTCTATAATATGTATTATCAATTTAATTTTTTTATAAAAAAATCATTATTCTTTTCTAATGGCTATATTATTATAAACAATAACATGTTCTTATTTATTCCATTGTTATAACACATTCTTATTTGGATTGTGTAGTGTATCAACATGAACAATGATATATTTTTTACAATATCAATGATTTTGAAAACAGAAATAGAATAAATATGTTTAAATATCTTTTAATTCAACATGGTTTCATAATTATGGAATCAAAACATATATATGTATATTCATGACTATAAAAAAAATATTTTTTCCTCAAAATTAAAAAAGAGATATTTTATACACTCAGAATGAACAATGGTCATATAATTCATAAAATTTCTATTAGAAATTAGAACTATATGAAGAAATAAAATCTAATATTTTTGAAAATACTATATGTTAAGAAAAAATGGTCATGTGGTCACTACCATAACCATCATATGAAAGACATCAAGGACCAAACTGGACAACAAACACCCATTTCATGAACCAGCCCAATTACCATGGTAACCCAATAAACGATTCGGTCCTGACATTGACCGAAGGGAATTCGCGATCCCCATGGGTCGGTAACTGGAACCTAGCATCAAACGTAATTAATGTGGGAACTATTTTTCCACTAACAAAGTAGAATCAAAATAAAACATGACAATATGAATATGAAAGGAAAACTCAATTGGGAGAAATGTAACGTAAGTTAAATATAAACAACATCGAATATACTAAATCCCAGATACAAAAATTGGAAAACATCATAGTGTCCCTAAGGAAAAAACTTTCCAAGACCAAAGTTACGTAGCAGGATCCACCTCCAAGAGATCATTTTACTTTACTCAAACTAGAAAGGAGAAAATCTAAAAACACTCGACAAGATAAGTAGGGTGTGAGACGATTCCCATTATGATTCCACACAAACATTCCATAATATATGATAATATCAATTATAATAAAATGTGCATTCCATTTTAAAACAAATGGGTTTGGAAATAACAAAATAATATTTATAAAAATAATTATCTATAGTTTTAAAGATGGAATACCTTTAGAAAATCAAGATATACATTTCAATTGATAGAAATTTTTTCAAAAGATGGAATATTCCATTAATCAAAATAATACTTTTCATATAAAAAAATTTTCAGAAATTTATTAAATATACACATTATATAATCATTTTATTTAAATTCTCATGGTATGTAAAATAGTTTATGAAAATAGAATATAAATGTATTCAAAAAATAAAAAATGTGAGCAGTGTAGTCATCTTCCAAATAGGTATGATAGTTCTAGGATATTGGGATCTGACACTGTGAATACAGAAAATATGTACATATGCCCATTTGGGACTAAGGTGAAGGGGTGTCCCCTCCATCACCTAAGGAATGAGTTATACTTATATGATAATGTTAGGTATACTAGGGTATATATAATGAGGGGTGTGGAATCTGGGTATGAAAACATAAAACATGTACCCTTTTTTATCTTCTTTTTTTTGATAGAGAAAACTCACTTTTCTGTATCCTTCTCATTAAAGAGTATGAATTAATCATAAATCAAGCATATGGATCACCAATCATTCATGGCTCCCCATCACTGAGGTGCATCCTAGGAGCATACCCCGACAATCTAATGTTGTACCAAATCCATTATAATTGCCCTGCTATTTAAAAGTTTGATGTGGACTCACTATCCATCCTGGTTTACAACCATTCACTATTTGTGAAATCACAACTCTTTCAACTAATGTGATCTCACCACTTCTTCTTAAGATCCAATCACTGTTTAAAGATGTACAGGTCCATCAATTATCCCTAACAAGTGCATCCTTAACTGTATGTAGATGCTCTTTTGAAGGCAAAATTTTATCCAATGAAGAATACCCCATTTCCACAGGTGATTGGGGCAAAATAATTTAAAATACCTTCGAAAATCTCCCTATATAGTGATCCCCCAAAATTTTCAATGCCCAAACAATCCATTTCCATGTACCTTCTTCTTCACCAATCACACACCATCAGAAAGCGTAGGCCTCCATAGAGATCAATCCATTACAAAGTGACATCCGTGAAAAATTTCACGTATCCAATGTGGAAGACACCTCTTTCACGAAGCTAGATTAGCTACTACGATGCTCCTAACATTCACAAAGCACACTGCCTCTACGAACCACCTTTGTGGATATAGAGATACATACTTATCTTGAAAAAATATCTACATATCTCAAGGGGGTGAAGACAATTTATAGGTGATTCCATCGACACAAGAACATTCCATGCGAAGTGAGCACCACGTCATCTCAAATTGAAAAGCTACGAAATTGCCACCAAAATTTTCTCTATATTGTGAAGCACCACATGAATTTTCGGATCACATAGCTCATCGTAATCACAGAGCATTCCATCAATTCCTTTTTGTTGCCATCACAATGATCCCTCACAATGGTGTCCACCTATGTTATTCTCGAAGCTTATTATAATCACAGAGTGCACAATAAAAATTATTCATATCTTTTAAAATACAATTCATTATGACCATAATGAAAAACATCTTCCAATTAAATATTTTGATAAGATATTTAAGGAAATAGTAATTTTGTCGTACTCACGAAACTCCAAATATTAGACACCAATTTTTTTTAAAACACTAGAAAACGGTTCCACATTATATCTATTTTTTATACCACATAGATATATTCTATTAAATTTTCATGGTTCTTTGTCAGCATGTATTGTCAAAAACATCTCTATAAGTCAAAAATTTACCATAAAAAATGATTTTTCCAAAAACACAATCAACCCACAAATGCTACAATGTTTCCTTAATGTATTTTCACAATAGATGTTTTAGAACATTGTATAATAAGAAAGTGATACCTAAAATAACTCACTAACTACATAAGGAATTCATTTTCTCATGTATAAATCAATGATGGGAAAATCATTTTATAACAGAAAATGAAATTCATCCCATTATACAATTAAAATATTACAATTTTCTCTTTAAATACCATAACATGTTTTAAATCAAAAAAATTCCATTTCACTATGATGATAACCTAAGGTTTCCATCAATACATTTTAAGAAAATATTTCCAAAATAGGGATTTGAAACCAACTCAAAAAATTCATTCATTTTAATCACAGACCCCTAATTCACATGAATTGGTGTTTTTAAAAACAAATCCATCAAATATATACTTATTTAATTAAAATAATAATTTACATTTTATTCAATTCCCATAAAAATATTATTTATATTAAATAATTTAAATCTCACCAAATTCAAATTCTCAGAAAAAATCTCATTTTTCCTCAAATACTCAAATTCTTGAAGTGGGGTTTTAAAAAAATTTTAAATCCATTTGATTCAAATCTAAAAAAAATCATTTAAATTAGAACAATTGAAATTTAAACAATGAAATTTTGTTCTATAATAACATGGTATCATAACTGAACCACCATTCGAAAACAATGTATCTCGCAACACCAACCCCTAATCTAGATTTGTCCAAAAATAATGAAGACCAAACAAACAAGAATCAAACCATGGTCTAATATCCAAAAATGGTATTATCTCAAAAAATAAATACCAAGATCCATGTAACCATAAATATAATGAGAGATATCGTCGGAGGAAGAGTACGGGAGGGGGAAACTAAATGGAATGCGATCGACCGATGTTCTCCTAGATTCAAAAACGATTTTAAAGGGTTTTAAGGGGGAAAGATTCCCTAATGGATGTTCCAAGTATGGGAGAAACACATCTGGGATTAAGGAGGCACATCCTAGATATAAAAAAGGGACTTGGTAAATTTTAACTAAAATATTGGATCTCAAAAACCCCATCTATTGGGGTTTCTGTGAAACTATATATGGTTAGGAATAACCATTTGTATAATGTGTGGGGTCCACTATCACAAAAATAGAACTACTGAATATTTTTCCAAACCGTGTGAATGTTATGTTAAAACCATGCTCCACCCATATAAACCTCTATAATATTTCATAAAATCATCCAAAACAACTCCAAAAAATCCCACCAATGTTAATAAAAAAGAGGGGTTTACGAATACCTTAATGTGGTAAGAGGATGTTACAACCTCCCACCCTTGAAATATCTTGTCCCCAAAAGGACAAAAATGAAGCCTCCCCCTCAAATAGATGAGGCCACTACTCCATAATCAGTGATTCACACTCCCTCATCTCATTAGAATCAATGACGTGCTACCATAGATCACAATCCAAAGGTATCATTATCACAAAAAGTACCTTGGTCTCAGAATCATGTATCCGGACAAGTTTTTCTTTCATGGATAAATCCTATTCTTTGTTTCTATCACAACATCTCAAAACATGATATGGGTCAGATAAATAATTTTGAAGTTGATAAATTTGAAACTCATTATGTATCAAAATTAGATACGGTGGTAGTGCTAACTGGTATGAATATTTCCCCACATGCTCAACATACTGAAATATTCTTACAAAATGAAGACAAATATCCTCATTCTTTCCAAGCATTAAATGTCCAGACCAAGGTGAAACATTCATGAACACATATTCACCAAATGTGAAATACAATTGTCTATGGTGATGATCAGTATAAGACTTGTATCAGATCCACACTGTCAACATTCTCAAAATAATCAAGTGAATCATTTCTATTGTATCTTTGACCAAGATTGGTCCAACTAAGGAACTCTCACCAATCCTCAACCAACATAATGGATATTTTCAATAATGACCATACAATGCCTCAAAACAAGCCATCCAAAAGATGGACTAGTACCATTTATTATAAGAAAAATCAACCATCCCCAAATGATCATACCATGCTAAAACAATGTTGAGAAAGCAAGCACATAACATGTCCTCAAGAATCTTTATAGATCTTTCTTTTGGGTCATCCGATTGTAGATTTTATGTTGTGCTCAAACGAATGAGAGATCCATGTGCCTCATGAAGACCTATCCAAAAGCGACATGTAAATCGAGGATCTCTATCAGAGAATATATCATATGAAACTATGGGCAATCAAACTATCCCTTTCACGTAGAGACTCCCCAACTGGTAATCATGGGTTTTATCACAAATTGTTATATAGTGACCCGATTTCTTCAGCATACTGATCACCACCAAAATCACATTATTCATCCTCTAGTTATGTTGAAACACATCCCAAATATCTATAGTTATCTCAAACCACATCCAGTTAGGGACTGGAAGTTGGTGAAGAAACCTGGAAAGTTTTCATAGCTCATTTTTCACCTCTTGGAATGTATTACAATGTGATAAACACTTAGTAATGCATTTCATCCCACATAACCACCAAAATTATCACCTCATGTCATCGAACATCTTTGTGAATACTAGTTGAGGATACCACTAGGAATTTTTACAATTCTCAGTCACATATTTCATTATTGAAGACGGTACAACAAAACAATTCTAATAGCATAGAATACCCATTTTAGAGAAAGACCACTGGGTAACTGTCTACAAACCATTAACCGAGTCTCTAATGCTATGTATTCTTTCATCAAGATATTGATCCTAAAGAATCAATTAAAAAAGATATGATGACATTGGAACATTGGACAAGGAAGTCTCAATCCTTTATTCCTAAACTCCAATATGCATTTGGGAAAATAGATCCATCATGATACAATACTCCAAATATTCATCATAGATGCATATCCAAGGTAATGGCTATATTTTTTCTTCATGTGAAGCCTATACTGATGATATCCATAAAAAAACATGATATAATGCATAATAATAGAGCCCAAGGACAGAACAGAAGGATTGCAGAAGACCACATAGCCCTACTAGGCCTCTAGAGTTGTCAAAATTTTCATAGTACAATTAAGAAATATCAGATCAAAAAAATAACACTGAAATTTATAATTTCAATCAAAACTCACTCCCTTCTGAGTAAGTGCAGTAACCATAGAGGCCAACATTGAAAATTCATTAATGAAGTGGCGATAATATCCAGTTAAACCTCAGAAGCGTTGAATCTAAAATACATTTTGAGGTTGTTGACTTGTCATAAATTCTTTCACCATATTATGATCAATTGAAATACCTTGTTTAGACACCATGTTTCCTTGTAACATCACATCCCAAATACATAAATTACACTTTGAATATAGGGAATTGAGTTGGTGATTTCTCAGTAAACATAACATTGTTATCAGATGATTCACATAGTCCTCCCCATATTTATAGTACACAATTAGATCTTCCAAAATCACAAAAACTGGAATCAAGATAACCATGGAAAATCATTTTAAAAAATTATATGAAAACTACAAGAGCATTGATTAGTCCAATGGACATGACATGATACTCATAATGATTGTACCTACTCTGAAAGGTAGTTTTAGCATGTAAAATCCATTTATCCTCAACTGATGGTAACCCGATTGAAGGTAAATCATCGATAACCTCTTCACCTAATTAAACTGATCATCCATATAATCAATCCACATCATATAATACTTATTCAATACAATTACATTATTTATGTTTCAGTAATCAAGGCAATGGATGGGTAAATCATTATCTTTCTTGAAAAAGGGAATTGACATTCCCAAGGAGACATGCATAGACATATAATGACTTTTTCACGAAGATAATCCAAATGAGACTTCAAATCCTTCAATTATAGTGGTTCTATTCGGTATGAGGGAAGTGAAACTAGCTGAGTACTATTCATCATGTTGATGAAAAAAAACTTCTCTTACCATTTGGAAACTAAATAAGTTAGAAGGAAACACATTTATAAAATAAACGATGACTAGAGGGAGATCACTTCTTCGAGAATCATTCTCTACATCAAAATAATACACTGATATTACTTTCCCCAACTCGGGAAAAGATGGTCCATTCATACTCGACCTTGGGTCCCATTCCCCTCAAAACATAAAAAACGCACCACTAGGTGTAGTGATGGAGACCTATCATAGAGAATAATCAATATAGGATTTATTGGCCATAATCCAATATATTATGAAAATTAATTCAAAATATTTCAGGTTAATAACAAGTAAGTTCCATGAAAACTCAACATCTGAAAGAGGGAAAAAACAAGAGGGACTACAGTGTTCGTAATCTATATTTGTTATAAGGTGTGTTTAAATTACCATTGAAGAAGATAAAATCTCCAAAGGATGATTATGCACATTAAAAATACGACTTAAAATAAATGAATGAGATTCACCAATATCAGATAAAGAAGAAAATAATGATGAAACTATAGTGATGGTACTTATCACATTTTCTAGGCCCGTTTTGGCGACTTTTAGAGAATCATCCACTCTATGAAAAAAGCATCATTCCAGATCCCTTTGGTTGAAACCCTTTTTCACATAGAGGACCTAATTTACTAATTTTTTTATGGGGATCTAATGATCATGTTCAACTATTGGGAGTGGAAGAAATACTGTAGAGACTCTTTAAGTGCACTGAACACCCCCATGAGCCACATTTCATGGGTGTCTTAGTGAAATCCATCTTAGAATGCATTGGCTTACAAAATTGGAAACAAACCAAAGTGAAAATTTCTAGTATTGTAGGATATAATAAAAACCCTTCCATCGATAACTTCATTATGAGTCATCAAACTTCCACTTTCCTATGAAGGTACTCACATTGCCATTTGGTGATAGGAGACTACTGATAACCCTAACTTACCCACCAATTCCATTCCAACCATTTGTTCTCTATCCAATACGTCAACATAAGTGGGAAAAACGAAAATTAAAACATTATAATTAATATCTTGAAGATGTCCCATCTCGATCCTTAGAGCCTTAATCCTCTCATTCGATACTATATCCAGTATGACGTGAACTTGTTCATCACAACATTTTTCATAGTTTGTCACAGACCAATCAGCCTGCCCATGTTTTAAAAATACAGTAGACTTTCCCAACATCATCTAATACGGATATAACTAGTGTTGGAAAAAAAATTAATGTCATTCCACTATAAGACCTCATGTTTCTTCTCCTTCATTATAGTATCCCACCATCTTTATCTATTTCCTTCCATCATGAATGTGGAACAATTCACTTTGATCTCATAAAGTGTGTCCAAATACCCATATCAGTGTTCCAAACTACTTAAACACTCCTAATCATCTTCAGGGACATTAGATCCATTAAATGGTGTTGTTTTCTAGTGAGGGATCTCTTGAGAACTAATCGTCAGAATGACCCTCTGAGGTTTCACAATGGGAACCTGAATGGGAATTAGAGGTGGTGCATGTCCTAATGCATGGACAGTGCACACGATCAACTCAATCCGATCCATATCCACCATAGGATTTTGATTACTGAGGTTTAGTATCATCTTATTCTTGGGTTGGAATCACAATTCATCTCAGAGGAATAATGATACAAGACATCAGTAGACAACAAGGAATACATTGGGAAATACTCAAACTGAGCAATGAGGGAATCTAATCCCATTATACAAGATGAAGATGATTTGTATTTAAAGCAATCAAATACAAAATAAGGAAAATAATTGAACTAAACCACAAGACGCCTTTCCCTTACCACCCCTAGTGACTGATTGTTCATTGTTGTGGGAGTTAGCCATGCAATCAATCGAAACCACCTCCTATGTTCTGAAAACATTTTACAATGAATTCTATGTTCAGGAAAAAATATTATCCTCTAGAAAATGATACCATTTTTCAAAAACCATCCTGGGTACCCTGCTGACTAGATAACTGAGTTAGTCCAGACATTCCCTGAAGGGAATTACCCATACCCACTAGTCGGTGAGTAGTACCTTCAATCATACAAACTGAAGGATGGAATTATTTTTCTATAAAAAATGTGCAATAAGAAGAAAAAAATATAGTTTTTATATTAAAGCAACAATCCGCTCGGAGTAATGTAGCAGAACATAAAAAGTCACACTGAAAATGTACTAAAACCCAAGTACAAAAAGGTGGAAAACATCCTAAATCCCCTAAGGACACAACTTGTCAATACCAATGTTCTGCAGTGGGATCAACCTCTAATATATTTATTTGAATTTCTGTAAAATGGAAGGTGATTATCTATAAAAACCTGAAGGCATAAGAAGGGTGTGAGCCAATTCCTAGTGGGATTTCACCCATAGATTCTACAACAGATGACAAAATCAATTTCACATGAATGTGGTTTAAATTTTTTAAAAAATAGTTTTGTTATTAAGAAATAATTTTTAAAAAACTAATTCTCTAAAGTTTGAAAGATTGTATACCTTTATAAAATCATTTTATACGTTTCAAATTATTGAAAACATTTCGAAAGAAGGAATTTTACTCTAATTAAATGATACATTTCAAAATCATAAATTCTCACAAATGGAAAAAATAAACACTTTATATAAATTATCTATTCATATAAAATAGTTTACATCATTGAAATATATACATATTAAAAAAAATGAAAACATGTGAGAAACATGGTCATGTGCCAAAAAAATATGATAGTTCCATGCTATAGTGATCCAACACTGTGAATATGAATAACTATGTACATACGCCCCTTTAGGCCTGACGTAAAGGGGTCTCATCACCATCGCCTATGGAATGGAATGTGGTGATATGATGTTTTTGAATGTTATACAATCATAAAGTGCCATAAAAAATATCTCACAAACTACCTAAGTCATGAATAAACTCAAGTAAAAATTAATGATGGTAAATTCATATTATAATAGAAAATGAAATTCATCGCATTTACCATTTAAAATAAACAATTTTCTCATTAAAACCCATAACATGTTTTTAATTTGAAACATGACTTCTCACTCATCCGAGATCCAATGGTTTCCATCAAAAAAAAATTTATTCCATTTTCCACAAAACCATGATTTTAATCCAAATAAAACAATTCCATCATTTTCTTCAGAAACTGCTAATTCACTTGAATCATATTTTTCCAAAACATTCAATCTAATAAATTATTCTTCAATTAATAAAATTTTAAATTTATTCTATTCCCATCAAACATGAATTTAAATTATATAATTTAAGTCTCACTAAATTCTAATTGATCAAAAAATAAATTTTCCCTCAAAAACTGATATTCATCGAAATTGGGTTTCTCAATCAAACGGATTGAAATATATTTGATACAAATATAAAAAATTATATTAAAATTAAAATAAATAAAATATAAAAAAATGAATTAGGATTAATATAAATTGGGTATCAACAAAGAACCACCTCTTGAAAAAAAACAGATCTTCCTATGCCAAACCCAAAATTGTATTTGTCTATGATGAACAATGATCACCCATATGGGAACCAAAACAAGGTTTAAAATCACAAAAAAAGGATATTATATCCATAAATCATTACCATGATCCATGAAACCCTAATGAGAAAGAGATATATCACACGAGGAAGAGAACGAGGGGAGAAAATTATCAAGTAGGAAATTGACCAACAGTCTCTTAGATAATGATTGCTTATGGAAGGGGTTTGGGTGTCCAAGAATCCATCTTGGAAGTTTTAATATATGGAGAAACGTTCCTGGGTCAAACTAGGTCTATCTAGGACCTGAATATGGGGATCAGAAAATTTTAAAAAAATAAATCGGATCTAGAAAAACGCATCTGCACGGTTTCCTGGGAAACTACACATGTTTAGACAATATTGTGTCCATACCGTATGAATCCCGCGTTCCATTACATGTCCATGTCACATGGTTTTCCAGACCATTCAAAAACCTTTTCTAGCCCAGAAAAATCTATATGTTTTTTGAAAATCACCCAAAACAACTCCAATTGAAACCCATCCAATGCTCAACTGAATTAGGGGTTTTAGAATACCTGAAAATGTTAATGGGATGTAACACCCAAACATTTATTATAACAAAGAATTATTAAAAATTAGGTATTGTAAAAAATTGATTTTTATGAAATAAAATTAATATAAATAAGATTACGATATAACTTAATAATGAAGATAAATTTACTATTTATGTGTTCAGATATTGATCAATGAAACAAAAATCCATGTTAGTGTTTTTTTTTCAGAATGCAAATTGCATGAGATATATTTCTTTTTTGCGTAAAATTTAATATATATTTTTTAATAACTAACAATTTAATTATTTAATACAAATTAATATTTTAATTAGGTATTTTAAAAATCTAATTCACAATCCATAATTAATTTTATTTTTTTATACGTTACCAAAATCAAAATGGTTTTTCTTTACTCAAACTCAATTCTTATATTAAAAACTATAATTTATATACATAGATATTACATCTAAATTAAGGAATATTCATTATAAAAAATAACAATTCCATTATATTACTATATAGTTATAGTGTATTTAGAAAAAAGTAAACATAAACACCTATTTCATTAGATATCTATATTCTCTCTTGCATGTTTTTTCCTAACTAGACCTCCTTTTGAGATGTCTTACTTAATACCCTTCTTCAGGACCATGGGTTAAGAAACATAAGAAATGGTGAGATAAAAATCCTAGTTATTTCAAACATGGAGATATCAATAATATCATAATCGTAACACATAGGAATATAACACTTCCTAATTTTATCCAACATATGAATGATCTTGATATAATGCCACGGGAAAAACCATAATTGTTCATAGGAATAAAGGAATGTAATTTTAAACGTAATAACAAAATAAATGAAATTTTTTGGCATACACATAAGAATGGAAGAAAATTTTATATCATTCAGTGCTCATTTCCAAGATCCTCAAATCATACAAAGTCCATTACTGAGCTGATCTCAGTCCACGTTCCAGCCTTGTGTTATTGAATCGAGAACATTTCCTATTCTAGCCCTATTTATCTCATGAGATATAAATATTTACCCAATTAATTAGATAAAGATATAGTTCCCACCTATATCATTATACAATAATTATTATGTGTTCCACAAAACACCAATAATTCATCATAGTATAACAAAAGGAATAAAATGGGTTTCTTAGACATCATTTCATCATATGATAATCCATTTCATGAAAATGTATTTCATAAATACCATTCAATAAATAAACACAACAAAACCAAATGAAATATAAAGAGAGTATATTTGAAACATAACACTCTTAAATAAATATATCATATATGAAAAATAATGTTTATTGAACAATAGAAATTAATTTTTTAAGAAAATAACAATTCTTCTAGAAAAGTATTTTCTTTTCTAAAAATGAAAAAAAATTAATAAGAAAATATTTTTTATGAAAATATAAATAAATTATTATAAATAAAGATTAATGTTAATATGGTTTCATTAAAACATAAAAACCCATCATTCCTTATATTTTAAAAGAAAAAATTCATCTTTTAATATTAGAAAATAAGTCAAAAGTACGTTGTATTGAAAAACAAAAAATGATTCCTTTACAGTAATTTAAAAAAATTAAAAAATTATATAAATTGGAACTAATAAAGTGTATACTAATGGAAATAATATTTTATAATATTTAGTAATCATATACATCTATGATTAATGTACCACAGTAAATACTTTTGTATAAACAATCTTGGACTCTAATGAGAATGTGAAATTATACGTTACCTTAGGTCTGATATCCATTATATGTTTCCAAAGAACCTTTATAATTATTTATATAATTTAACATAACTATAAAAAATCATAAAAAATTTATAATATCATTTATGATCATATTATAATCCTTTTAATAACATTTTTATTACTCACTATTCTAGTATAAATGGATTCTTGTTCTTATGTATGTTTGTCAAATAAGACAGGATTCCTATTCAAAGGTTATATATATATAAATATATATAATTTATAATGGTATATTAATATGATATATATCATATTTATTTATTATATACAAATTTATAATAATTTTTAAATGGATATATTCTAGAATGAATCATTTTGCATCTTCGAGACAGTAGGTCGTACGTACGCACGAGCAATGATATCATTCCTTTAGTTATTAAATGATATGGATGTGGATGTTAAATTTATTGTTGAATAATAAATATCTTCTAATAATAATCATAAATAGTTATTATTTTCATGATTATACCAATATAATTAAAATGGTGGTGCAAAAAAAAATACACCATAGTATGGATATGGTAAGTCGTAATAACTCACATGTGGTTATTTTTTTGTTGTAAGATTGATAAAAGGTGCGATAATGTAGTTAAAAACCCATAATAACACCTCAATATATATATATGATAATTTATTTATTACATAATAATTGAATCATAATTTTCAGAGTAATTAGGCGAAGAAATGATCTTGAGCGATTCATTAAAGGAGATTAACTCTTCTCCTACAACCTCCCTCAAGATCTCCACTTAAAGGTACTAAAGATGGACTTTTGAGACGACAATAACCTCTAGAATGTGACTAATTATGTTGAAAAGGTAAATAGAAATGGTATCTATAGTCATTAAGGGTCATTGATTTATGATGAAATGAGGAAGGATGATCCCTTTTATTATTGAGGTTGGGGGAACCATTGTAATTTCCAAAAAAAATTTATTAACCTATAAAAAAACCAAATAAACGAACCACTAAAATGACTAATTCTATAAGAATAGGTGATAAAAGGTTTTAATAAAATAAACTAATAATTTTTATGACATGTTTTTATGTCCATACGAACCTTATCCCTTTTAATATACACCAACTTATTCTATTAAATTTAATCTAAGGTAATTGATATTTTAATATTAAATGGTTAGAGTGCTTACTTATTTGATTTCATGTAGTCCGTAAATGAATAATCTAAAACATTTTTAAACATCTACTAATTATTTTATATTTTAAAAAAATTGTTATTTTATTTTTAAAATTTTAATAGTACATTATTTTGATAGACAATCAATAGTGTCAATTTTGATATTATAAAATTAATTTATTATTAAAAATATAGTTATAATAAGTTAACTTCTAAAATTGTTTTATTATATTAATAATAAGTCATGGTAATCATGAAAACTATTTTGATAAATTATTTATCCCATGTGATATTTATTATAATATTTTTAATAACAATTATTTATTATCTCTTGTACTAAATTTATTAAAACATCAATTTCCGGAAACTATTTAACATACGTATTTGTAGAATAAGTATTAAAAATTAAATACTATGATGAAGCTAAATCCTATATCATACATAATAATACTTATAAAAGAATATAAATTATATAAAATCATACATTAAAGATGTCATATTTTTTAAAATTGGATTTTTTGAACATTAATAACACTTTAAAAAAATATTATATGTATCATAATTATTTCCACATGGATATAAATTTTCAATAAATCGACTCTAAAATGAATATGGTTGAGATTATTTTATTTTAGTTTTTATTACCAATTTAATAAAAAAATTATAGATTTCTCATCAATTAAATAATTTCTTCATCATTAATGTAATGTATTATGGTAATTATTTATTTTATAAAAATTATAAATAAATTTCCATGAAAAAGAAAATTATTTAGAGTTAAAATATTTAGTTTTTTCCAAATTTTTCTTCTGTATGAAATTTTTTTAAAAATGATATAGTTATTAAAATATGAGTAGAAATATTTAAATTTTCCATAAATAAAATAAAATAAATTTCCTAATATCGTCGAAGTGGAATTCATGGGATACAATTTCACCCCATGAATGATTTGGTCAAAACAAATAATATAATGATATTCGAAAAAGTGTATGTATAATTTTACAAAATTAGTTTTACCCTTAAAAACATGATACACAATTTAACCATATTAATAATAATTAATGAAGTTACTATTCATAATGTCGAAAAGTTAAATAATAATTTTTACATATTTTGGAAATTATGATTGAAAATATAGAATTCAATTTTAAAAATTGTAATAAAATAATTTTTAGTAATTAATATACAATTACACTTTTCGTTAAATTGAGAAAACATGTTTGTAAGAGTAGAAACATTGCAAAAGACTAAAATGTTATTACATCATAATGAAATATAAAATAAATACCAACGTCTTATATTACATTATTTTATAAAAATGAAATCTATTTTTATATTAAAACGATTATATTATATAACATATCAATATATATAATTTTGATGAAAACAGTTGTTTAAAGTTAAATTTTTGTATATTTTAACTATTCATGAAAACTTTAATATTATTAGAAAAATGTCAAAAAACCATTGACCCTAATTTTTTATATCCCAATCACAAATAATAGGTTTATTTGTTTCACATAAAAATTATTAATGTATCAAAATTGTAACATCAAATTGGTTCTTCACTAAAATGTGGTAAAATTACCCTATTAAAAAATATAGGTTATATACAAAAAAGTAGGGATCTTTCATGACTTTAGACTAAAATATAAAATGGGGTTAATATAGAAAATAATTCATTAAATATGTAAAATGTATATTTAATTAAATTAATTTACGAATTTTAATTAACATAATTTATTAGTACATAAATACAAGTATTTCTTTCACATTCAATTGGTTAATATTTTTCATAAATAATATGTATCCAAAGAATTCAGCTGACATTTTCATATGTTAGTTATTTATTCTTGATTCTCTAATGGCTATTTTAAAATGGTAATTTTATACCAATGAATTCTATTTGTTCATTTAAACTCTCTATCTTATTCAATCATATCTACTGAATAATTAAAAATATTTACATAAAATATTTCATAAAAACATTTGGGTTTTACATTCTACCCTAGCATCTAAATTTCTCCATCTATATTAATCACATTTACATAAATAGATGAGGATAACTCTACTTCATCACATCCTCAACATGCCACATAGCTTCCTCAAATTCATAGTTTCTCCATATGACATTAACAAAGATTGTGGTCTTGTTATATAGAACTTTTTCTCTATGATCTTTAATCTCTATCGGTTAATCTTCATAAGAATGATCTTTCTCTAGGGGTATGAATTCAATGTTTAAAACGCTATAAGGATTATGTGTGTACACACTTAGGATAGATACATAGAAAAAATCTTGAACTTGAGAATGATTTTATGGAAACACAAATTATTAAGCTATATTACCAACATGATATATAATTTCAAAAGTACCAATATAACTAGGGTTTATCTTTCCATTTATTCCAAATATAATTAATATATTTAAAGATGATATTAATAGAAACACATTTTACCCCACTTGAAAACTAGGTCGTTTCATATGTTGTAAGTATAACTTTTTTTTGAATCTCACCTTTTATTATCTGATGTCTAATAGATCTAACAATATATGCCCTTTATTTAAAAATATATGGTCCCAATATCATTCTTCACCAAACATCATCCCATCAAGATTGAGTTCTATGCATATTCCCATTGACAGCTTCAAAATGAGCTATCTAAATAATGGAACGAATGTTATTTTTATGAAATTTCCACAAAAGGTATGGATTGATCCAAACCAACTTGAAAATTCATATATAATGAAGTAAACATGTCATATAGAGTTTTGATTATCCTCTCAGACTGACCATCTATCTGTGGGTGATAATTAGTGTTGAAACATAACTCTCTATCCAAATCTTTCTGAAGAATTTATGAGAAAATTGAGGTAAACCTCAATTCACAATCATATATTATTTATTTTGTTACTCCATTAAATCTTACACTAACATTACATATATCTTGTAATGAATATCTTGAGAAGAATCCAATCTAATATAAATGAAGTGTACTGACATTGTAATGTAGTAAACTACAACCCGTATAGCTTTTGCCAATTTATATGTTTTTGAAATTTTGACAAAAAACCATAGAAGTCTTTTTTCATTTATATTATGGTATTGGTAATGGTTTTAACTTCCATTTAGACTTTATTATCATATAATTAACCAGCTGAAAACCCAAGAACCAAGAGGCATATTCTGCAATATCTATTTTCATGTCATCCCACTAGAAATACTCATTTAGGTTCATGTACATTTTTTTTCTTCTAGGATAAATATATAATGAATATCTATGATCCTAATCCTATATTTCCTACATTAATTATGGAATGTGAGGAATAAAAACATGTTTCATGAACCTTAATATTCTATCAAAAAATTTGTCAAATTCAATAAGATTTCTCACCGTTTTTATAAGATCATCATCATCCTTTTGTGCCTTCATAATCTTCATATATATAGATTGTTTAACGTTCATTTTTGGAAGATAATATTTATCCCCTTCCTTTAAAATTTCATGATTCAACATTCCAAAATCAATAAATATTAGATTTTTTTGAACCTCATAATGGATAGGAAATCATGGTCTAATCGATACAAAGCATCTTCCATCATGTTTTCTTTTGCAAGGTTGTTATATATTGTGTATTGATAATCTGTAATAAACTCCAACCATATTCTTTGGTTCATATTCAGAACCTTTTATAAGAAACTATAATTTAAACTTTTATAATCATTATAAATTTCACTCATTTCACCAAAAATATATTACTTCTATATCTTTAATTAAATACATACCATAGATAACTCTGAAACAGGAGTAGGTAAATTATTCATACTGATTTTCAATCATCATGAAGAATAAGCTTTCAGAATATCATTTTTCATGACAAAAAATCTGATCCCTTCTTATATGCATCACTTTAGAAAACAACCATTTATACAGTACAAGGAATTATAAACATAAGTTTACTAGAAGAAAATCTTTTTAGCTCTTTGAAATTATCTTCACATTACTCTATCCACAAGAAATTATCAATTTCAAAAGTCAACATAGTGATTGGATTAATAATTCATGAATCATATTTCATGAAATGTCTATAATATCTAGCCAAACTATGAATATTTCATATCAATGTCACCATTGTCGGTCAATGTCAAAAATCCATAACATAGGTTTTTGATGGATCCACATATATCCCCTCTCTTTATATTATGTTACACAAAAATAAATATTTATGAAGAAAAAATTCACACTTTGTTATTTTTTCAAAATACTTATCCTTTCTCTAGAACTTCAATACAATTCTCCAGTGATCTTCATGTTCTTCATTTCCATTCATATAAACCAGAATATCATCTCTAAAGACTACTATAAATTATTATAGATAGTGTTTATAGACACTATTTGTTAGAACCATGAAGATATAGGGGTAATTATTAAGGCCAAAATGTATCACTATAAATTCATAGTGTCCATACCAGGTATGGAATGCCTCCCTTAGTGTATCCGCTTTGGTGACCCTTAATTGATCATTCAGTGTATAAAGATAAATCATGGAAAATTGTTGAGATACGTATAGTAGGTCGAATAATTCATCAATATGGGGAAGATGATATTTAGTCATGATACTGATCTTATTATATTCTTAATGATCAACACAAAGTCTCATTAATCCATATTTATTCATAACAAAGAGAACAAGTGCACCGAAAGGTGATGCACTAGGGTATATGAATCGCTTGTAATGATTCAATTGGAGATGTAACTTTAATTCCTTCAAATAAATTGGTGTCCTTCCATAAGGTTTCATCAAATTAGGCATACAACCCATTAAGAGTTATATTTAATACTCAACATTACTATTTGGTGTAACACATTGAAATTATTCTAGAAAGACATCATCAAACACTTGTAAATTCAATGTAATATTAATGGGGAATTTCTCCCAAACCATCTGATATAGAAAACCAATATTAATAGGAACCAATACACATAATATGGATGAAATTTTCAATAGAATATCATGATCATCCTTGCATTTATTGATGTCCATAGATTCATCTGGAATATCACAAGTGACTTCCCTTACTTTCCAATTGATGTGACCTTCATATAGAGAAACTCAATTCCTTCCAATAATCCCATAAAATTACCCTCCAGGATGGATCACAACATTTTGCAGGAAGATCATTCGCGTAGAAACTAACTGTAAAAGTATTATAAACATTTTATGGGACCGTTGTGCCCTTTATAGTTGTCACAAATAACTCAAAATCTAATTTTTTATGCAATACGGTGATACCTTTGGAATATTTTTCCAAAATAAAGGAGTCAGGGGGATCCAGAATCAAATATAATATGATATACTATTGATTTTATAGTATTTGTACCTTATACAACTTCATTATTATATTTCCCTTAACTGATAGTGTTCATATGTGACATGCCTTTTTCTATGGACGTAAGAGTTTGTTGACATCGATCATCATTGATAACACTTGGATTAAGGAATTGGTAGAAATAATACCCAATTTCATTTCACATGAAGCATTTATGTGTAGGTTGTGCATTTTATGTATGATTTTCTCTATTTTCATCATCATAATAATTTTTCACATTAGACCAGAATTCAACTTCCTAATGACCTTCTATCCCACACATGAACCATTTTATAGTCCCTTGAATAATAGAGCCACAATGTTTCTTTCCACAGAAAGAGAATAATGGAGAACTCATACTCTTTTCTGGGTGGTGTTAATATTTTCCCTTGAATCCCAATTTTCACTTCTTATAAACCCCATAGGAATGATTAGTTACTCCAATCACCATCTCATCCTTGAGAGCACATTAATGGATTTCCACATATATATTGATACACCTTATGGATAAGGAACTTCAGATACATAGTTGTAACCAACAAAATAATAGATCAATTCTACTCTTAGGTTGAGTAATAATTCAAAAATTGTACCTTGAATGACTTGTGAAATTTGATTCCTAGGTACTATTTTATTCATTTTCCTTTTTCATTTGTTCAAGGACCTCCTTCTATAAATTTTATCCAATTATACTTGGAAAATAATTATTAAAAAAACATGTTCTTAATTTCATCACATTCCATAGATTCAATTTATTTTCTTTGCATCATTTTCTTTGATAATGTTCAACAATTGATCTCTTTAACCTATTAAATGATACACTTATAAGATGAAATTATCATGTCCATAACATTGGAGATATGAGAATTTCTTTTCATTGGAATTGATCCACTGTTCAACCACTATTGGATTTGATTCCCTACTGAAAGTAGGTGGACACTGCCTCATGAAGTATAAAACAGAATTTTGTTCCCCAGATTTCATGTTTTAATGACTTACACGATTCATATGCTGATAATGTTGTCTGAGCATAGAATTAATATTTTTCACTCCAAAATCCATAACATTTGGTTTCTCATTAGGTAAATCATTGCATTTCCCCTTTCATTCAGCATTATTGTTGTTTATTTGTGTTCTATATATTGACTAAAACCATGAATCATAGTATTAGAGAGACTATTCTTAATAGTTAAACCATAACATTGAAAATAAAATTTCAGTTTAGAGCCCATCGGGTTTTATCCTTGGTTATTTGTAATCATTTTTCAAACACTAGGATATAACATGTACTTCCGCATAAACATAGGGTTATTACTAAGGTATTCTCATCCTAGTTTCCAATGGATAACTCAATCATTCAATTAATACAACCTATAAATACCCTTATTTGACATACATAGACAATTCTTCACAATTAATTAATATTCATTAAAAAATATATCACATCCCTAAAATGAATGTATATGTATAATGTCTGTAGAAATTTGGAACCATAAACAACTAGTTTATAAGACATCTATATTTTCTCCCTCTTATTTCATCATAACTAGAACCATTTTTGACATATCATAATTAATACCATTCTTCATGGCTGGGGGAAAGGAAGCATAAGACATGGTGAACTCAGATGTTCAGAAAGGGTAAACAGGGTGATATCTGTCATATCAAAATCATACATCATAAAAACATAACATTTGAATATCTTATTTTTCATATGATAGATCATGATATATTTACATGGGATAGAACATAAAATTTCAAAAGAATCACTGGCAATAATCCCACTGATCATAAAATACGAAATGATATTTTGTGTGATACACATAAGCATATAAAATCATTTCATATTAGTTGAGACTCAATTACAATTTTAAATAGTAGACAATATCCATTACTGAAGTTAGATCACTAATCGTTTCACCTCAGTATTATTAAACTGGGATCCTTTAACATTACTGTCCTATATATCTCATGAGATATAATTCATTACCCAATTAAATGGGCTATGATATAGGCCCCTCCAATGTCATAAATAAATCATTATTATGTGTGTCATAAAAACATAATACAATCATCATATCATAAAACAAGGAATAAAATGGGTTTCATAAACAACATTACATAATTAGATAATACATGTAAGTTAAATAAATTTCATTAATACCATTCCATCAATAAACAGAATCAAACCAAAAGAACAATAGATATATTATAAACCAAAAAAATACATATAAAAAAATTCATCTTATATGTAAAATAATTTTGATTGAACACTTGAAATTAATTCTTGAGTAAAATATCATTTCTTCATCAATATCATTATCTTTTCTCATAATGTTTCCCAATTTTAAAAGATTAATATTTCATTGAAAATATTAGTAAAATCCTGTAAAGAATGATTCATTAAAATACGATGTTATGAAAATGTAACAACATATTCTATTAAATAAGTTACATAAAAATATTCTTCTCATACTTTTGTCAAATTTGACAAAAGTAACACATATAGAAAAATGACAATGCATTACTTATATAACGTTTAAAAAATTATCAAATGGGTAAAATTGAATTTAGAAAATTTCCTATGAATATAAATAATATTTTGGATTATTTAGAAAACATCGATATGGATGCTAAATATACCTCTGTAAATACTTACATATAAAAAATATCAGATAATATCAAGATTTTGAAATTTTCCATTACTATAGGATCAAAATCCTTTTTATATATTCTAACCTCGTTTATAATGATTCAAATAATTTTCTTGACATATTCCAGAATCATTACCTTTTTTCGGAATTCATATATGATCATACTAAAATCTGTTTAATTAAATTTCATTATTACTCGTTATTCGGTTTCAAATGGCTTCATTTACCTATGCATGTTTTTTAATAAGATATAATTATTATTCATTGGTAATATTTAAAGAATTTAGAAAATGACATTAATATAAAATATTTCATATTTACCTATTCTATAAATAAATATATCCATGTTTATATTATTATCTCGTCTAATTAATCACTTCACATCGTGGATCTGGTAGGCTATACATTTGCACCACTGATGATATAATTTATTTAATTATGAAATTTAATAGAAGAGGACGGTGTATATATTGTTCCAGAATAAATATATTTCATTAAAAATAATATATTGTTGTCATTTCCATCATTAAACTAATCCATCTAATGTGGTGGTGGAACACATATTACACCACATTTTGGAGAAGGTATGTACAATGTACATGCATGGTGTGATTTTATTTTGTGTTGGATGGATAGAATGTGTAATAAGGTTATTCCATAAGCATTATAAAATATCTGTATATAGTTTATAATAGATATAATACTTAATAATGGAAATAATAAAAGAAGACTAATTAGAAGGAGAAATGATCTTGAGAGATTTGGTAATGGGGGTTACCTCTTCTTCGGTGACCTCCCTATACAACTCTACTTAAAGGCCCAAAATGGGACTTTTGAGATGAAAATAACACCTCAAATGTGAGTATGTATGTCTAGAATGAAAATAAGTAGGGTGTAGAAATCCATGAAGAAAAAATTAGTGATGATGAAATTAGGGAGGCAATTCAATTTTATAGTTGAAGTTGGGGGCACCGTTAAAATTTTCAAGCATATTAATTTATAATAAACCAAAACCAGAGCCAATAAAAGACAACCAATATTAGTTTCAATTAAAAGATGAGATATGTTTGTAATATCATCCACACATAATTTTCTGTGGTGTTTTTATATCCATTTAAAAATTATCGTTTTCATTTCACACTTAGTTATTTTATTTAATTTTATCTTACGTAACAAATATTTCAATATTAAAACTATGAAATTTTTATTTATTCCATATAAATTATAACATAAATGAAAAATGTATAAAATTATAAACCATATAATTATTATTATATCTTTTTTTAAGAATTTTTTATGAAATTTAATAAAATCAACAATATATAATTCTAATAATTAATTAATAATGTTAATTTTGAAAATATACACTTCAGTGATTATGATAAATATAAATATAACAAGTTAACTTCTATCAAAAATTTTTATTATGAACATAATAGGTCAGGTTAATCATTAAAATTCATCGGATAAACATTTTTTCAAAAATTTATTTCATTTTCAAATTTCTAATAACATTAATTTATTATCTTCTTTAATAAATTAATTCACACATCACTTTTGTGTAATTAATTATCATACATTTTTTGGTGAATAATGATTAAAAAAGAAAAAATATGATGAAGATAAATCTTCATTATTTCATACTAACTATTATTGTCAAATATATATTCTGAATAATCAAACACTAAAAATGATATATTTATTAAAACATAAATGTGGCATCATTAACATCACGTTAAATAAAATATTATAAGTATAATACTCTTTTCCATATGGTTCCATATTTTCAAAATGTGACCCATGGATGAAAGTGGTCAATATATAATAGATCAATAGGATTTGGTCAAGTGTTATTTTTTTAATGGTTATTATCATTTTAATTATAAATGGTTATTCGATTTTTTCTCAGTTAAATAATTTTTTCATCATTAATGTATAAGATATTCTGGTAATTATTTATTTACTAAAAATTAAAAATAACATTACATGATAAAGAGAAAATATTATCATTTAAATAAGTATTTATAGTTTAATTTATATTCTTTATAACCTTATATTAAATTTTATATATTTATTGTAATATGAGTAAGGAATATTTAACTTTTCCTTAAATTATATATATTAAATATCCTAATATCATCGAAGTGGCTTCAAATTGATATCATTTCAACCAAATAATGATTTTTTATAAAAAATTCATTCAATGATATTAATAGATTCCTTAGGATAATTTTATAACATTATTTTTACCCTAATTTACCTTATTTACCCTCTTACCATATTAATAAAAATTGATGATGTTACTATTCACAATGCCCCAAAATAAAATAAATCAATTTACATAAAATTTTCATATTGATCCTAAGTATGAAATATATTTTTATAAATTCAAAACACAGAAGTTTCAATAAATATTATAAAATTAATCACTTTGTTAAAATGAAAAAAATATGTGTTTAGAGTTCAAACATTTAAAAAAATTGAAAAGTATTTACATCATTATTCAATATAAAATCAATTCCAATGGCCGAAATTAAATTAATTGATAAAAGAATAATCTATTATTAAATTAAAACCATTCAATTATATAATTTAACCTTTGAATTTTTCTGATATAAAAAATTGTTTTCACCAAAATTTAAATATATTATTACTAGTCATCAAAACTTGATTGTTATAACAAAATTAACAACAATCAAATAAAAGTAAATCATTATATCCATATTCCAAATAATAGGTTTCAGTATTTATTTTATAATTTTTAATGATTCAAAATTTTAATTTAAAAATGGTTCTCCATTATAATGTTGTAATATTAGACTTTTGAAAAATTAATGTTTTTATACATAAAGTAGTGATTATTCGCACCCTATAACTATAATATATATGGAGTGAATATCAAAATTATTTTATTAAATATATAACATATATATTTCATTACAATAATTTAATAATTGTAATTCACTTAATTTGTTAATACAACAACACTAATTCATCTTTTACATTTAATTGGTTCATATTTTTCAAAACAAATATGTTTATAAACAATTCAACCTACATTATCATATGTTGGATATTTATTGCAGATGCCCTATCCGCTATGTTATCATGGCCATTTTCTTCAAGGCCATCTCATGGTCCATTTAAACTCACGATTGTGTGCAATGAATGCCACTAAAGAAGAATAAGTACATGGAGAACATATTTCATAAAAAACAAATGGGTGTTACATTCTACCCCCTCCCCCAAATGAATTTTCCATAGAAATTCTTCACTATGATACACATAAATGAGGATACATTTTACTCATAAAATCTTCTACATAGCATGTAACTTCATAAAATTTTTGGTTCAACAATAAAACAATAACCATGAGAGTGGTCTAGTTTCGTATAACTTAATCACTATGATCCAAAATCTCTATTGATTGTTCTTCATAAGAAATATTTTACTACAAATATATGACTTCTGAGTTTAGTATATATGGAGGATCCGGTATGTACTTCCTCTGGAGAGATACATGGAACACATCATGAACTTGGGATAGATTCGTTGGAAGGGACAATTAGATAGATACATTCCCAAAACAATTTATAATTTTTAACGGACTAATATACTAGGGATTAGTATTTCCTTATCTTCAAATATAATTACTCATTAAAAAGGGGATATTCATAAAAACTCCTTGTCACTTATTTCAAACCATAGGTCATTTTTTCAGTAGTCAACATAATGTTTTTCTCCGACTCTGTGCTGCTCTATTGTGTTGTTGAATAGATATGACCTTCTCTACAATTTCATCAATAAGATCTTGTCCATATAGATTTAATTCCCCAATATCATCCCAAAAATTTAAAGTGACACACTTATTTTCATAGAGTCTTTCAGAATGATCCATTTCAATACATTAGTGAAAGGTATTTCTATAATAAAATTCCCACAATGGTTGGTGTTGATCCTAACTACCTTTGAAATCCATTGATCAAGATCTCAACATTTAATCTATATTTTTAATTTTATTCTCGTATTTACATTATTTATGAGGCTTATAAGTAGTGTAGGAACATAACATTGTATGTAGTACCTGGTGATGATTTTGAAAGAGCATATAGGTAATCCCCAAATCCCGATAAAATATAACAGATAGTTCTACACTTGACAATATGACAACTTATTCTGCATATATCCTTGAAAGAGGATCGTGATATAAATCCTCTCTAATAGCAATAATGTGTTCTGACATAATTAGGAGATGAACTATAACCCATATAGTGTTATTAGATTTATAAGTTTTGGGATGTCCAACAACAAAGACAATTGTGACGTTTTACCATATCCATTTTGGTATTGGTAATTGTTGTAACATCCCATTAGACTTCGATCTCTTAAATTTCTATTGATGATAAACCATTCACTGAGAGAAATATTCCAGAAAATCTCTTATCATTCTATCCCACCATAAATACTATTTTAGGTCCCTATACATATTTGGGCTTACAAGATTAATAGATAATGATGAACTATGAGCCTTATACAATAGTTTCATATTTAATTATAGTATGCAAGGAATACAAACACAGTTCCTAAACCACATTTTTCCATCACAATCGAGGTTAAATTAAGGAATATTTCTCACCTTATTTTTCAAGATGTACGTCTTCCTAATGTGACTACATAATATTCAATTGTAAAATTGATGAACATTCATTTACAAAATTTAATATTTCCCCCTTCCTTTAAAATTTCAAGATCCATTGTTAAAAAATCCATAACTATTTGATTTTTTTTGATCCTCATCATGTATAGGATAAAATGGTAATTTCAGCCCATATCATATTCTACCATATTTTCCTTCTAAGGATGGTAATGTTTTGAGAATTAGTAATATTTAATCAACTCCAACAATCTTCATTGGTGCATATTAAGCCAATTTTTTGTTAAAATATACTTTAAACATTTATGAACAATATAAATATCACACCATTCACAATAATGATAATTCCTCCATTTCATTGTCGAAAAGATTACTAAAGTTAAATTATAATCATGAGTTGTGTAATTTCTCTCATGGATTTTCAACTATCATGAGGCATAAACTATCACCAAATTATTTTTCTTGAGAACACATCCCAACCCCTTATAGGATTCAACACTTTATGTCACAAAACATTTTATACTATATTGAACTGATAATACATGTTCACTGCCTAACCGTTTTTTTTATCTTTTTAATTATCTTCACATTCCTTCGTCTATAAGGAATTATCTCCTTTTAGAGAAAAATTGGGGAGTGGATTAGATAGTCATGAATACATTTTCACAAAACATTGTTAAGAAATATCCAAACCATGAAATCATCAGATATCAGTTACCATTGGCAATATATGTCGTCATTCAATAACATGTGTTTTTTTATGGATCCACATATATCCCCTCTCTAGAGATTATGTGACCGAAAAAATGAAAACACTGAATACTAAATTCATACTTAATAAATGTTTTATGAAACATATCCTTTTTTCATGGTCTTTTTTTAAATTGTCATGTGATCTTTATGTTCATCATTTCTATTCAAATAAGACAAAATATAGTCTATAATACCACCAAAAATTGATCATGATATTCCTTAAATACTATATTCATAATATCTATGATGATATATGTGGAATTAATAAGATGAAACAGAATCAAAATTGATTTGTTTTTTCCATAAATTGCATGAATTCCATATTTGGTATATCCTACTTCTTGAACATTAACTGATGATATCCTTAAGGAAGATCAATCTTGGAAATGTTTTGAGATCCAATAATTTGGTCGAATAATTTATCTATTCGAGGAAGAGGATATTTTTTCTTGATTGTAATATTGTTTCATTCTTGATAATCAATATAGAGTCTCATTGATGCATATTTCTTCTTATTAAAAATAATAGGTGCCCCAATAGGTGATGCACTAGGGAATGTGAATCCCTTGTCAAGATTCTCCTGGATTTTTTCTTCAACTACTATAACTCAATTGGGGTCATTCTATAAGGTTTTTTTGAAAAAGGTATATCAACAGGTATGAGGTCTATTGAAAAGTCAACATCACAATTTTGTGGATGACCTAGAAAATATACCAAATATACATCAAGAAACTCCTACACAGTTGATGTATTCATAATGGTGAGTTTCTCACCCTTAATTTCATATGGGTAACCTTCATTTATAAGATTATAGACACATATGACGGATGAAATTTTCACTGGATTGTCATAATCATCCATGCATCAATAAATGAACATATAATGATATGGAATATAAAATATAAATATCCTTTCATGGAAAATTATATGACAAACATATAGAGAAATAAAATCAATGCCTATAATCACATAAATATTTACTAAAGTATCACGGGATTTTTGGGATTCACATACCCACATTCTTTAAAAAGTAAAGAATTATAGTCTTTTGTTGGGAATGTTGTGCCATTAAAAGTTGTCACAACTAACTCAACATTTAATTTTTGGGGTAATACTGTGTTAACCTAAAAATATTATTCAGAAATAAAAGTGTGGGGGATCCATAATCATATAAAACATTTTATACTTTTTAGTGTATGGTAAGTGTTCCATTCAACAGTTCATTTTTTTGTTCCCCTACCCCAATAGTGATCTCATATGACTTGCCTTTGTCTTTTTTATTATGAGTTAGTTTCCATCGATCATCGTCAATACCCCATGAAATAGGGAAATGGATGGAATAATACCCCATTTCCTTTTAATTGTAGTGTTGATGTGTTGGTGGTTTATTGCATATATCCTTCTCTCTATTCAAATCATTAGACATATTTTTCCCACCACATAGTCATTCAACTGCCTGATAACCTTCACTCCCACACATCAAGTCACATTAATTCTATTTCTTCTCAGATCATTCAATATATTAATTATAAGTGAAAACTCATTTTTTTAGTTTTATCTTTAGATTTTCCCTTGAATTCCATTTTTATTTTCTTATAAAACCCATATGACTGATGGGTTACTCCAATATAAATCTCAACCATGAGAGAACTCAAACAATTTATTTATAGATATTAGACGTCTCTTATGGATTATTCCCTTCATATACTTGGTTTTAGTCCCATAATGAATTGATCATTTTTTCTATCATGTTGGATAACAATTCCACTGTCGTACCATTTGGATGTTGTAAAATTTTATTCATAAGTTTCAATAGACTAATATACCTTTTTCTCACGTTTATGGAACTCATTATCTGTCATTGTTAGAATAATATGATAAATGTTCTTATTTAATTAATATGTTCATGATCTTTCTGCATTCCATGGATTCAATTTCGTCAAATTGCCTCATATTATTGATAATGTTCCTCCATGGATTAGTTTAACCTTCCAAATTATACACTACTAAGTTGACATTAACATGTTATAAACATTGGAGAGATAAAAATATATTTCAGTGGTGTTGATCTACTGTTTATCCGCTATTAGGTTAGAAGAATCACTAAATGAAGGTTGGAATATCCTTATAATGGACTCAAAAAATGTTTTCCCCACCTTTTCATGTTTGGATTCATGAATGATTCATTGATTCAGAATGTTCTGTGAGAATAGATAAATGTTTTTTCATTCTGTCTCCCATAAAAATTGGTTTCTTAGGAGGATAATAATTTCACTTCTCCTTGAATTCACTATTATCAAGGTTACTTCAGGTTCTAAACACTGATTAAAAACAATTAAAAAAGTATGAGAAACACAATTCATAAATTGAAAACATTATAATAAAGAATAAAATTCCGGTTTATGACACTTTATATTTAATCCTAGGTTATTCTTTATCATTTCTAAAAATATTAGGACTGTAACGTATACATCGGCGTAACCCAAGGGTTTTTAAAAAGGTTGTCCCATCCTAGTTTCCAAATGTTATCTATATATTTCCTATAATATGAACTATAATGAAGAATTTTTTAAAAACATAGAAATTATATCAATATTTAAGAATATTTATTTCCTAATATAAAAAATCTATGACAGGACCATATATGTATAATTTATTTAGAAATTGGGAATCATGAACTATCGGTTCCTAAGACATATACATAATATCTCTCTTAATATATCATAACTAGAACCCTTTTTGAAACCTCATAATTATTACCCATCTTCATGACTTGGGGAAAAGAAACATAAGATAGGGGAACTCAGATTCCCAATAAGGTTCAACATGGAGATATAAATCATATCATAATCATATCACATAAGAAAATAACATTAGAAAATCATAGTTGGGAATAAATACATAATGCATTTGAGGGTGATAGGTACCACCTATTTCATAATGAAATCATTCTTACCTTTTACACAAAAACATAAATCATTCATCATATCATTACACAGTGAAGAAAACGAGTTTCATAAACATTATTCCATCATATGATAATCCATATAAAACAAATGGATTTCATAATTTTAATTCAATAAATAAGAACCATCAATGAATAAAAACAATATGGATAATAAAATTGAATCATATCCCTACAAAAAAATAACATATCAGACAGTGAATAACTTTTTTTGAGCTCAGGAAATTATTTCTCATGGAAAATAACATTTATTAATAAATCATTTTCTCAAAAATACAAAAAAATCAAATAAAAAAAATTCATTGAATGTAACCTTAAAATGATGTAAAAAATTCTTCATGGATGTTTGGTGTTGTGATAATTCGAAAACCTATCTTTCTATAAATGTTAAAAGAAAAAAAATTCTTCTCATACTTTTTTCAAATAAGTAAATAGTAAATCATATTGAAAAACGAAAAAAGATTCCTTTAATAAAATATAATAACATTTATCAATGGATATAATTGGATATAATTTTTTTATAATAGATATATTATTTTGTATTATTTTGAAAATGTGGATACATATGATAAATGTAACCTAGTAAGTAGTTACGTTTAAACATTCATGGATATTAACATGATTTTGAAATTATCCCTCACCATAGGTCTGATATCTTTTATATATATAATAACATCCTGCATAATTATTTATATAATAAAATTTACATATTCTTAAATTATAGTAATTCTTCTGATATCATATATTATCTTATTATCATTAGTCTAATATCATCTCATTATTAGTCTTTATTCAGGTATAAACAAGTTCAATTTCATATGCATATTTTGAAAAATAACTGTGGATTATTATTCATAGATTATAGTTATATCATTTCAAGAATAATAATTACAAAATATATTTCATATTTATTCATACTATATATTTATATTTTAATGATTTAATTGTTATCCATTAGAATTAAACACATCGCATCGTGCAGACGGTAGGTCGTACGTCAAAACGAACAATGATATCAATCATTTAATTATGAAATAGTATAAAAGTGAATTGTATTTATATTATTATGGACTAAATAGCTTATTATATTAATCATATATAGTTTTTACTTACATAATTAAATATATCTAGGTAACGTGGTGGTGAAAAACAGATTACACTATGATGTGTAGATGGTAAGTCATACATAGACACACTTGGACATTTTTTGTATGATGGATAGAATGTGGAATATGGTAGTTCAATAACCATAATAAAATATAAGTATATAACTGATATTATCATTATTAATTAATAATGGAAACAACAATGAATGAATAATTAGAAGATGAAATTATCTTCAGAGAGTCAGAAAAGGAGATTACCTCTTCTTCGGCAAACTTCCACCATATCTTCTCTTAATTGAACTAAATAGGTAATTTGAAATGATAAGATCCTCTTGAATACGAGTAGGTATGATTATATGAGAAATTTCTAGGATATGTATGAACTTGATTTATCAAATAGTATTGAAGAAATGAGGTAGGATGTTCCCATTTATAGGCGAGGTTAGGGAAGCTTTAGAATTTTCAAAAATATTAATTTATAAAAAATATAAACCACATAAAAAAACCTCCAAATTGAATTAGTTTCGAATATTATATGATATAATGTTTTACACTCTTTAAATAATAATTTCATGACATATTTTTATATCCATTTAAACTTAATCATTTTCATTTAACACTTAGTTATTCTATTTAATTTTAACAATGATAACAAATATTTCAATTTTAAAATGGTGAAATATTTTCATATTTGATGTCATTTAAAACATAAGTGAATAATTTAAAACATTTATTACCAATTAATACATATTAAATAATTCTTTTTAAAATGTTTTATCAGTTTAAATAATTGAATAATACAATATTTTGATAATCAATCAATATTGACATGTTGATACAATACAATTTACTGATTGTTAAAAATATAAAGACAACTTGTAAATATATATATATATATATAAATTATATTAAAAAGAGTTCAAGTAAATATTTAACTTTATTTGGATAAATTATTTATTCATTGTTTTATTTAGTTTAATATTTTTAATAATATTTATTTTTTATATCCATTAATCAAATAATTACAACATTAATTTTATGTAATTTTTTTACATAAATTTTTTTTGTAATAATAATTAAAAATAAAATACTAGGATTAATATGAATCATATATATTTCATAAAAACCCTTATAGTAGAATATATATTCAGAAAAAATCCTTTATTAAAAATCTTATTTTTATTAAAATATGAATGTGACAACTTTAACATCCCATTAAATAAAATTTTATCAGTTTCATAATCTTTTCTATGTGGATCAAAATCATAAAACATATAGACTATTTGTATGAATATGGTGAATATATACTCGACAAAAATGATTTGTACACATTTTCTTGTTTATTTTTGTTTTTATCATTTTAATAAAAATAATTTTTTTGATTTATCATCAATTCAAAAAAATTGCATCATTAGTGAATAAGCTATTAAAGTAATTATTTATTTACTAAAAAAATTCCACCATAAATAAGAAAATATTATCTTTAAAAAGATTATTTATAGTAAAATTTATCTTATGTTTAACCAGTCTAATAATGATATAATTATTATAATTCGATGGAGATATATTTAACATTTCCTTATATAAAATAAATTATATGTTCTAATATCATCCATTTGGCATTCAAAGGTTAAAATTTTGAGAAAAGAATGATTTAGGTCGAAAAAAACTCACCCAATGATATTTGGACAAGACTTAATATTATTTTAAAACATATTGTTACCCTTAATTACATGATTTAACCTTTAATTATATTAACAAAATTACTAAAGCTACTATTCATAATGACAAAAAATAAAAGAAATATATTTAACAAATTTGGACCTAATTATTCCAAATATGGAAAAATTTTAAAAATTAAAAACAAATAAGTCTCAGTAAATAATATAAAATTAATATAATTGTTGAAATGAGAAAACAGGGTTTTAAGAGTTTAAACATTCTAAAATATTGAAATGTTTTCACATTTAATTTCAATGTATAATTAATGAAAATGTAATAAATTATATTAATTGATAAAAATATTACCTTTTTATACATGAAAACCATTCGATAATATAATTTTACAATATAAATTATTATAATGAAAAAAGTAGTTTCACTTAAAATTGTGTACATGTTAAATTTTCATTAAAACGTGAATGTTATCAAAACAAATATAAAAATTAAAATTAAATATATATTTATATCTCGATTCTGAATAATAGTTTTCTGTTGTCATATTATTTATTAAAGTGTAAAAAATTTAATTTAAAAAGAGTATTCAAATAAATGGTATTTAAATTTCCCTTTTGAAATATATATGTTTTTATACATAAAATAGGTTTTGATAAATATTTATTACTAGAATATAAATGGGTTGAATATATAAAATATTTTCATAAATATATAAAATATAAATTTCATTAAATTTATTTACTAATTTTAATTTAATTATTTTATTAATAGAAAAATAAAAATATTTCTTATACATATAATTTGTTCATATTTTCTAGAAACAATTTCTAGTCAAATAAATTTCCCTAAATTAAAATAATTTAGTTATTTATTCCCACTATCCTAATGGATAGGTAATAACAGTCATTTTATACAAATGGAATCTTGGGGATTGTTCAAACTCACTATTTCATGCAATGGACGCTATTCAGGAATAAAAACTATTTAATGAACATATTTCATAAAACATCTGGGTGTTACACTTTGAGTATTAATCCATTCTCTTTTACTATTTAATTCATCGAATGATATTTTAACCCATTTTATTAAGGATATTTTATTTTACATCCCTCACCTATGAAATTACATTTTTTATAAAAATCGCTTTCATTGATGGATTTCATTATTAGAATATATAATTATATAAAATAGTTCACATTCATTATATTAGCTCTATGTTCTCCATATACATATTATTTAATTCCTTAAATATAATATTTTTGTATTAGAAACAAAATTATGTATTACTATATCTACATTTCATATTTCTACAAATCTCTATTCAAAAAAGTATTTTATTTTTCTTTTTATTAATATCGATTTCCATAAAAACATTTAAAATTCATAATTTTTTTCTTTCCACTTACATATATTTTAAATCTTATAGTGTAAAATTATTCATGATATAATTTATTTCATTCAACAGTTCCATTTTTTTGGAAATTAATTAAGATTATAATTTTAAAAAAATTATTTATCTCGCCAATTGCTGTATATTTTTAGAGTTGAATAATAATTCCACTTGTTTAAGAACAAAAATATATTTAAGAAATTTCATTATTCTTGTAATTTCTTATCATTACAGAAAATTGCATTACAATAATTCTAGTGGTGGTGGTGTTCGAAGGAGTCTCAAAGTACATTGGAGGTTAAAAATGACGATTCTAATGAATAATTAAGTTGAGATGAATTCTAGAGAGTAGAATATTTTGAAACTAAATGTATTATATATTTTATCATGTAGAGAGGATCGATAATGTGAAATATTTTGGAGATATAGTTTAGGTGCATCTATATTTTTGGCATAGTGATGGTTTAAAGGGAGGCACGATTGTGGTTCCTCAGGATAGAGTTTTGTGGTTATTCATATTCATGAATGGTGTTTTCATAGTGTCCCCTATATGTGATAATAAAACTTCTTCCATTTTTAAAATGGATACATTTTGAGGTCGGGTTGCGGCGTAGGACCTCTTCTTTGTGGTTTGGTCCTATAATGTGTTTTTACTTCATGCAATGTGCTACCATCTCAGGTTTTTCAAATCTATTGTATGGATCTCACAAGGTTCTTCATAAATATATTTCAATAGCCTCATTATGGAATTTTTTTCGACTGAATTAGGGTCAGGTCATTTTTCATTGAATCTATTGTGTGGTTAGGTAGGCTTCATTATGGCCTTATGTTTTTCAAGATTGTTATGAAATCCTTAACCCAATAAAACCAAATAATTCACGAATATTTTCTCACGGTTTGTGGAAAAAATAGGTTCCCCACTATGTGTTATTCTATCACTATTTCATTGGATCTAAACCCTATACATGGGTGATCAATCCATCATGGTTTTTTCTGAGTTTTTGACATTTATACCAACACTTTTCTCCATGTTCCTCATATGGGGAAGGGCACTATTGGGAAATTTTCTTTTTTTTCGTGGTGTTTTTAATGGTAATGATATAAGATAGAAATTTTTAGGGTTATATTGATTTTTAACTAAATTTTGGTGTTTGGTGGTCTTATTCCCCTTTATCAAAACCTCATTAGTGGGTTTGAAATCATTTTAAGGTAGGGGATCCGTCGTCTATCTTTTATTTGTACAAATTGGGGGGATCCTTCTTTTTCATTATTGTAGATGATTTTATTCCATAAATTAATGATGATATTTTTTTCTAATTTATTTCGAATGGAATTAAGAATAAAAAACTATTTTTTATAGGTTTTTATTTTACAACTAATGTGGTTTCTTTTCTATTTTACATTCTGAAAATCTTCTTTGATGGGTGCGTTTTTTGAGTTCAAATTGTTTTTTGAACCCTTGATAATACTACTATAAAATATCCCATTGATAAAATGGATAACCACTTATATTTTTTAAATAAATTGGTTTCCTAATGGAAATTATAGTTTGCGTCAAAATGTACTTGAAATGTATAGTGTAATGTGACGAGACACCTCTTTTTAAATCACAAATTCATTATGTGAAATTTATGATGGGTGGTTGGAATGATTATTTTTTTTGTGGGTATTATTTGATGAGGTGGTAGATGTGGTTGTAAAATTGGTAAAATGATAGGATTTTGGGCATGTAGAGTATCGATTCCAATGTTAATATGCGTTATATTAGTATCCAAGGTAGTATTGGAATAACTGATAACATTGAAACTGAAATGGCATGGTATGTATAATCAAGGGGATTAATGGATGAAATATGATAATAATGATAATATTTAATTTTTTCTAACATGAAATAATATGAACTATACGGATTGTGACTTATGTGTTGATTATATTGTGTTATGTATATAGTGTGGGCGGTGAATGTGGTAGATGTTATGAGGATATGTTGTAATATGATGATTCAGGATATTACCTTTGTTGTGAGATCCTGAATTGGGATTTTGTAAGTGACTATTATAAATACATTGAATTTATTTGTGATATATATTTGCACTCCACCCATATTGATCACCATGTCACCCAAACAGATTTTGATGGGGGTGTTTTTTCAAATATCATAGAGGTTAGGATGGATGGATATATACAACATAATTCCCAATCAATATTATAATTTATTTTGATATGAATGATCTATGATGGCTATAGTTCAATAGTATAATATTTTTGATTGATTTTTTAGTTGATAATTGGATATAGTGGTAGTAATGAATGGATAAAGGAGGTAACACATATGTTTTCCATCATGTTCATTATACCATACTACTCTAATTATGGTTTTGGATGTGGTGTGATTTCCTAGGTGTATCTGGCTGAGATTTGTTGTGATGGAAAATTACACAAGGGGCTTATATTGTGATGTGGTTAACAGTTTCACATGGCGGTGCTTAACATGAGGCGATGGACCATATGTGTTTGTGTACAGTTTACATATTTAAGAGGTGGGATCACTAATACATATGATCTTGGGGAATGTGAAAATAAAACCAAATGGAATGTATTGATCTATACCATTTTTATCAAATATATTCTTAATATATTATTATAATTGGATTTTTTATTTGGTTAGTGTTATTTAGTGAGCAATAAATTTTTTAGATGACATAATCATGCTACATTGGCTCTAAAATTTACACATGGGGACATTATTATGCTCCTTTCACTTATGAATGGGATAAATTGGGTGTGATACTATGGATTATACTTGTTTTTTCACCATATTTATATACAAACAATTTTTTTGGGAATCCAACCGGACTACATGGACCATGATAGACATTAATATCACAAAAAATTTGAGTTATTACTATGGTGTTGCCTTTGTATATGTCAATTGGATATTTACATGGAGAATTTATTTGGTGTTTGTTTACTATTTTAATTAATTATTTAGTGGATTGGAATTATATTTTATAATATGTATTGAATATTTTTAGGTTGTTTTTTCCAATCAGTTGATCATACTCTATAGAGTGTAATGACTCCCATATGTGAGAATATTTCTCCCTCTATGCTATTCTGTAATATGGGTCCAACTAGATGTGATAATCATTGATAATAATCACTCATGACTCTTTTCTAAATCATTATATGTATCTTTGGAGGGGGGGTCATGATAGAGTGGTGTTAATTATTATAGTTGAGGGATGATATGATTTTATATGTTAGGAATAGTAAGGGTAACATGGGATGTATGTGAAAAATTGTCAGTAGACCATGGTTCATGACATAGGTTATGGAATTCAATATTTGACACATGATTTTATGGTCCCTGATGATGTGATGCAAGGAATATAAGCACACTAAATTACCATGGGAGGTGGTATTTATTTATAATAGAGACCTATAAAAGGTAAATTATCATGACTGAATTTGTTAATAATCAACTTTCCTATTATTGGGATGTTAGAATAAATTGAACATGTCCAAATAAAATTAAATACAACAAGGCTTAAAATATAATTGTTTCCATGTTATCTGTGACTCTTGAGCAACACTAGAGAGTAGCTCAAGTAGTGGATGTTCAATAGGATGATCTGGATCATCGTCTGAGGGTAGAACTAGTAATGTAGGATAAAAAATGGATGAGGGAAATTATTATCTTTCATGGATATAGTTTGGGGATGTATGAGGTGAACATCTCTGATATGGCTATAGAGAACATGCCATAGGATCTCAGGAATGACACTAATCTACTATAATCCTAATAGGATTATATGGTATCTTTTATGTTCATTCAAATTATGGGAGTAATTATTTATTGGTGGATCCATTATTTTGGTGAGTTGAAAGAGTAAAATGTTGTATTATTCAATATTAAAAATGAATTTTGAGAATATTTCCACTCATTGACTATGGAGGGTGTTATGATGCGAGAGTTTATCTTTATTATTGTGGGTTGAATGTGTATGTAGGAGATTGGTAATAAGATTAAGGATCATTTTCAATTCACCCAAGATCTATTACCTGATGAAAAGATGCATTCCAAGTGTCTTGAATATACACTCTGCTGTTATATACACTATGAAATTAATCATTTTACATTTCCAACTTATATGGAGGATCAGAAGAAGGTGGAGGTGATTGATATTTGGGACTCATGAAGAGGATTATATTAAAACTAGAACAAGAAAGGATCCTCAAGTATATTCTTTTTCATTGGATGATTTCATGTTCTTGGGCATTATATGTTTCTATGTGTGGGGAGTAAAGCTTAGTAATATTCATTTATACCTTTTGGGGTTAGTGGATTCAATGATTTTACAAGGGGATTTTTTGAATTGTTCATGTAAATGTGGATTTTTGTCATTATCATAATCATTTCCCCATGGTCATTATCACTCGGTATAGTGGCATTGGCATGGTTCATCATCTACCTCAACAGTAGAGGACAAGATCCCCTTTTATTAAAAGGGAAATTAGTCTTATTATTCTATATAAGTATATATGGTAGGATAATGCTTACTATAGGAAGATTATCATCTTCTAGGATCCTTACCTAAGAGTGGTTATGGACGTGGCTACTAGTAAAATGGTAGAGGATCAAGAAATTTTCAGATTCATCCGATAGAGTTTGAAGTTTTCGAGTGGAAAATATCGTTTAGGGTATAATAATATTATATTATACACTAGTTTTTATATTTTTTTAGGATTTTCACATTCCATTGTTTAACGTTATCTAGTACATTATATTAGACATGATGTGTAGGGGTATTCTGAGTCTGTTTTGTTTAATACAATAGTCGAATTCCAAAAAATCATATCTAATATGTGAGGGTGATATAGACTAAGGATAAGGGAGAAATAAATTTCATAGGGGATCTCATCTTGGATAAAATGTAGTTTTATGGAATAATCCTTAACATAGATTAGTTTTATTTATTGTATGTATTTATTTATAAAATCTATAGGAGAGTCATGTTCATGGATGTTAAAGTCTGTTGTGTGATATTCATGGTGAGTTTAGTTTTCATGTAGGATGTAGACATATAGATCCAAATAATTCATTAATGGATATGGTTTACATATAATCTATAAATAATATGATACTTGAGGTTCCCAGGGTTGTGGATGTTTTTTTGAATGTTTCTTCAACGGATATAGTTTGCTACCACCTCGACTTGGTATCAATTTTCTGATAGCATATAAGCCTATTGTTTCTTCAATTTTAATGGATCCATATCGGATAAAATATTTTGAATACTTGAGGATTACCATTGATGGTCTAATATATAAGTCTTCAAACCATGATAGTATTTTTTCATGGGGTTCTACAATGATTTATTCTATTAAGCTGGATGATAGTCTATGGATTTTTATAGAAAAATATATGTTTAATCAACTAACTCTCAAGAATCAGTTCCTTGTTACATGTAATAATTATCTTATCGTCCAGTTTAGAGGAGTGGGGTTTTTTCCCTGATAGATTTGTAGTTTGGATATCAATAGTTAAGAGAGAATGATAGGTCCAGAAGGTCAAATACCTAAAGGGGGTGAATTAGGGCATGATAGATTAAAAAAAATCACTTTTGATATTTTTTCATTACTAAAAACTATCTTCTCTTCCATTCCCAAATCAAAGTATGATAAAAAAAATAAAACATCCATGTGACACATCAATTTTACTCATTTCACCCTCACAGGGAAATATTCAAGGTGCATACAATGGAAATGCTCCAATGTACCAAATATAGTAAGAGTGAACTATAGTTTATAATGCTTGGAGAGGACTCAGTGTCCCTCCTTGTTTAAAAAATATCACAGAATGAATGCTCAATGCTCTATCATCTAATGTCTACAGACTGCATCTTCAGAAGATACACACATAGATTATATAATTGTAGGTCCCATAATTACCTCAAATGATTGAATCATACACTACATGTATATTGTCTATTGATGGACCACTTTCATCCACTTATGAATACAACATTACCATAGGTGAACTACGAATCTTCTAACATTCACACAACCCTAGGTTGATTTTCACCCTCCTTTAAGCACAAAAAACAAATGTTACATTTATCATGAAAAAACAAACATTCGTGCTACTCCATATATTTACGAAACACCATTATTATAGTCACAACATATGTGACACCCACACTTTTACATCCAACTCACTATTTGAACACAACTATCATATAGCGTGAAACTTATGAATAACACACTACTTGTGCAACCTCACCACATGCATGACCAGTTCTAGAATTTTCTCTATGTGATGAGATTTTTTAGAATCAGGGGGAGGGCTATCCACCTAATTATAGTCTTTTTGGTTACCCTATGCATGAGGTGGACATCATTCACCCAGATGCTCTAATCCATTATTCGAAGCTGCATCCGCCCAATACACCTTGTGCACATCACCATAAAATATCCACCCTTATTTCCTTTCCCATATTTTAATGTCCTGATTTTGAAAAATACATGGCACAGAACATTAAATGTCGCCTTGAAATTTGGGTAGAAATCCCTTAAAAAACATTTCTCTATTCTTCATTTTTTGGACCCAATAATATGAAAAACATGCTAAAACGACTCCACATTGTATATGTTCTTTTTGTACGACCGACAGGTCTCCCATTTCTATTTCATGGTTATTTTTAACGTATATTGTAAAAAATATCTATAACTCAAACTCTATCCATGGAAAACCTTTTTTTCTAAAACCACAATTATCCCAAAACTATTTCAATGTTACCTTGAGGATTATTTCCCAACAGTGAAGGACAATGATATCACAAATACTCCCTTACAATTATTATATAGGAACATTGAGTTCATTTCCATGTTTTCAGGTTAAAACTTAAATATTTTCCTACGTGGGTCTCATGACCACCATGTTCAAGGATTTTTTTGACCATTTTTTACTTTTTTTCATCGATGATATCCAATCTAGCTAATGAAAAAGGATAAGAATGAAAATAATCCAAGATCTATCTTGTATGTTTTTTTAAAATAAAATCAATATGGAATGCTTACCTTGTGTATTTTAGGGAAATGTTAGGTTCATTTACATAGGCATGTGTGGTATCTGTTTGTTTTGTTCAGGGAACCACCCATGAATGAAGCAGCACTTTCTAGGGAAGAACCCAAAAACGGTGGGGATCAATATCTCCCACATTTTCAACATCCTTATCCTCATCAAATCTGCAACATCCTCATCACTGACAACTTCTTCATCAAAAAAATCATCATCAATAGCATCATTTATTTAGTTTCTCTGATTTTACATGTAATGTTCTTTAATTATATATAATTCTTACTATTGTGTGAAAATTGACGGCGCGTGATTCTGGGGCCCGAAGTGCCCCGAAATGAATTTCTGAACTTTTTTTTCTGCGAACGTTCAGTAAACACGAGACTAGCATTTTCTATATTCTGAAACGCTGCTTAGATTAAATATATGAGGGAACCATTGAATCTGCAACACCATGATTCACTTAAACAAGGCTTCACTCGGACCGCATAAAGTCCGGAGAAAAAGTTATGTTTTTCAAATTTTTAAAAGAAACGATATAAATTAATTTTAATATTTTATTTCATATCCTCCAACAGACAAGAAAAATGGTGGGGAGGGAAATGTGTGAAGCCAATAAATGGTGTGACCTACCAACCCTATGTAATGAATTCATTGGGTAATTATAAAGCATCCTAATTGATGAGCCCCATTAAACTTTATTGTAATTACATACCCTCCCCCTCTCTTTTATATATGGAGCTTGGGGCAGGTACCGACACAGATTCACCAATAAACCAAGAGCGTAATGAAAGTGTGATGCTAGACCATTTGTGGAAAAAGATGATCCCAGTGAGAGGCGACAGACGTCACCGAAGCATGAACCAGTGGACGACGCATGAGAGATGTCGTTGGAAGAATGTTGCTGGAACGAAGAACACCGACCCACCTACAATCGCGGGTGTTTTTCTGATAATTCTACGAAGGGGGTTTATTCGTTTTTTTAAATGTTTTCATAATAACCATTTTGTAATAACATGATGAACGTGGGTCAACCGACTAACCGGTTGACCCACAATTCATTCTTTTTTTGTGGGATTTCATTGTGGGGTATCATTGTGGGGTTTCTCTTGATTGAAATTCGACAATTCTGTTAATCCCTTAACCCCCCTCATGTTTTCGAGCTAATTATGAGAGCGTTGGCCCAACGAAAACATCCTAGACCCTCCCCTAAATTTCTAATTATGCACCTCCATGGAACACTAATCGTGCGACAATACTGACCGACTATATTGGGGATAGCGCATCGATGCACGCCGCAAGAAAAGGCAGTGGAAAAAATCCACGAAGATCATCGGAGTGGATGGCTGTAGAGGAGGAATTGTGTGTCATCATGTGTCGCTGATGAACAATGAAGGTTGCGACTCATCATCCATAGAGACCGAGAATGCTGGTCTGCACACCAACCAGCTACTGGGGATGATGCATCACGCCGTTGCACACTACAAGAGAGGTCAGCCAGCACGTCGACCACCATGACTGAACTGACAGAGCGAAGATGGGGCGCTCCCTTGGTGGTGCTCCCATGTGGCAGCATGGCCACGACCTATGATGATCGCGGCAGGAGCTGGGGGTTGTCAGTTAGACCGGAAACAATGTGACATGGAATGCACCTAGCAGCACTCCCTACAGCATATTCGTGGGCCACTGGTCGTGGCACGGAGGATCTGCGACGCCATGTGGTTCCTTGTTGGGTAAAAACCTATGTATTGACCCGCAGATGTGGCTCTGTGCCACCATATCCCGACTCGGACACGCTGTGTCCTGTTATCCATGGTAGCCCGCACCACCAAGGGGTGGCACTATAGGGTCAGCCTAGTGGACTGAACCACCGCTCAGGATGCCAACCCTCGGCCCAACGGCAAGAACAGAGGCCCAATGAACTAGGATGATCAAGGTCTAGTAGGACCAGATTCATGCTAGGTGACCCAGGTCGATCTGGGTCGGCCCAGGCCAAACCGGGTCAGGCCGGACCAATAGAGGTGGACTGGACCCATATCCAGTACCAACCAGTTACACAAAACATGACCTAACTCCTAAACTGGAAGGTTTATTGATGAAATTTCTGTGGCATCGGGATACATCGAATGATACTATCGTTTTGATTTACTCCATTAATTTTATGGAGAAACATGGAGTACATTTGGGTTGGATCGCACTTGAATCCAACTGGGCCGTCGACACTAAAATTCCAATAATGCACAAACCGAGCATCAGGTTGATGCGCCATCTGTTCTGTTGGAACCCTTATGAAATGGTAGATCATCAGGAAATATTCTTGTGAGACTTAGTGCTAGTTAAAATATGACTTATGGCATGGGGAGTAGTTATCCTATGATTTCTACGTACATAACCCTACGATAGGCCTAAACATGCTGACTGTTGACTGTTTCAACTCAGTGTGACTCGATAGTCCTAGTGGGGAGCGCCTTTGTGTGACGTGGTAGACCCATAGTGGGGAGATCCTCTATGGGATGTGGAAAACCCTATGTACTCGACATGAGGAGTACCTCAACAGCCTATGATGGTGATTTTCTCTGTGTGATGTGACATACCCACGGATGGGAGTGCCTCTGTGTGACATGACAGACCCATGGTACTCGATAGGAGAAGTACCTCAGCAGCCCAAGGTTAGTTGAAGCACCTCTGAATGATAGGGTAGGCCCACTGTACTCATTATTGGAGGAATTCTCCATTAGTCTAGGTTTTCATCGTTATTACTGAGAATGATACTTGTGAATACCCCTATAGAATATTGCGGCTGGGTATCAACATTCATATCGATCCTATGTGGGTCGGCATCATTATCCTATTTCATTGAGTTGTATACCTGATTTGAGCTGTGTATATTGCATTGTGCATTGTTATTGATATCATGCTTTATGGCATTCCTTGTGGATATTTGAGGGACCTTCGGGGGTCTCGAGGTCATTTCTGAGTATCATTATACTAACCACTTCATGGGCTATGACTGCACTTTGTTGTATCTTGTGCAGACAACGAGTAGTTTTGATGAGGATTGAGGGTTCTAGGACTTGGTTGTACATGGAGGAGACAGTTAGATGTTGAGTGATGAGGAGACGACCTGTACCTACCCTTCTGGTAGGATCCTCAGAAGATGACATAATATTTGTTTTCCCTTTTTCAGTTGTATTGTTCCTTTAAGATGTATTTTTACTTTTTGGTTGTACTTGTACTTTCAGTAGGGCTTGTATTTCAGCCCCTTTTACTTTCCTTACTCCTTTTTCTACAGAAGTATTCTTCATATTTGCTTCATGTTGTGTTCTTAGACCATGTGTTGTATAGGATTAAAGGAAATTACATCCCACACAAGATAAAATGCCTTTGGTGCTAGTCTCTAGCCATTGGCCTATATATGGCAGGCTTGGGGTAGTCACGAGTCGGGCCCTGGGGGACTGGTCTTGACAATGTGGTATCAGAGGATTTTGGTTCTTCTAGAAAACTATGACTCTGGTCGTTTCAGTGAAGAAATAGTATAGTGTTATGAGTACAGTTTTCAATTAGAGGAGTCTAGTGTTGGTGCGACAGATGATGTATCCACACACCAGGACCCATAATTCTGATTTCCGACTTAGCCAACGAAAACAATGATTGCATGTGTTTTTAATTGTTTTCTTTTTGATCTATTAAGTCATCTCACCAGGTATAAATTTTTGACCCTAGAACACCTATTTTATTTCAGGATTCCTCCATGTAGACATCCATCCAGGATTCCTATTAGAGTAGACGATGATGGCCCACTGAGTGATCAGGCCTCAATGTAGGGCCCTCTTTCCATGTTAGCACCTTTGGGTGGTGTACATGCAGTACCACTACTCATTGGGCAGCCGATGCCACCAGCCCCACCAAGATAGGATGCATGTTGACTGATTGTGTTTCACAAGTTCCATCGACAGAGGCCTCTGATGTTCCAACCCAAGGCAGATCCATAGGTGGCTAAGGACTGGCTGGAGACTGTGGCTAGAGTTTATCTCTAACATGGGACACCAGTTGATTTTATGGTAATCCTTGCATCCATCCTTTTGCATGAAACAATATGGAGATGGTGGATCCTGATGCTTCATATACACGATGAGGCGGACCTCATCTAGGAAGACTAAAAGGGCCTTTTTATGGTAGAGTTCATCCTAGTGACCTTATGCACTATTCAAATACCGGTGCTGCTGCATTTACAACAGGTTTGCCAGACAGTGGCCTAGTACTAGGCGAGGTTCACTGATCTCTCATGATAATCCACCAACATGGTACGAGTCCCATTAATCAGTGATCTTACCTCTATGTAGGGTCTTGAATGTAATATCAGAGCATTGATGTTATTGACCAGCATACCGACTCAGGTTGGGGTGCTAGAGCAGGTGCTTATGGTGGAGAGCTTCCAAGCTGAGCAGGCACTGACAGAAAGACCCAAAAACATGTAAGATGTGGCTGAGTCATCTAAGGCTAGTAGTAGGTTGATGACATAGAGGTCCATGAAGACCATAACTTCTAGTCGACGAGCCCGAGAAGTAGGGTCGGAGGTGCGGAGCTGGCGAGGTAGAGGAGGTCAGGCAAGGGAGAAGCAGTGCAATACGTGTGGTAGGCAGGGTCACATGGCTCGCGATTTCCTGACCCACCATACAGATGAAAAACAGATGGTTGAGGGACCACTGACACAGATGAAGATGTTTGAGTTAGGTGGTTCGTAGGAAGTAGGTTGATGTGGTAGAGTATCTGTTCGTTCAGTAGGCGGTGGGAGACATTTCGAGGTTCTACCGCCTCTACCGCCAGGTTGTCCACCGCAACCGCTGGGAGCAGGATGACATGGACGATCCCATATCCCAAAAGTTAAAGCCTATGACCATGGAACTATTAAGATAATTATATGTATGATCTGTTTCTAATCCACCTTTGCAGTATTACTTGTAGACACATGTGACAGTCACTCTATTATTTATACAACCATTGTTCAGAGCTCGTTGATTTGGGTGGAGCCATTGGCTTGATCCTTATGGATAAGGACTCATACAGGAGTAGATTCAACAATTACACATTGTTTCCGTCAGTGTAAGATTATTTTAGGAGGTGAGAGCTTTAGTTTGGTTTTCCTAGTAGTGTCATAATAGCCATACAATGTCATATTGGGTGTGGAATGGTTTTCTATTGTCCATATTTAGATATAATGTATTTCGCACAATGCGTCATGTGTCCGCATGGATGGGACCATGTTTTCCTTCATAGCAAGAAGGGGACCTTGGCAGCACACGATCAACTTACCCAGTGGATGGTGTGACAGATTACACATCAGTTGGCTAGCCTTACCTTCAGAGCAGTTGATGTTGAGAGCCTGAGCTATCCTGTAGTGGTGGACCAGTTTGCCGATGTAATTCCTGATGATGTTCTTGGACTACCCCCACGTATAGATATTGAATATTACATCAACCTATACCCAGAGATGAAAATGATATCTAACCCTGTACATAGGATGTCTCCAACAGAGGTTCATTATTTTCAAGTATAGTTGGAGGAATTTCAGGAAAAGGGCTTCATAAGACCCAGTGTTTCTCCCAGGTAAACCTCGATTTTGTTTGCCATGAAGGGAGATGAGAGTTTGAGACTATGTGTGGCCAATCAAGGCATAAACTAGGTGACCTTTAATAACAAGTATCAAATTCCAAGGAATGATTATCTTTTCGATCAGTTGAAGGGAAATCATTGGTTATCACATATAGAACTTAGATCAGGAGATCATCATCTCAGGATAAAAGTTGAGGATGTGCCGAAGATGGATTTCAAATTTTGGTATGGCCATCATGGGTTCTTGGTAATGCCTTTCACAGAACCAATGCCCTATAAGTGTTCATGGGACTCATGAACAATATAATTAATCAATACCTCGATCATATTTTGGTGGTGTTCATTGATGACATCTTGATTTACTCAACGATGGAGGAGGAGCATGCCTATCACCTGCAGATAGTTCTTGATGCACTCTGAGAGAACCAGATTTTTGTTAAGCACTCAAATTTCTTGTTATGGATATGAAATTTCCACTTTCTGTGACCTGTTATCTTGAAGACTAGAGTTTTAGTGGATCTAGAAAACATAGTGGCTATTATTTCTTGGGAGCCACCCAATGGAGTGACCGAGGAGCAGAGTTTTTCTGGGGTTGGCTGGATACTACTAGAGATTCATGCCTGAATTTTCTACAGTATTGGAACCCTTGTCTGCATGGACGAATTAGGGGTAGCCCTTCGTATGGAAGGAGAGATTCCATTACAGTTTCAGGAGCTGAGGCAGATACTGACGAGTGCCCCCATCTTGAGGCTACCAGAAAAGGGAGTTGGGTATGCAATCTACTATGACAAATCGGGGACCGAACAAGGGTGGGTCCTGATGCAGGAGAGTGTAGTGTTTTCCTATGGCTCATTATAGATATGAAAACATTATTAAAACTATGCTACCCATGAAATGGTGTTTGTAGTAGTGGTATTCACCAAGAAGTTGTGGCGACATTACATAATTGGAGAACATTTAATAGTCTTGCCTAATCAATAGATACTGAGGTATATATTCCCTCATAGTGACCTAATCCTGAGATATAAATGGTGGCTATAGTTTCTCAAGGAATATGAATTTGAGATAGTCTATACTACTGGGATGGGGAACGTGGTAGAAGATGCACTCAGCAGGATGTCTGGTCGGCCGTTACTGAGTGAGGCGACACAGCAGCTAGCCGTGTTGCAAATATCCTTTATGGTCAGAGATGGAGGATCATAATAGCAGTCTATGATGGTTACTCCTCCCCTTCTTCAGTGAGTACGGGAGGTGTGACTTGGGGACATTGATTGTGAGGCTCGATATTCTCAGATATCCTCAGGGTAGGCACCTGATGGGTTTTCTAAAGATGGGGATCTCATCATCCTATTTATAGGACTTACCATGGTACCGCATGCGCTATGAGAGGAGGTGTTGAGGGAGTTCGATATGTCCCCCCTCACAGTACATCCTGGTGTTTTGAAAATGTTCTGGGACCTCTAGAATCAGCATTGTTGGCTAAGGATGAAGAAGGAATTGGTAGAGTTTGTTTCACGATGCCTCACTTATCAGCTAATAAAAGCCAGGAATCAGGTTACAGCAAGCTTAGCTCATCCACAAGAGGTGTCAGAGTGAAAGTGGGATGGAATCTCCATGGTATTTGTAACAGGTCTTCCTCATACATCCATGGGACACGATTCTATTTTGGTGATCATTGAATGACTCACCATGTTAGCCAACATCCTAACCATTAAAGAAAATGGATCAATATAGGGCATGGGTCTCCTCCATGTACAAGAACTTGTGTAACTTCATGTTGTTCCATTGATGATCACCTCAGGTAATGATTCACATTATATATATTAGTTGTGGAAGAGATTATAGGAGGAGTTTGGGACATAGCAGAGTTTGAGCACCACCTTTTATCTGCAGATAGATTGTAAGACAAAGCAGACCATACAAACACTGGTGGACATGCTACATGCACACATCCAAGATTTTGGCCACAGTTGGGAGGATCACTTTACCTTTTTAGAATTTACATACAACAACAGTAATCTCTCCACCATCGATATGGAAGCTTTCGAGACATTGTACGGTCGACCCTATAAATCACCACAATGCAGGATTGACCTAGGGGAGTTAGCACTTATGGGTCGAAAGTTGGTACGGGCTACCACTGAGAAGGTTCACACCATCCAGGAGCAGATGAAGACTACACAGAGAAGACATAAGTCATATGTTGAAATAATACCAATATCGTTCGTGTTCCAGGAGGGAGAGAATGATTTTTCAAGTCTCTCCTCATCCGGGACTATGGAGATTTGGTCGAGGAAGAAAGTTATCACTGAGGTTTCTTGGGATATTTATGATACATTGGAGGATAGGTGAGGTGGAATACTACTAGGAACATCCACCATAGTAAGATAATGTGCACGATGTCTTCCACGTATCCCAGTTGAGGAGATACATGCATGACCCATCAGGCATCATCGACCATGGCGGGTTGGACTTAGATGATGGGGTGACGTTTACGGAGGTTTAAATAGAGAATGAGAATCAACAAGAGCGGGTCCTTCATGGGCGGTTGATACCTCTATTGAACGTTCACATGGAGCTAGAGAACCTCCAAGAGAGAACAAGTGAGTTTGAGGCTCAGATTAGTGTTCCATACACCCATTTTTTTTCATAGTATATGTTGTAGATTTTAAGGATAAGAAGCCCAAATGTGGGGAGAATGTAGAGACTCTGATTTTGCATGTAATTATTTTTTAATTATATTGAATTATAACGAGTCTATGAAAATTGATGGCGCATGATTTCGAGGCCCGATGTTCTTGGAATCAATTTCCGGAATAAAATTCTTGTACGTTCAGTAAACACTTGAGCGGTGATTTATATCTTTTAAATCATTGAATAGATTAAAAATCCAAGGGAAAAGTCATATCCACATCGCTGTGATTTTCTTAATGGAGGATTTACTTTGACAATAGTAGGTCCAACGAAAAAGTTATGTTTTGTTACTTTTTAAAATAAATGAAATTAAATAATTTTAATATTTTATTTCATATCATCAAATAAATAAAGAAAGGGGTGAGTCCAGCGATGTGTAAAGCCAATAAATGTCTTGACCAGCAAACCATAAGTAACGATGTTTTGGGAGAATTAAAAAGAATCTTAATTGATGAACCCCATTAATCTTCAACATCGTTACTTATCATCCCCCTCTCTTATATATTCAGAGCCTAGGGGGAGGTATTGGCACAACATCACTAAGAAACAAAGTGTTGAAGGACCATCGTGATTCCAGACCCTTCGAGGACAGAGTCAAACCCAATTGGATGGGACGAACGACACCGAACCACAAACCAGGTGATGATGTATGAGAGGCATCGTTGGAAACCTATTGTGGTAATGAAGAACAAAGACCCACCTTCAAGAGATTTCATTTCTCCGATGATTTGAGGTTGAGGGTTTATTCATTTTTTCATTTTAAATGCTTTCATCTTCCCCGTTCATGAATAATAAAAACAACATGGGTCAACTTACAAAAGGTTTGACCGATGATTCATTCATTTTTCTGAGAGGTTGTTGGAGGGTATATTTGTGGGGTTTACCTTTGTAGAGACCCGAAGCCTGATGTACATGGACATTACATTACTTTTGCGGAATACTTATTACATAACAAAAAACACACACACAAGGACCGTAATAGTTTAGTGTATTTGGAAACTCGGAATATAATCTTCTAATCTTGGTGAAATGTCTTCAACATCTCCCATAACGATCTCATTTTTTTTAAACCAAATTCCTTTATTTATGTCTTGGAAAAGAAACATAAAAGGGTGAGCTCAAATCCTCAGTAAGGGTAAACAAAAAAAATATCAATCACGTCATATTCATAAGAACATATCTTTTGGAAATCTTAACCTGCAAAAGAGATCATAATTTCATAACATGGGATAAATCATAGTAGTGAAATGAAATCCCAATAATCATAACATAAAACATGTAACTTTGTGGCATACACACGTAATCATATAGAATCATATCTTATTAGTCAAGACTCATTGCCAAGACTATCGTATTAGACAAAGTCCATTTCTGAACCGAGTCACCCTCGTTTCAGTCTTGTTTCACTGAACCGGTATAACCTACCATTCCAGTCATGTCTATCTCATGATATATAAAATCTTTACCCAATGAATTGGAGGGATATATAGGTCCCACCCATCTCATAATGATACCATTCTTATGTGTGGCACAAAATCATAAATCATACATCATTGCATAACCCATGTAATAAAAATGGGATTCTTAAACAACATGACATCATAAAACAATTCATATAAGATAATGGAATTCATAAAAATATTTCCATCACAACATAATCAAATCCATGTAATAATAGGGATAAAAACAGAACCCTATATTATCTTATATAGAAAATAATTTTGATAAAACACTTGAACTCCATTCTTGAGGAAAATATCCTTTCTACTTCAAAAACATTTTCCTTTCTTAACATGTCTTACAATTTTAAACTAAAAGAAGTTGATTAAAAATAAACTGGAAAAATTGTAAAGTAAGCTTATTGGAAATAATGTTTTAAAAATCCATTCATTCTGTATATGTTAAAAAAACATTCTTCTCATACTTTTGTTGGAAAAGTCAAAAAAGTACCTCGTACGAAAAACGACAAACGATCCCTTTCATATCTTTTACTAATAACTCACCGAAGGATAAAATTGGATATAAACTATTGTATAATGATTAAAATATTACATATTGAGGAAACATGGATGTGGATGATAAAATACACCCCGGTAAATACCAAAGTATAAAAAATCTCGGATAAAAATGAGATTGTGATATTTTCCCTTACCTTATGTCCGATATACTTTGTATGTATCCGAACTTCCTGTATAATGATTTAAATAATGTCATTAACTTTTTGCAGAATCATATTCATTGTTATGATATCATATATGGTTCACTTATGACTTTATATTACCCGTTCTTTTGTAAATTCCATGTTAAAGAAGCGTTTTGGGTAAAATCGTTTCATTTATCGTAGGTGTTTGGACTTGTTGTTCTTGACATTATTATTACTTATATCATGATTTACTTACTTCCAGAATATAAAATATGATTTATATATCATATATATTCCATATATATATATATATAATATATAGATAAATGAAATGAAATACACCGTTCATGGAGACGGTAGTCCGTACGTACGCATGAACGCTATTTTCCTTTCCTTATTGTCTTGAATGGAAGTAGGTAGATGACATATATATATATACATAAATCCAGTAGATTTACCAAGTCATATATTTCATTATTATTCATTATATATACTTTATAATCATTCATGAATGGTTAATGTGGAGAATGAATCTCATCGCGTCGTGGAGACGGTAGTCCGTACGTACGCACGAGCGATGATATCATTCTCATGATCGTGAAATTGTGTTGAAGTGTATGTATACTATTTCAGTATCAATATCACTTTATAATAATCATATATATTTACTCATTACACCATTATACCAATCCAATTAAGGTGGTGGCGGAAAATAGATTACACCACGGCGTGGAGACGGTATTCCGTACGTACGCACGCGCGGTGATTTCCTTTTTCCGTAAGATGGATAGAAGGTTAATTAGAGTTGTTTCATATTTATAATAACATATCAGTATATAATAAATACTGATGTTATTACTTTATCATGAAACAACTAAATAAGAAGAAGTTGAAGAAGAATGAAATTGAAAAAGATTGGTAATGGATATTACCTCTTTTTGACGTGCCTTTTCTTAAGCTCCACTTAAAGTACTAAGGATGGTCTTTGAAGAAGCCCAGGACCTCTAGGATGATACTAGGGAAGTGGAGAAGAGATTTTGGTAGGGGTTTTCTGAGCTTGAATGCTCAAATTGGTGTGAGGAGGAGAGGGAGGAGGTGCCTTTTATAAGGGAGGAGAGGGGCACCTAAGGAAAATCTGAAAATATTATTTTATATTAAGGTCAAATTCGGTTTATAATGGTTCCAAAGGGTCTTATTTCGAAGATAAAGTGGGTATGGGTCGAAATACTCTCATCCAATAGTATTTAGACAAGGTTAGGTTATTATTTTAACCTTATCAATTAGATTTAACTCTAAGTTAAAGAATTTAACTTTTACCGTGTCTTTTTGTTTTCTTACACTATATGGTTAATAATATTACCATAACAAGGCAAACTACCCCCAAGTTGTTTATTATTAATATATATTTCCTTATCTAAGTCATTTGGCCAAACTTTATATTTTTAGGAATTAAATAACAATTAATAATATAATAGTTTTTTTAAAAACTAATTTATGTCAATTTTGACACTATTTGGTACATAATTTTTATGAAATTCATAACAGAATGATAAGTTCGAACCATGTTACTTATATCAACAATAACATGTCATATTAACCTATAAAATTAATTTAAGTCATAAAAAGTCTCAAATTACATTTATTTGGGCATTTATAACGATGAAAAAAGTTGTTTTTAATTAAAATATAGCGTGTTTTTACTATTCATTAAAATATGAAAATTATCAGAAAAATATCAAAACTTTATCTAATGTAAATTTTTATATCCTGATTCAAAATAAGAATTTTATTTTGTCAAATTGAACTTATAAACATGTCAAAAACTAGATTTAAAGTGGGTACGCCATCAAAAGGCGGCAAAACTGCATTTTTTGAAAAATACTTATTTTACCCGAAAAATTTATTTTGTTCTTATACCATGTTCTAGAAATGTGTCAGATGAATAATAATGTTATAAAATTCATAATTTAGTTAACACTATTCATAACGGCTAGTTCATAACAATATTATAATAATATATCGTTGTTTAGTAAAACCCGGTATTGCGTACAACACACGCTATTGAGGAAGGTCGTGAATGCGTGTAATGCAAGCCAAGTCAGGGTTGCATGTAGTGCACAACTCCTTTGTTGTTGCGTATAACAGAATCCAACCATATTTTATTTATAAATTTAATATATATATATAAATATATACACTCAATGTTGCGTAGAATAACTTTGAACTTGAAATTGTGTGTAACAAGAGCCGAGAAAAGTGTTGCGTATATTGCAAGCTAATACAGTGTTGCGTAAAGCGCAAGATAATCTAGGTGTGTCGTACAATAGAAGATATGAATGAAATTAAAAAGATTTTATCTTATAAAATCTCGGGTTGTTACATTCTACCCCCCTTGAAATGAATTTCTCCCTCGAAATTCATCGGGGTTATAAATCGTTTACTATTCATAAAAACCCACATCGTAAAAAGAAATACCAAAACTGAACTTTAAAAACTATAGTATGAAATATAATGGTGACCCATATGAACTCATCACTGGGTTTCCATATAAGAGAAAATATGGACATGGAAGAGAATTTTAACCGTCAAGTTCTGGTGGAGATTGGTAGAGAACATGGCTATGAAAAATCCAAAAATCACAAAGCTATTGATTTGTGGTGACCTAAGGTACCATCTGATTCATCGGATATAAGGGAAGTATGACAACATTATTGGTTTTTCAAGATCATTTCAGTAAAGTTGATGAAATTGGAATTAGAAGAAATACTTTCGTTATTTTTGTATAGTCTCACAGTTTTTCATTCTTTGGACAATTTCCACTTCATCTCTTAAAGAAATGAAGTTGAATTTTTCATTCATGATGTGTTAGCAGATCATGTGATAGAATGATGGGTCATTCCATCTGTCTCAAAAAAAAGGTTATAAAAGTTATCAAAAAAATACATAAGTCCATCTATAGTGAGATTAGTCTTATATAGTTCCTAAAATGGACATATACTGCTTAATATAATAAAACTAGTTTCTACTAAACAGGGACTTCCTGTAGGCCAGTGGTAGGCGAAAAAGGCCAGTCGCACTTTGGTTGTGGGTTCGATTCCCACAGCCTCGTCCGACGCGATGGGCTGTCGCCCGTGCTGTAGGTTATCATTTTTCTAAAACTACATTACTATAACATCCCATCAGTAATATCGAAAAAAGTTCTATCCTTAAACAATACTTAGCATATGTCCAACATAATCTATTCCAATATTTAGGATTATCTAAAATACTTCGGTCCAAGCTCATAGTATAAAGAAAACTATTACTTAAAATGTCATCAACCAAGAATGTGAATACCATCATTTATCCCATATATATATATATTGTTGGTCACATTCTAATCATGTGAATACCTTAATCATGTATTCTCTTGAAAAAAATGAATACCCATTGAACCATAGTGAAAACATGAGTGAAGTAAAAAGTTAACACTTTCCACATACCAAAATCCTCAAAATTCTATATACTCAAACCATGATATCACTTAGTCCTTATATCAATCATGAGCTCATGAATACTGTCAAACATTTCATTTTCTCCTTATCCCTTCATGATGTGCATATCATCTGCTTTTCAAATTATTTGAATCAGTTTTCATGGTTACAGGTAAATTAAAATTATTGAAAACCACAATAGAATAATACAAAAATATTATAATAAAAGTACCTCAACAACATTATTCTTTAATACCAATACATAAACACTTCAATCCATCCTCTTCAATTATTATCCTGGAATAAGTCCTTCCTTGATTTAGAAGTAACTTTTTAGGTCAGGGCATTGAGTTGGGTAATGCCCATGTTCTCCACAAATAATACATTGAACTCCATAACAATCGGTCACTCTATAATCATTTTCTCCACACAGATAACAGCGGTCCCTCCATTTGAGGTATTCCTCAAGGTTCTTCTTCCCTTCTTTAGAAATCTCAATCTTCCTTTCTTTATGCTCCTCAACATGCGAACATTCATAATAGTTTATCTTCCTCTTCTTTGATGAATTAGGTATACCACTAAATTTCACATTGTTAATCATATATCGCGATGACGGATTCGGCATAATCACAATATCTTTCTCTCTAGGAATTAAACAATTTTGTTGCTCATAGTCACCAATTTGTCCATTAGATTCAATGTTAACCAAATTACTTCTGGTTCCCTCCATTAAATAAAACAAAAAAAGAATTCTATGAGAGGCAAAAATCATGTTGGAGAATACAACATAGTAAAGGGGGAGTACCTTCAATATCTAACATCTTAGGTTACCATATTTCTATTACTATAACCTATACTTATACTTAACCTTAGGGAAATCCCTAGACATACCTTAGAAATATCTCTAGGTATCTCACTAAAGTTCTCGCATCCTAGTTTCCAAAGGTTGACTAAACCTTTCCTCTGATACCAACTGTAGAGACCCGAAGCCTGACGTACATGGAAATTACATTACTTTTGCGGAATACTTAGTACATAACAAAAAACACACACACAAGGACCGTAATAGTTTAGTGTCTTTAGAAACTCGGAATATAATCTTTTAATCGTGGTGAAAGATCTTCAACATCTCCCATAGAGAACTCCTTTTTTTAAACCTAATTCATTTCTTTATGTCCTGGAAAAAAACATAAAAGGGTGAGCTCAAATTCTCAGTAAGGGTAAACAAATGAAATATCAATCACATCATATTCATAAGAACATATCTTCTGGAAATCTTAACCTGCAAAAGAGATCATAATTTCATAACATCTGATAAATAATACTAGTGAAATTAAATCCCAATAATCATAACATAAAACATGAAACTTTGTGTCATACACACATAATCATAGAGAATCATATCTTATTAGTCAAGACTCACTGCCAAGACTATCTTAGTGGACAAAGTCCATTTCTGAACCGAGTCACCCTCATTTCAGTCCTGTTTCACTGAACCGATATAACCTACCGTTCCAGCCATCTCTATCTCATGAGATATAAAATCTTTACCCAATGCATTGGAGGGAGATATAGGTACCAACCATCTCATAATGATACCATTCTCATGTGTTCCACAAAATCATAAATCATACATCATTGCATAACCCATGTAATAAAAATGGGATTCTTAAAAAACATGACATCATAAAACAATTCATATAAGATAATGGAATTCATAAAAATATATCCATCTCACCATAATCAAATCCATGTAATAATAGGGATAAAAACATAACCCTATATTATCTTAGATGGAAAATAATTTTGATAAAACACTTGAACTCCTTTTTTGAGGAAAATATCCTTTCTACTTCAAAAACATTTTCCTTTCTTAACATGTCTTACAATTCTAAACTAAAAGAAGTATATTAAAAATAAACATGAAAACTTGTAAAGGAAGATTCTTGGAAATAATGTTTTAAAAATCCATTCATTCCGTATAAGTTAAAAAAAACATTCTTCTCGTACTTTTGTCGGAAAAGTCAAAAAAGTACCTCGTACGAAAAACAACAAAAGATTCCTTTCATATCTTTTACTAAAAACTCACCAAAGGATAAAATTGGATATAAACTATTTTAGAATGATGTAAATATTACATATTGAGGAAACATGGATGTGGATGATAAAATACACCCCGGTAAATACCAAAGTATAAACAATCTCAGATAAAAATGAGATTGTGATATTTTCCCTTACCTTATTTCCGATATGCTTTGTACATATCCGAAACTCCTGTATAATGATTTAAATAATGTCATTAACTTATTACAGAATCATATTCATTGTTATGATATCATATATGGTTCACTTATGACTTTATATTACCCATTCTTTGGTAAATTCCATGTTAAAGAAGCGTTTTGGGTAAAATCGTTTCATTTATCGTAGATGTGTTTGGACTTGTTGTTCTTAACATTATTACTACTTATATCATGATTTACTTACTTCCAGAATATAAAATATGATTTATATATCATATATATTCAGTATATATATATAATAGATAGATAAATTAAATGAAACACACCGTTCATGGAGACAGTAGTCTGTACGTACGCATGAACGCTGTTTTCCTTTCCTTATTGTCTTGAATGGAAGTAGTTAGATGACATATATATATATACATAAATCTAGTAGATTTACCATTTCATATATTTCATTATTATTCATTATATATACTTTATAATCATTCATGAATGGTTAATGTGGAGAATGAATTTCATCACGTCGTGGAGATGGTAGTCTGTACGTACGCACGAGCGATGAATAGTTCTCATGATCGTGAAGTTGAGTTGAAGTGTATGCATACAATTTCAGTATCAATATGACTTAATAATAATCATATATAGTTTCTCATTACACCATTATACCCATACAATTAAGGTGGTGACGGAAAATAGATTACACCATGGCGTGGAGAGGGTATTTCGTAGGTACGCACGCGCGGTGATTTCCTTTTTTCGTAGGATGTATAGAAGGTTAATTAGAGTTGTTTCATATTTATAATAACATATAAGTATATAATAAATACTTATGTTTTTACTTTATCATGAATCATATAATGAAGAAGAAGTTGAAGAAGAAAGAAATTGAAAAATATCGGTAATGGATATTACCTCTTTTTGACGCGCCTTTTCTTAACCACCACTTAAAGAACTAAGGATGGTATTTGAAGAATACCAGGACCTCTAGGATGATACTAGGGAAGTGGAGAAGAGATTTGGGTAGGGTTTGGCCGAGCTTGAATTCTCAAATTGGTGTGAGGAGGAGAGGGAGGCGGTTCCCTTTTATAAGGGAGGAGAGGGGCACCTTAGGAAAATCTCAAAATATTATTTTATATTAAGGTTAAATTCGGTTTATAATGGTTCCAAAGGGTCTTATTTCGAAGATAATGTGGGGATGGGTCAAAATCCTATCATCAAATAGTATTTAGACAAGTTTAGGTTATTATTTTAACCTTATAAATTACATTTAACTCTATGTTAAATAATTTAACTTTTACAGTGTATTTTTGTTTTCTTAAACTATATTGTTAATAAAGTTACCATAACATGCCAAAAGAACCCCAAGTTGTTTATTATTAATATATCTATCCTTATCTAAGACATTTGGCCGAACCATAGATTTTTAGGAATTAAATAACAATTAATAATATAATATGTTTTTTAAAAACAAATTTATGTCAATTTTTGACACTATTTGGTACATGATTTTTATGAAATTCATAACAGAATGATAAGTTAGAAAAAAGTTACTTATATCAACAATAACATGTCATATTAACCTATAAAATTAATGTAAGTCATATAAAGTCTCAAATTACATTTATTTGGGCATTTATATCATCAATTATGTCAATATTTCATTAATAAGACAATTAGTGTATCATCTTTGTGTCATAATAAATGATAATTATTTAATCCCTAAAAATTCTAAATAAATCTCTATAATGTAGATAATGGTATTATATTTTTGGAGACTATTCATGTTCGAAGTTTCAGGATGTTTATCACTAAATTAAAATTATTATACTTATAAGATTTAAGAAAGTGACATGTTGTCCCATTCTTTGGTTTTAATAATAAATAAATTATTTTCATGGGCAAAAGTCCATAAAATGAATCTAATCAGACCCTTAGGTTATATGGGTCTACTGTTATCCATCCAATAAGATTTTTCCAAGTGTTAGTGTAATTTTATAATCTTATATTTACCCTTAATTACTCGATTTACCTTTAACTATAGTAAATAAAATTTACCTTAGTTACTATTCACAATGCCCAAAAATAAAAAGTAGCTTATTAACATAATTTGGAACCACTGATTCCAAATATGGAATACATTTTTTCCAAATTCAATACACAAAATATGATGAAATTAAATTAAAATTAATCCCGTTGTCGAAAGAGAACGGGTTTTTCTTTAAAACATTGCATAAGATTGAATTGATTTAACCTATGAATTCAAGGTAAAATCAATGATAATGACATAAATTATATTAAATGGTAAAAATATATTCTATTTATTCTTTTAAAACCATTAAATATTATAATTTAACCACATAATATATTACGATGAAAAAAGTTGTTTTTAATTTAAATATATCGTGTTTTTACTATTCATTAAAATATGAAAGTTATCGGAAAAATATTAAAACTTTATCTAATGTAAATTTTTATATCCTAATTCAAAAGAAGATTTTTATTTTGTCAAATTGAACTTATAAACATGTCAAAAACTATATTTGAAGTGGGTGCGCCATCAAAAGGTGGCAAAACTGCATTTTTTTAAAAATACTTATTTTACCCGAAAAATTTATTTTGTTCTTATACCATGTTCTAGAAATGTGTCAGATGAATAATAATGTTATAAAATTCAAAATTTAGTTAACATTATTCATAACTTCTAGTTCATAATAATATTATAATAATATATCATTGTTTAGTAAAACAAAGTATTGCATACAACACACGCTATCGAGGAAGGTCGTGATTGCGTGTAATGCAAGCCAAGTCAGGGTTGCGTGTAGTGCACAACTCCTTTGTTGTTGCGTATAACAGAATCCAACCATATTTATTTATACATTTAATATATATATATATATACACTCAATGTTGCGTAGAATAACTTCGAACTTGAAATTGTGTGTAACAAGAGCCAAGAAAAGTGTTGCGTATACTGCAAGCCAATATAGTGTTGCGTATAGCGCAAGATAATCTTGGTGTGTCATACAATAGAAGATATGAATGAAATTAAAAAGAAAATATCTTATAAAATCTCGGGTTGTTACATTCTACCCCCCTTGAAATGAATTTCTCCCTCGAAATTTGTCGGGGTTATAAATCGTTTACTATTCATAAAAAACCCACATCGTAAAAAGAAATACCAAAACTGAACTTCAAAAACTAAATTATGAAATATAAAGGTTACCCAAATGAACTCATCACTGGGTTTCCATATACGAGAATAAATGGACATGGAAGAGAAATCTAACCGTCATGTTCTGATGGAGAGTGGTAGAGAACATGGCTATGAAAAAGCCAACAATCACAAAGCTATTGATTTGTGGTGATCTAAGGTACCATATGATTCATCGGATATAAGGGCAGTAGGACAACATTATTGGTTTTTCAAGATCATTTCCGTAAAGTTGATGAAATTGGAATTAGAAGAAATACTTTCGTGATTTTTTTATAGTCTCACCATTTGTCATTCTTTGGACAATTTCCACTTCATCTATTAAAGAAATGAAGTTGAATTTGTCATTCGTGATGTGTTAGCAGATCATGTGATAGAATGATTGTTCATTCCATCTGTCTCAAACAAAAGGTTATAAAAGTTATAAAAAAAAAATACATAAGTCCATCTATAGTGAGATTAATCTTATATAGATCCTAAAATGGACATATACTGCTTAATATAATAAAACTAGTTTCTACTAAACAGGGACTTACTGTAGGCCAGTGGTAGGCGAAAAAGGCCAGTCACACTTCGGTTGTGGGTTCGATTCCCATAGCCTCGTCCGACGCGATGGGTTGTCGCCCGTCATGCAGGTTTTCATTTTTCTAAAACTACATTACTATAAAATCCCATCAGTAATATCGAAAAAAGTTCTTGTAACAGCCCGAGATTTTATGAAAAATATTCTTTTTAATTTCACTAATGTCTTGTGTTGTACGCTACACAAAAAGGAGCTTGCACAATACACATCCTTGACTTGCCTTGCATTACACACAATCGCAACCTTCCTCGATAGCGTGTGTAGTACGTAATACTGAGTTTCACGAAACTATGATATGCTATTAAAATATTATTAAAACTAGCTGTTATGAATAGTAATAACCACTTTTTAAATTTTAGAAATTTTAGCTCTCAAAATGGACTTCATTTTTAGATTCGGAGTATCGAATTTAGCCTAAGGTGAAATTTTGGTACTTTTCGGATAACTTTCATATTCTGATGAATAGTGAAAATTACTAAATTATAATTAAAAACAACTTTTTTAATTGAAATAATTAATAGTGATAAATCATTAATTTGAGTGGTTTTAAAGTATATTTAGAATATATTTTTACAATTTAATACAATTTTGGTCATTGGATGTAATTTCACATTTAAACCAGATATAATCAAGTGTCAATCTTTTGATAGATATTGTTTCTTAAAAACACGCTATTTGTTTTAACAGCGGGATTTAATTATAAAATTAATTAATGCAACTTTTATGTTATGAATTTGGTAAAATAGACTTCATTTTTGAATTCGGAATATGAAATATAGCTTAGGATAAAATTTTGGCATTGTTCTGAAAAACATCAATTTTTGATGAATAGTGAAACTACTAAGTGGTAGTTAAAATAACTGAATTTTTCATAAAACTTAATTTTACCGCTTTTGTGAATGGAATTTCAAAAATCCGAGAGACACGGTTGATGTCAGTAAGTAAAATGTGGTTCAATGAGATGAAAATAATTTTTGGTGAATAGTAACTTTTTACTTTTTTTTACCGCGGTTAATAGTAAATAGGGTAACTAAGGGTAAATATGATATTAATATTACCCTAACACATGTCCTAATTCTATTGGACAAGTGTAATTCGACCAAAAACAAACTTAGGAATAAAATATGATCATTTAGGCCCACATGGATTAGATTAGGACATTTATTATTAATTTATTTAAAGAAGGGTTAAAATAGTTAAAATCAAGGTTTAATAAGTCAATCATTTTTAATATGGGGTTATACATAAGATAAATTCAATTGTAAATATTCATTAGAAATCTAAAAAGATTTCTACATGATGATATTTTATTTGTAATTTTTAGACATAAAATAATTTAATTTATTTATGACACAAAGATGATGCAGTAATTATCTTATTAATGAAATATTGACATAATTGATAATATAAATACCAAAATAAATGTAATTTAAGACTTTTTATGAATTACACTAATTTTCTAGGTTACTATGATATATTAGTGTTGATTTAATTAACTTGGTTCGAACATATAATTCTGTTATGAGTTTCACAAAAATCATATATCAAATAGTGTCAAAATTGACACAAAATAGTTTTTAAATCATATATTATATTATTAATTGTTATTTTATTCCTAAAAATCTAAGGATCGGCCAAATGACTTAGATAAGGATATATGTATTACTAATAAACAATTTGGGGTTCGTTTGGCATGTTATAGTAAGTGTATTAACCATATAGTGAAAGAAAACAAAAAGACACGGTAAAAGTTAAATTATTTAACTTAGAGTTAAATCTAATTGATAAGGTTAAAATAATAACCTAAACTTGTCTAAATTCTATTGGTTGATAGTATTTCGACCCTTCCCCACTTTATCTTCTAAATAAGACCCTTTGGAACCATTATAAACCGATTTTGACTTTAATATAAAATAATATTTTGATATATTCCTAAGGTGCCCCTCTCCTCCCTTATAAAAGGACACCTCCTCCCTCTCCTCCTCACACCAATTTGAGCACTCAAGCTCGGCCAAACCCTGCCAAAATCTCTTCTCCACTTCCCTAGCAACATCCTAGAGGTTCTGGTCTTCCTCAAAGAGCAATTTTAGTGCCCTAAGAGGAGGTCTCAAAGAGGCACTTCAAAGAAGAGGTAATTACCGTTACCAATTCTTTCATCTTTATTTCTTCTTCCACTTCTTCTTCTTAGGTTGTTTCATTATGAAGTAATAACATCAGTATCACTCATATACTGATATGTTATTATAAGTATGAAACAACCCTATTTCACCATCTATCCATCCTACGGAAAAAGAAATCACCGCGCGTGCGTACGTACAGAATACCGTCTCCACGCCGTGGTGTAATCTATTTTCCACCACCACCTTACATGGATGGGTATAATGGTGTAAAGAATAACTATACAAAGTTATTACAACATCATATTGATTCTGATATATTGTATAATCCACTCCAATTCAATTCAATATTTATAAAAATGATATCATCGCTCGTGCGTACGTACGGACTACCGTCTCCACGACGCGATGAGATTCATTCTCCATGTTAACCATTTAAGAATGATTATAAAGTATATATAAGAAATAATAATGAAACATATGACATTATAAAGATACTGGATTTATGTATATATATATATGTATGTCATCTACTTACTTCCATTTCAAGACAATAAGGAAAGGAAAACAGCGTTCATGCGTACGTACGGACTACCGTCTCCATGAACGGTGTTTTCATTTTATTTATCTATCTATTATATATTTATATACTGAATATATATGATATATAAATCATGTTTTATATTCTGGAAGTAAGTAAATCATGATATAAGTAATAATGATGTCAAGAACAACAAGTCAAAACACCTACGATAAATGAAACGATTTTACCCAAAACGCTTCTTTAACATGGAATTTACAAAAGAACGGGTAATATAATGTCATAAGTGAACCATATATGATATCATAACAATGAATATGATTCTGTAATAAGTCAATGACATTATTTAAATCATTATACAGGAGGTTCAGACACATACGAAGCAAATCGGACCTAAGGTAAGGGAAATATCACAATCTCATTTTTATTTGTAATTGTTTATACTTTCGAATTTACTGGGGTGTATTTTATCATCCATATCCATGTTTCCTCAATAAGTAATATTATTTCCATTCACCTACAATTGTTTAAATCCTATTTTACCCTTTGGTGAGTTTTTATTAAAAGATATGAAAGGAATCTTTTGTCGTTTTTTTTATACGAGATACTTTTTGACTTTTCCGACAAAAGTACGAAGAATGTTTTTTTAACTTATACGGCACAAATGGATTTTTATGGTTTTATAAAGCCTTATTTTCATGAAGCTTCCTCAAAAAGATTTCATGACTATTTTCAATAAAATCTCTTTCTTTTAAAATTGCATGATGTTTTGTGAAAAGAAATTGATTTTGAAGAAGAAAGGATATTTTCCTCAGGAATTCATTTCAAGTGTTTTATCAAAATTATTTTCCATCTAAGATAATAAAGGGTTCTGTTTCTATCCATATTTTTACATTTATTTGACTATGTTGTGATGGAATTATGTTTATGAATTCCTTTATCTTATATGAATGGTTTTATGATGTCATGTTGTTTAAGAATCCCATTTTTATTACATGGGTTATGCAATGATGTATGATTTATGGTTTTGTGGCACACATAAGAAAGGATTCATTATAAGATGGGTGGGACCTATATCTCCCTCCAATGCATTGGGTAAAGATTTTATATCTCATGAGATAGACATGGCTGGAATGGTAGGTTATACCGGTTCAGTGAAACAGGACTGAAACGAGGGTTACTCGATTCAGAAAGGGACTTTGTCCACTAAGATAGTCTTCGCAATGAGTCTTGACTAACAAGAAATGATTCTCTATGATTATGTGTGAATGCCACAATGTTTCATGTTTTATGTTATGATTATTGTGATTACATTTCACTACCATGATTTATCCCATGTTATGAAATTATGCTCTCTTTTGCAGGTTAAGATTTCCAAAAGTTATGTTCTTATGAATATGATGTGATTTATTTTTCTTTTGTTTACCCTTACTGAGCATTTGAGCTCACCCTTTTATGTTTTCTTTTCCCCAGGATATAAAGAAAGGTTTTAGGTAAAAAAAAGGGAACATCTTTATGGGAGATATTGAAGATCTTTCACCACGATTAGAAGATTACGTTCCGAGTTTCCAAAGACACTAAACTATTATGATCCTTGTGTGTGTGTTTTTGTTATGTACTAAGTATTCCGAAAAAGTAATGTAAAGTCAATGTACGTCAAGATACGGGTCTCTACAGTTCTATCCTTAAACAATACTTAGCATATGTCCAACATAATCCATTCCAATATTTAGGCTTATCTAAAATACTTCGGTCCAAGCTCATAGTATAAATAAAACGATTACATGAAATGTCATCAACCAAGCATGTGAATACCTTCATTTATCCCCCATATATATATATTGTTGGTCACATTCTAATCATGTGAATACCTTAATCATGTATTCTCTTGAAAAAAATTAATACCCATTGAACCATAGTGAAAACATGAGTGCAGTAAAAAGTTAACACTTTCCACATACCAAAATCCTCAAAATTCTATATACTCAAACCATGATATCACTTAGTCCTTATATCAATCTTGAGCTCATGAATACTGTCAAACATTTCATTTTCTCTTTATCCCTTCATGATGTGCATATCATCTGCTTTCCAAATTATTTGAATCAGTTTTCTTGGTTACAGGTACCTTAAAATTATTGAAAACCACAATAGAATAATACAAAATTATTCTAATAAAAGTACCTCAACAACATTATTCTTGAATACCAATACATAAACACTTCAATCCATCCTCTTCAATTATTGTCCAGGAATAAGTCCTTCCTTGATTTAGAAGTAACTTTTTAGGTCAGGGCATTGAGTTGGGTAATGCACATGTTGTCCACAATTAATACATTGAACTCCATAACAGTCTGTCACTCTATGATCCTTTTCTCCAAACAGATAACATCGCTCCCTCCATTTGAGGTATTCCTCAAGGTACTTCTTCCCTTCTTTAGAAATCTCAATATTCCTTTCTTTATGCTCCTCAACATGCGAACATGCATAATAGTTTATCTTCCTCTTCTTTGATGAATTAGGTATACCAATAAATTTCACCTTGTTAATCATATATCGCGATGACTGATTCGGCATAATCACAATATCTTTATCTCTAGGAATTACACAATTTTGTTGCTCATAGTCACCAATTTGTCCATTGGATTCAATGTTAACCAAATTCCTTCTGGTTCCCTCCATTAACTAAAACACAAAAAGAATTCTATGAGAGGCAAAAATCATGCTGGAGAAAACAACATAGTAAAGGGGGAGTACCTTCAATATCTAACATCTTAGGTTATTGTAATTCTATTACTATAACCTATACTTATACTTAACCTTAGGGAAATCCTTAGACATACCTTAGAAATATCTCTAGGGATCTCACTAAAGTTCTCACATCCTAGTTTCCAAAAGGTTGACTAAAACTTTCCTCTAATACCAACTGTAGAGACCCGAAGCCTGACGTACATGGAAATTACATTACATTTGCGGAATACTTAGTACATAACAAAAAACACACACACAAGGACCTTAATAGTTTAGTGTCTTTGGAAACTCGGAATATAATCTTCTAATCATGGTGAAAGATCTTCAACATCTCCCATAAAGATCTCCTTTTTCTAAACCTAATTCCTTTCGTTATGTCCTGGAAAAAAACATAAAAGGGTGAGCTAAAATTCTCAATAAGGGTAAACAAAAGAAATATCAATCACGTCATATTCATAAGAACATATCTTTTGGAAATCTTAACATGAAAAAGTGATCATCATTTCATAACATGGGATAAATAATAATAGTGAAATGAAATCCCAATAATCAGAAAATAAAACATGAAATTTGTGGCATACACACATAATCATAGATAATCATATCTTATTAGTCAAGACTCATTGCCAAGACTATCTTAGTGGACAAAGTCCATTTCTGAACCGAGTCACCTTCGTTTCAGTCCTGTTTCACTGAACTGGTATAACCTACCGTTCCAACCATGTATATCTCATGAGATATAAAATCTTTACCCAATGAATTGGAGGGAGATATAGGTCCCAACCATCTCATAATGATTCCATTCTTATGTGTGCCACAAAATCATAAATCATACATCATTGCATAACCCATGTAATAAAAATGGGATTCTTAAAAAACATGACATCATAAAACAATTCATATAAGATAATGGAATTCATAAAAATATTTCCATCACAACATAATCAAATCCATGTAATAATAGGGATAAAAACAGAACCCTATATTATCTTAGATGGAAAATAATTGTGATAAAACACTTGAACTCCATTCCTGAGGAAAATATCCTTTCTACTTCAAAAACATTTTCCTTTCTTAACATGTCTTACAATTTTAAACTAAATGATGTTGATTAAAAATAAATATGAAAACGTGTAAAGGAAGCTTCTTGGAAATAATGTTTTAAAAATCCATTCATGCCGTATAAGTTAAAAAACATTCTTCTCGTACTTTTGTCAGAAAAGTCAAAAAAGTACCTCGTTCGAAAAACGACAAAAGATTTCTTTCATATCTTTTACTAAAAACTAACCAAAGGATAAAATTGGATATAAACTATTTTAGAATGATGTAAATATTACATATTTAGGAAACATGGATGTGGATGATAAAATACACCCTGGTATATACCAAACTATAAACAATCTCGGATAAAAATGAGATTGTGATATTTTCCCTTACCTTATGTGCAATATGCTTTGTACGTATCTGAAACTCCTGTATAATGATTTAAATAATGTCATTAACTTATTACAGAATCATATTAATTGTTATGATATCATATATGGTTCACTTATGACTTTATATTACCTGTTCTTTTGTAAATTCCATGTTAAAGAAGCGTTTTGGGTAAAATCGTTTCATTTATCGTAGGTGTTTGGACTTGTTGTTCTTGACATTATTATTACTTATATCATTATTTGCATACTTCCAGAATATAAAATATGATTTATATATCATATATATTCAGTATATATATATATATATATAATAGATAGATAAATTAAATGAAACACACCGTTCATGGAGACGGTAGTCTGTACGTACGCATGAACGCTGTTTTCCTTTCCTTATTGTCTTGAATGGAAGTAGTTAGATGACATATATATATATATATATACATAAATCCAGTAGATTTACCATGTCATATATTTCATTATTATTCATTATATATACTTTATAATCATTCATGAATGGTTAATGTGGAGAATGAATCTCATCGCGTCGTGGAGACAGTAGTCTGTACATACGCACGAGCGATGATATAGTTCTCATGATCGTGAAGTTGAGTTTAAGTGTATGTATACTATTTAAGTATCAATATGACTTAATAATAATAATATATAGTCACTCATTACACCATTATACCCATACAATTAAGGTGGTGGCGGAAAATAGATTACAACACTGCGTGGAGAGGGTATTTCGTACGTACGCACGCGCGGTGATTTCCTTTTTCCGTAGGATGGATAGAAGGTTAATTAGAGTTGTTTAATATTTATAATAACATATCAGTATATAATAAATACTGATGTTATTACTTTATCATGAATCATCTAAATAAGAAGAAGTTGAAGAAGAAAGAAATTGAAAAAGATCAGTAATGGATATTACCTCTTTTTGACGCGCCTTTTCTTAACCTGCACTTATGGAACTAAGGACGGTATTTGAAGAATACCAGGACCTCTAGGATGATACTAGGGAAGTGTAGAAGATATTTTTGTAGGGTTTGGCCGAGCTTGAATGCTCAAATTGGTGTGAGGAGGAGAGGGAGGAGGTTCCCTTTTATAAGGGAGGAGAGGGGCACCTTAGGAAAATCTCAAAATATTATTTTATATTAAGGTCAAATTCGTTTTATAATTTTTCCAAAGGGTCTTATTTCGAAGATAATGTGGGGATGGGTCAAAATACTCTCATCCAATAGGATTTAGACAAGTTTAGGTTATTATTTTAACCTTATAAATTACATTTAACTCTATGTTAAATAATTTAACCTTTACAGTGTATTTTTGTTTTCTTACACTATATGGTTAATAAACTTACCATAACATGACAAACCAACCCCAAGTTGTTTATTATTAATATATCTATCCTTATCTAAGACATTTGTCCGAACCTTAGATTTTTAGGAATTAAATAACAATTAATAATATAATATGTTTTTTAAAAACAAATTTATGTCAATTTTGACACTATTTGGTACATGATTTTTATGAAATTCATAACAGAATGATAAGTTCTAACCAAGTTACTTATATCAACGATGACATGTCATATTAACCTATAAAATTAATTTAAGTCATATAAAGTCTCAAATTACATTTATTTGGGCATTTATAACATCAATTATGTCAATATTTCATTAATAAGACAATTACTGTATCATCATTGTGTCATAATAAATGATAATTATTTAATCCCTAAAAATTCTAAATAAATCTACATAATGTAGATAATTGTATTAGATTTCTGGAGACTATTCATGTTCTAAGTTTCATGAAGTTTATCACTAAATTAAAATTATTATACTTATAATATTTAAGAAAGTGACATGTTGTCCCATTCTTTGGTTTTAATAATAATTAAATTATTTTCATGGACAAAAGTCCATAAAATGAATCTAATCATACCCTTAGGTTATATGGGTCTACTTCTAGCCATCCAATAAGATTTTTCCAAGTGTTAGTGTAATTATATAATCTTTTATTTACCCTTAATTACTGGATTTACCTATAACTATAGTTAATAAAATTTACCGTAGTTACTATTCACAATGCCCAAAAATAAAAAGTAGCTTATTAACATAATTTGGAACCACTGATTCCAAATATGGAATCCATTTTTTCCAAATTCAATACACAAAATATGATGAAATTTAAATTAAAATTAATCTCGTTGTCGAAAGAGAACGGGTTTTTCTTTAAAACATTGCAGAAGATTGAATTGATTTAACCTATGAATTCAAGGTAAAATCAATGATAATGACATAAATTATATTAAACGGCAAAAATATATTCTATTTATTCTTTAAAACCATTAAATATTATAATTTAACCACATAATATATTACGATGAAAAAAGTTGTTTTTAATTTAAATATTGCGTGTTTTTACTATTCATTAAAATATGAAAGTTATCGGAAAAATATTAAAACTTTATCTAATGTAAATTTTTATATCCTAATTGAAAAGAAGATTTTTATTTTGTCAAATTGAACTTATAAACATGTCGAAAACTAGATTTAAAGTGGGTGCGCCATCAAAAGGTGGCAAAACTGCATTTTTTTAAAAATACTTATTTTACCTGAAAAATTTATTCTGTTCTTATACCATGTTCTAGAAATGTGTCAGATGAATAATAATGTTATAAAATTAAAAATTTAGTTAACACTATTCATAACGGCTAGTTCATAACAATATTATAATAATATATCGTTGTTTAGTAAAACATGGTATTGTGTACAACACACGCTATCGAGGAAGGTCGTGATTGCGTGTAATGCAAGCCAAGTCAGGGTCGTGTGTAGGGCACAACTCCTTTGTGGTTGCGTATAACAGAATCCAACCATATATATTTATACATTGAATATATATATATATATATATATATACACTCAATTTTGCATAGAATAACTTTGAACTTGAAATTGTGTGTAACAAGAGCCAAGAAAAGTGTTGCGTATACTGCAAGCTAATACAGTGTTGAATATAGCGCAAGATAATCTTTGTGTGTCGTACAATAGAAGATATGAATGAAATTAAAAATAATATATCTTATAAAATCTCGGGTTGTTACATTCTACCCCCCTTGAAATGAATTTCTCCCTCGAAATTTGTCGGGGTTATAAATCGTTTACTATTCATAAAAAACCCACATCGTAAAAAGAAATACCAAAACTAAACTTCAAAAACTAAAGTATGAAATATAAAGGTTACCCAAATGAACTCATCACTGGGTTTCCATATAGGAGAAAATATGGACATGGAAGAGAAATCTAACTGTCATGTTCTGATGGAGAGTGGTAGAGAACATGGCTATGAAAAATCCAATAATCACAAAGCTATTGATTTGGGGTGATCTAAGGTACCATCTGATTCATCAGATATAACGGCAGTAGGACAACATTATTGGGTTTTCAAGATCATTTCCGTAAAGTTGATGAAATTGGAATTAGAAGAAATACTTTCGTGACTTTTGTATAGTCTCACCGTTTGTCATTCTTTGGACAATTTCCACTTCATCTCTTAAAGAAATGAAGTTGAATTTTCCATTCGTGATGTGTTAGCAGATCATGTGATAGAATGATCGGTCATTCCATCTGTCTCAAACAAAAGGTTATAAAAGTTATCAAAAAAAACAAGTCCATCTATAGTGAGATTAATCTTATATAGATCCTAAAATGGACATATACTGCTTAATATAATAAAACTAGTTTCTACTAAACATGGACTTCCTGTAGGCCAGTGGTAGGCGAAAAAGGCCAGTCACACTTCGGTTGTGGGTTTGATTCCCATAGCCTCATCCGACGCGATGGGATGTCGCCCGTCCTGCAGGTTTTCATTTTTCTAAAACTACATTACTATAAAATCCCATCAGTAATATCGAAAAAAGTTATATCCTTAAACAATACTTAACATATGTCCAACATAATCCATTCCAATATTTAGGCTTATCTAAAATACTTCGGTCCTAGCTCATAGTATAAAGAAAACGATTACATGAAATGTCATCAACCAAGCATGTGAATACCATCATTTATCCCCCATATATATATATATTGTTGGTCACATTCTAATCATGTGAATACCTTAATAATGTATTCTCTTGAAAAAAATTAATACCCATTGAACCATAGTGAAAACATGAGTGCAGTAAAAAGTTAACACTTTCCACATACCAAAATCCTCAAAAATCTATATACTCAAACCATGATATCACTTAGTCCTTATATCAATCATGAGCTCATGAATACTGTCAAACATTTCATTTTCTCCTTATCCCTTCATGATGTGCATATCATCTGCTTTCCAAATTATATGAATCAGTTTTCATGGTTACAGGTACCTTAAAATTATTGAAAACCACAATAGAATAATACAAAAATATTCTAATAAAAGTACCTCAAGAACATTATTCTTGAATACCAATACATAAACACTTCAATCCATCCTCTTCAATTATTGTCCTGGAATAAGTCCTTCCTTGATTTAGAAGTAACTTTTTAGGTCAGGGCATTGAGTTGGGTAATGCACATGTTGTCCACAATTAATACATTGAACTCCATAACAGTCTGTCACTCTATGATCCTTTTCTCCACACAGATAACATCGCTCCCTCCATTTGAGGTATTCCTCAAGGTTCTTCTTCCCTTCTTTATAAATCTCATTCTTCCTTTCTTTATGCTCCTCAACATGAGAACATGCATAATAGTTTATCTTCCTCTTCTTTGATGAATAAGGTATACCACTAAATTTCACCTTGTTAATCATATATCGCGATGACGGATTCGGCATAATCACAATATCTTTATCTATAGGAATTACACAATTTTGTTGCTCATAGTCACCAATTTGTCAATTGGATTCAATGTTAACCAAATTCCTTGTGGTTCCCTCCATTAACTAAAACACAAAAAGAATTCTATGAGAGGCAAAAATCATGCTGGAGAAAACAACATAGTAACGGGGTAGTACATTCAATATCTAACATCTTAGGTTACCGAAATTCTATTACTATAACCTATACTTATACTTAACCTTAGGGAAATCACTAGACATACCTTAGAAATATCTCTAGGGATCTCACTAAACTTCTCGCATCCTAGTTTCCAAAAGGTTGACTAAACCTTTCCTCTAATACCAACTGTAGAGACCCGAAGCCTGACGTACATGGAAATTACATTACTTTTGCGGAATACTTAGTACATAACAAAAAACACACACACAAGGACCTTAATAGTTTAGTGTCTTTGGAAACTCGGAATATAATCTTCTAATCGTGGTGAAAGATCTTCAACATCTCCCATAAAGATATCCTTTTTCTAAACCTAATTCCTTTCTTTATGTCCTGGAACAAAACATAAAAGGGTGAGCCCAAATTCTCAATAAGGGTAAACAAACGAAATATCAATCACGTCATATTCATAAGAACATATCTTTTGGAAATCTAAACCTGCAAAAGAGATCATAATTTCATAACATGGGATAAATCATAGTAGTGAAATGAAATCCCAATAATCAAAAAATAAAACATGAAACTTTGTGGCATACACACATAATCATAGATAATCATATCTTATTAGTCAAGACTCATTGCCAAGACTATCTTAGTGGACAAAGTCCATTTCTGAACCGAGTCACCTTCGTTTCAGTCCTGTTTCACTGAATTGGTATAACTTACCGTTCCAACCATGTCTATATCATGAGATATAAAATCATTACCCAATGAATTGGAGGGAGATATAGGTCCCAACCATCTAATAATGATACCATTCTTATGTGTGCCAAAAAATCATAAATCATACATCATTGCATAACCCATGTAATAAAAATGGGATTCTTAAAAAACATGACATCATAAAACAATTCATATAAGATAATGGAATTCATAAAAATATTTCCATCACAACATAATAAAATCCATGTAATAATAGGGATAAAAACAGAACCCTATATTATCTTAGATGGAAAATAATTGTGATAAAACACTTGAACTCCATTCCTGAGGAAAATATCCTTTCTACTTCAAAAACATTTTCCTTTCTTAACATGTCTTACAATTTTAAATTAAATGATGTTGATTAAAAATAAACATGAAAACGTGTAAAGGAAGCTTCTTGGAAATAATGTTTTAAAAATCCATTCATGCCGTATAAGTAAAAAAAACATTCTTCTCGTACTTTTGTCAGAAAAGTAAAAAAAGTACCTCTTTCGAAAAACGAAAAAAGATTCCTTTCATATCTTTTACTAAAAACTAACAAAAGGATAAATTTGGATATAAACTATTTTAGAATGATTTAAATATTACATATTGAGGAAACATGGATGTGGATGATAAAATACACCCTGGTAAATACCAAACTATAAACAATCTCGGATAAAAATGAGATTGTGATATTTTCCCTTACCTTATGTCCAATATGCTTTGTACGTATCCGAAACTCCTGTATAATGATTTAAATAATGTCATTAACTTATTAAAGAATCATATTCATTTTTATGATATCATATATGGTTCACTTATGACTTTATATTACCCGTTCTTTTGTAAATTCCATGTTAAAGAAGCGTTTTGGGTAAAATCGTTTCATTTATCGTAGGTGTTTGGACTTGTTGTTCTTGACATTATTATTACTTATTTCATGATTTACTTACATCCAGAATATAAAATATGATTTATATATCATATATATTCAGTATATATATATATATAATAGATAGATAAATTAAATGAAACACACCGTTCATGGAGACGGTAGTCTGTACGTACGCATGAACGCTGTTTTCCATTCCTTATTGTCTTGAATGGAAGTAGTTAGATGAAATATATATATATACATAAATACAGTAGATTTACCATGTCATATATTTCATTATTATTCATTATATATACTTTATAATCATTCATGAATTGTTAATGTGGAGAATGAATCTCATCGCGTCGTGGAGACGGTAGTCTGTACGTACGCACGAGCGATGATATCATTCTCATGATCGTGAACTTGTGTTGAAGTGTATGTATACTATTTCAGTATCAATATGAATTTATAATAATCATATATAGTTACTCATTACACCATTATACCCATACAATTAACGTGGTGGCGGAAAATAGATTACACCACGACGTGGAGACGGTATTTCGTACATACGCACGCGCGGTGATTTCCTTTTTCCGTAGGATGGATAGAAGGTTAATTAGAGTTGTTTCATATTTATAATAACATATCAGTATATAAGAAATACTGATGTTATTACTTTATCATGAAACAACTAATGAAGAAGATGTTGAATAAGAAAGAAATTTTAAAAGATCGGTAATGGATATTAACTCTTTTTGACGCGCATTTTCTTAACCTCCACTTAAAGAACTAATGATGGTCTTTGAAGAAGAACAGGACCTCTAGTGTGATACTAGGGAAGTGGAGAAGAGATTTTGGTAGGGTTTGGCCGAGCTTGAATGGTCAAATTGGTGTGAGGGGGAGAGGGAGGAGGTTCCCTTTTATAAGGGAGGAGAGGGGCACCTTAGGAAAATCTCAAAATATTATTTTATATTAAGGTAAAATTCGGTTTATAATGGTTCCAAAGGGTATTATTTCGAAGATAAAGTGTGTATGGGTCAAAATAATCTCATCCAATAGGATTTAGACAAGTTTAGGTTATTATTTTAACCTTATCAATTAGATTTAACTCTAAGTTAAATAATTTAACTTTTACAGTGTATTTTTGTTTTCTTACACTATATGGTTAATAAACTTACCATAAAATGCCAAAAGAACCCCAAGTTGTTTATTATTAATATCTCTATCCTTATCTAAGTCATTTGGCCGAACCTTAGATTTTTAGGAATTAAATAAAAATTAATAATATAATATTTTTTAAAAAAACAAATTTATGTCAATTTTGACACTATTTGGTACATGATTTTTATGAAATTCATAACAGAATTATATGTTCAAACCAAGTTACTTATATCAACAATAACATGTCATATTAACCTAGAAAATTAATTTAAGTCATAAAAAGTCCCAAATTACATTTATTTGGGCATTTATAACATCAATTATCTCAATATTTCATTAATAAGACAATTACTGTATCATCTTTGTGTCATAATAAATTATAATTATTTAATCCCTAAAAATTCTAAATAAATCTCTATAATGTAGATAATTGTATTAGCTTTCTGGAGACTATTCATGTTCGAAGTTTCATGAAGTTTATCACTAAATTAACATTATTATACTTATAAGATTTAAGAAAGTGACATGTTGTCCCATTCTTTGGTTTTAATAATAATTAAATTATTTTCATGGACAAAAGTCCATAAAATGAATCTAATCAGACCCTTAGGTTATATGGGTCTACTTTTATCCATCCAATAGGATTTTTCCAAGTGTTAGTGTAATTTTATAATCTTATATTTACCCTTAATTACTCGATTTACCTTTAAATATAGTAAATAAAATTTACCGTAGTTACTATTCACGATGCCCAAAAATAAAAAGTATCTTATTAACATAATTTGGACCCACTGATTCCAAATATAGAATCCATTTTTTCCAAATTCAATACACAAAATATGCAGAAATTAAATTAAAATTATTCCCGTTGTCGAAAGAGAACGGGTTTTTCTTTAAAACATTGCAAAAGATTGAATTGATTTAACCTATGAATTCAAGGTAAAATCAATGATAATGACATAAATTATATTAAATGGTAAAAATATATTCTATTTATACTTTAAAACCATTAAATATTATAATTTAACCAATAATATATTACGATGAAAAAAGTTATTTTTAATTAAAATATAGCGTGTTTTTACTATTCATTAAAATATGAAAGTTATCGGAAAAACATTAAAACTTTATCTAATGTAAATTTTTATATCCTAATTCAAAATACGATTTTTATTTTTTCAAATTGAACTTATAAACATGTCAAGAACTAGATTTAAAGTGGCTGCGCCATCAAAAGGCGGCAAAACTGCATTTTTTTAAAAATACTTATTTTACCCGAAAAATTTATTTTGTTCTTATACCATGTTCTAGAAATGTGTCAGATGAATAATAATGTCATAAAATCAAAATTTTAGTTAACACTATTCATAACATCTAGTTAATAACAATATTATAATAATATATCGTTGTTTAGTAAAACACGGTATTGCGTACAACACACGCTATCGAGGAAGGTCGTGATTGCGTGTAATGCAAGCCAAGTCAGGGTTGCCTGTAGTGCAAAACTCCTTTGTTGTTGCATATAACAGAATCCAACCATATTTATTTATATATTGAATATATGTATATACACTCAATGTTGCGTAGAATAACTTCGAACTTGAAATTGTGTGTAACAAGAGCCAAGAAAAGTGTTGCGTATACTGCAAGCTAATACAGTGTTGCGTATTGCGCAAGATAATCTTGGTGTGTCGTACAATAGAAGATATGAATGAAATTAAAAAGAATGAATCTTATAAAATCTCGGGTTTTACAATCTTGATTTAAATTCCACGAGTTTGTTAAACCCTTAACCCTTCATGTTTTCGAGAAAACGTGGAGGGTGCTGGGAAAACGAACTCAGCCCAATCCCTCAAATATATTATAAAAATTGTACCTCCACGCAACACTAAGGACACGACAATATCGACCGGCTATGTTGGGGATTTCACGTCAATTCACACCATAAGAAAAGGCCATAAAACAAAGCTGCGACAGTCATTGGAGCGGTCAGCCATGGGGCAGGCGCGGTGCTCCATCACACACAAATGATGAACAATAGAGGTCACAGATCATCAGCCCCAGTGACCTGGGGATGGCTGCTGGCACACTGGACGGCCGTGGGTGATGGTGTGGTGAGGAGTTGTGGGCCGCCCGAGATGTTGGTCGGCATGCCTACCAGCTGCGATGGAACAAACAGAGTGAAGGGGGGCATGCCCACAGAGATGCTCCCACACGGTAGCTAGGTCCTAGACTTTGATGGCCATGGTAGGAGAAGGGGGACACCAGTTCGATCGGCTGTTGGTGGTCAGGTGGCATGCCAGCAGTGCGCCCATCGACAATGATGTGGCCCGTCAGACGCAGCACGGAGGCCCCATAGTGCCACGTGCAACCATGTTGGTTCCACCCCCATGGTTTGACCAGCTATAATGGCTTCGTGGAACGTCAAACCTACCTCGATGCGCTACGTATGGGTATCTCTAGCGGCCCATTCTGCCAAGCGGGTGGCACTGCTAGGTTGGCTCAGAAGACCGACTAGCTGCTTAGGGGCCGACTCACGGTCCCGTGGCCTTACCTATGGCCCAGTCGGGTCTTGCAGGCCAGGTCCACCTGGAGTGGGTTTGACCTGAGTCTGGCTGGGTCAACCAAGGTTGATCCGAGTCGGACCATGCCGAACCTGGTCAGGCTAGTCTTATTGAGTTGGACTAGACCCGGATCCTGAACCATCCAGTTGTACAAAAACATGCCCTAACTCCAATACCGGATGTTCGTTGGATAAACAGTCTACGGAGTCAAGATCCATGGAGTGAGACGGCCATATTTAATTACTCCACAAGTGTTTTGGAGAAACATGGAGTACGTCCGGGTTGGATCGCACATGAATCCATCCGGACCCTCGGCACTGAAATGCCAATAATCCACAGACCGTGCATCCGGTTGATGCGATGTTTCTTGAGTTGGAACCATTATAACATGATGGATCATCAGGTTACATTATTATTAGTCTTGGTTCTCATTTAAATACGAATGATGACTTGGGGATCAGTTCTCCCAAGTGCGCTACGTACAGAACCATACGACTGGCTGATACTAGTTGACTGCTGACCGTTTCAACTCGGAGTGACTCAAAAGGCCAAGTGGGGGGGGGGCACCTCTGTGTTTCGTGGTAGACCCATGGTGGGAGATCCTCGGTGTGATGCAGCATACCCATGATACATGATAGGAGGACTACATCATCAGGACATGAGGGGGAGTACTGATCTGTGATGCAGTAGACCCACAGTGGGGAGCGCCTCTGTGTGACAAAACAGACCCACAGTACTCGACAGGATGAGTATATCAAAAATTCTAGGTATGTGTAATGTTCCTTTGTGTGATGTGGAAATCCTAATATACTCGTTTGAGGGGGGTTTCCCTAGCAGCTGAGGTGTTCAATTTGGTGACTTTGTATGTTACTTTTTACTACCCCTAGAGATTATTATGGCAGGACATCTGTATTCATAGCAATCATGTGTGGGTCACCATCATGATGTTGTTTCTCTGAGTTGTAAACCTAGTTTGAGTTGTGTCTATTACTTTGTACTTTTTGATTGAGATCATGCTTTGTGGTTTTCTTTGGAAAATTTTGAGAGTTCTTCGGGGTATAAAGTTCCCTACTGAGTATAGTTATACACACCCCAGCACAGGCTATGCCCGCACCTTGTTGTGACTTGGAATGCGACAAGCAGCTAAGCTGAGGATTGAGGGAGCTAGGACAAGCTGGTACATGAAGGAGACAAGTGCATGTTGAGGGATGAGGAGGTAATATATACTTACCCTTTTGGTAGGATTCTTGGATTATGACTCATTAGGTGTTTTTCCTATTTCAGTTGTATTGTTCCTTTCAGTTGTATTTGTGATTTTCTTGTTGTACTCATACATTCAGTTGGGCTCGTATTTCAGGCCCTTTTAATTTCTGCACTCATTTTAAACAATAGCTTTCTTCACAGTTGCTTCTTATTGTGTTCTCGGACCCTGTGTTGTACAGTTTTAAAGGCAATATCTTCTGGCTTTTCGTAATACGCCTTTGGTGCCTGTCCCCAGCCCTTGGCCTATGGAAGGTGGGTATGGGGTAGTCCCAGCATGGGCCCCGAGGGACGGGTCATGATAGTCAACATCATCATCTCCACCACCATCATATTGAAAACCACTATTATCCTCAATGGAATATCTTGAGGTATAATTTAAAGAGTAAATTAATGAAATATATGAATAGATAGTAGTATAATCCTCATATGGAAGTGACTAAATTATAACTAATGAAGATTTTTGTAAATGTTATCTGAGCAGTTGACATCATTCATGCACCTATAAATCTATTACTTTAATCATCTACATTGGAATGAGTTCTTTATCAATTTTGGTCTTAGTGGATTTATTGGAGCACAATGAGGACCAATTCCTAGTAGGGATATTTTTTTCCTGGGTTTATACCATACTCTCCCTTGGTTCTCATCATCAAATACCTCACTGAAATGATCATATGTCAATAAGATTTCATATTCATTATCCTATAGGGCCTCCATGGAAGACTATTAAAAATATAAATAATATATTTAAATATTAACTTCATGGAAATATTTTAAATAAAATAAAGAAACATAAATTTTGTTTTTGTTAATTTAATATGCATCCATCATTTTTCATCACACTCAAGAAAAATGATTTCTATCAAGGAACACAAACATCGATTCCCAATATATCTTACTAAAAATGTCATTAATTAGTATAAACATATTTATAATATAAAAAAATTATAATATTGAACAATAATAAATGAAAATATCTTTTAAATGAATGATCAATTCAAAAATTTCAACATGTTATAAGAATTTGTGAAAACATAATTAATAAAAGCTAATAATGAACACTTTGGATGTTTTCCTACACATTATGAACATTAAATAAATATAATCTATTAATAATTAATAAAAATGGAAATAAAATACAAGTTATCACTACAAAACATCATTTAAAATGAATATTACCAAAATTCAAAAAATAATTGGAAAACGGTTATAATATCTTGTTTTCTATTGTACTGAATTTTTATATTAAAAATGTTCTAAAATCCCTAAATACAAATCAATAGGCTTAGTGAGAAATTGATATTGTAAATGATAACTAAATATGGTAAATGTATACTCCATAAATTTTATGATTAATTATTTGATAATATATTTCTATTTAGATAAAGGGGGAATAAAATAGAAAATGAATCAAACACAATGATATGGCATTAGAAATAATTCAAGTAAGAAAATGAATCGATTATGATTTATTAGAGTTTCATTTTATATCATAACAATAAAATAGAATACTACTATCTATTTTTGTTTTTTCCATCATGATTTAATTTATGTGATATATTTAGATAAAAATATACTTATATATGTATAAGAAGTTGTCCATTAATATCATAGTCTAAAACATAATGTCTATATTATTTGAATTAATTAAGGAAAAATATGGAGAATCCATTTACGAAACATTTCCCTATTCATATCTATGCTGATAGAAGGTAAATGGTTTAATGGGTGAAAAATAAGGAAGGGGATTTCTAAATCATATGATTCTAGAAAGGTCTCTATAATGAGAATTATAATTATTTTAGGAAGAATAAATCATAATACAATACATATAATATTTTCGTTGTTTAATTAATTTTTAAAAAATACCATATTCTATAATGAGAAAAAATGAAACTCATTGATTTATATATGAATATAAAAACCAAATATTTTCATAAATATTATAATAATTAATGTTATCATTTTAAATAGAAAATGGAAAGTGTCTCCTATGTCATCTAATAATTGAATACTATATCATATTTCCAATGAAATTATTTCATTTAAAAATATTTGTACATATCAAGTTAAAAAATAGATATCTTATTGTTCATTTCGTAATGTTGGGACACATTGAATAATGATTTCAATTAATGTTTTATAGTATATCCTAATTATTTAATTCAATAATAAGACAGAAGTGTGATATTTCCATTTTAAAAAATTAATGATGAATAAAAAAGAAGTGAAAATATACATACCTAGTGATGTAACAATATAAATCTTGATATTATTTATATATATATTAATGTAACCGATACATACCATGATAGGGAATTTTTGTTCATCCCATTGTTTTTAGATTTATCATTGAATATTTGATATTTTTTTCTAAATCATCCTATAAAAAATAAAGTAAGAGAAATATATTTTATATGAAAATCATTAAAGATTAGAAATACTTTAAAATAATTAGTCTCCCAATATGAATGAAATTTTTGATATTTTATTTTTGGATAGTATAGTAATATGGGTACAACCTCTTATTCAGAAGCAACTCTACTCATCCAAGGAACATATAACTCATGCTTATATGATTTCCAAAACTCCCCAAGATCTATAAGCCTTGTTACATTAGTAGTGCCCCACTTAATAAAAAATAAAGGAAAAAGAATAATTAATTTATGGTATAATATCTCAAAAAAAGTGATATAATTTAACACAATTTTAATAAAAAACACATGTATGTTTCCCAATTGGATCATATAGATCAATGGAAGACTATAAATAGTATCCTCTGATAGATGTGACTATTTTGAAGCATTATCTGGGGGATCTACAAGAACTGGTGTTGAAGATGATGGAAAATAAATCATTAGATCCTAGATGGATAGTAGGAAATGGAAGTACCATAAACATGGATGGATATTTTTAGTAGGGTAGAGGATACATCAAACAACATACATATGGCAATGGAGAAAAAATCACTGCAGGTCGTGTAGACATTATATGGGAAGAAGTGGAGGAATGCTATGGTTTTGGAATCATGATAAGAACATCCATGGAGGAGGCGTAAAAGTGATATTTGAATAATATTATAAATGATATGATTATAGAGGCATTAGTAGTAACATCCCTTGAGGCGTCATAGACATGAGATGAGAATATGTTCCTTAATGAGATGATGATGGCGGCATGGATAGGAACATCCCTTGAGGCTCATCTGAGGGATGTAAAGGTGTAGTACATGGGGTGTCCACTGGTTGGTCATGGTGGTAACCTGTATGATAGGTTCTCTAGCTTTGTCTCGGAGCATCCTCGCTCAAACCTATGCTAGTAGTATGAGGAAGAGTCAATTGTAGTGGAACAGAATTCCTCTAAATTTTTTTAGAAATTACATGGAAATTAAGTTATATGTAAGGTAGATGAAATTTATGGAAATTATTAAACTCAATACAGGAAGAGTTGGAGGAAATCCTTGCTTATGCATCTGTCGATCAACATCAAATAATCTCCGCCTTCAAACTACTGTACTATTTTTCATATTCTCCATAAGAATGAAATATATATATTTTAGAAATGGATTTTAAAAAACATTCATAAAATATATAATTAAATGAATACATAAATTATTTCATATCATTTCTACGTAATAGTAATCTTAAACCATCATGTACATTTTTTTAAATACACATTTTAAACCAGTTTTCAGAATTGAAATACAAAAAATTAAATGTAACGAAACCAAAAATTAATAAAACAATAATATCATTTAAAAATTTACTAAATTAATTTGATTCTAGAAATACCAACATAATTATCCAAATTCAAGGTAAACTAAATGAAATTTGATCATTTTTGGATGCTTTATATATTACCCACCACTACTTTAGGTTCCCCATTAACTCTCACAATGTGAATATGTTAGTCAAAAATGAAATATTTTTAAAAAACCCAATGGTTCCCTCAATGGTTTATATTATTTCCCCATAATTATAAATGATATGTCTTGGGATTACATTATAAATGATAACATATCAGGTCTCAAATTATCACTCACAAAAACACTTGTTTTGTACTTGATTGCAAAATGTATGGTTCAACAGTAGCTAGGAATCGATTCATTTCAATAACACTGAATCTACAATCATCAATAATTTTACCATGTCACATCGTCGACTCAAACCATTAACATTTCATCATTGTGACTTGACCTTGAGTATAGTAGTAAAATAAATTTATTTTATCAACAAGTTAGTAATAAGTCATGTTTTCGAATCACGGTCGACTATGTATGGAACTAGCATAACAATCCTTTGTGGTAGATAACATAACACTATCATGTTGTGTTCTCAGTTTCACCTATCAATCTGTTGTAACAAAATTATACCCATTTTTTATTTAATATATTCATTCACCAACAAACGAATTTGAACTAAATTTGAAGGAACATAATTATTTAAAAATGTGTTCAACAAGTAATCTCAATTTCTGAAATTTATATGAATAATAAAATAAATGTAATATTTATATTCTAAGTTAATTAAATTATTTTTAATACATTCATTTCAACAAATATGAAAACTATTTTCTATACAACCCCTATTTCTTTCTTGAAGCTATTTATTGATGATACATAATTATAATTTTTTTATATTCTACACAAAATGTGATACTAATAGTTGAGGTATTTTTCAAATAACATTCTAATGGATTTCATATAAAAACTCAAATTACTTACTTGATATAGCCATCAAACAAACCACTATTAAATAATACTGTTTGATTGGACATATCTCACTCTCCATGGCTCAACATATCCAATGTATATGACATATGAATTCATCCAATTTGGGGAAGCATTCGAAATGAGGGTACAATTTCCACATACTGTTCTTCCTCATTTCTCATTGTCCATTTGTGTATTTTTCTCATATCAAACAATGTCATTGAACAAACATCTGTACATTCTTAATCCTGATTTCCACTCCCAATTTATCCTTCACGATTATTCTTATTTTGTATATATGAATTCATTTTGTACAAATATTTTTCAGTAGTATACATCCAATAAAAAGAAACAGGTCCCCTTGAAGTGTTAAATTTAGAAGGAGAACTCTTAAATGAAAAATGCATGCAAAAATTTATGGAGGGAATTGTTTTACAACTAACAAAAAAATGATGGTTCCACATGATTCATTTTTGTTAAGAATTTCCTGGATAACATTTTAGTTACATGGTCTCTAAAAAATGGCACAAGAGAGTCACTATAACCCATACATTATTGGATATAAAATGTCATATTTATATTGGAATCAATTCATGAAGGTTGGTGTGATAATCATGAGTTTTAAGGGATTTTCATTCCAAATCCCTTCTACTGACTCATTTAGATATATTGCTGGAATAACTATCAGGAACCTAGATATTCACCAATACTTCTAGAAAATGTTTTTCCAAAAAAATATTCATCACATAAGAAGCACAAGAAACAAACCATTTATTTAATTGATACACACATGGTTTAGTTCTTGTTAAATACCACAATCCCCCAAGTCCTGAGGATATTACAAGTCATCATTTTCCATCCACTTGATTTTAAAAACAATGTAAAGAAACATTTTACATATATGATTTTCAATTTTCATTATTTGTAAATAATGATGGAAAAAATTGTTATACCAATACATAAAATACAGAAAGATACATCGCTTTTTCTAATAGTAAGTGGATTCAGTGTTAATATTATTCCTCTTTTAATATTTTATTTTTCCTTCACTAATGAAAAAATAAAAATTTCAATTCCATAAGAACATCTGTTCCCAAAAAATGTGGAGGTTGTTTTTTGGTGACAACAATATTATCAAACCACTAGTTATTTATTGTGTATTAATGATCCATTCTAACGAATCATTGATACCCCATGAAACTAAAACTATGATGATATATAATCCATCATATTAGTGTATTATTCATAAAAATAGGAAATGGTATTTGTCCCTTTATTATCCAACAAGATCTCATTTCATAAGTAGGTAAATCATTTATAGTCTATAGAATAGGAAAACCCATCTATAATATATTTTTTTAAGAATCCTGGAATGTGCACACACCCATATCCCAAAGATTCTTAAAATATTTTATTATATGATTCATGATTTCATATATATCTTTTCCTAGATTAATAGTACCTTATATAAGTATACTCAAGAAAGTGATTTTTTTTCATGCATATCCATGAAGTATAGTTATAAATAAGAAAAAAACAAGTTGTGTGATATGATCATTTATCATTTGACCAAACATATTAAAACCAAGTCAAGATAGACCAACAAGACATTACAAATATGAGACGAAAAATCTGGATGTTGTGAAAAAAATTACATTCAAGATAATCCATCTGTCATATGAACCAACTCATTGTTACATTTAATTATCCCAAAATCATTCCATATCATAATGGATGATATTTTTAATGAAATGAATAGATTTTGAATCCTACTAATAATTTTAATCTTTCATTATACACTCTATGGAACATTAGATGGTGTTCTATTTGGATTTTTCTTTCCATCGAGATGCACCACATTATTTAGTGTTATTAAGGTCATATATTTCCTCAAAAATTAAAATGTTATATTTTAGAAATGCATGAATTTTATTAGTAGAAAATACAGTAGAGATTAATTGACTTCCTTTCATTATAATGACATGGGAGAAAATCTACACAACCAATAACATATTACTTCAAAAAATAAATAATATAATCAATATATATATATTTTAAACTTCTACATGGATTTTCAATGATATAAGCATTTTAAAAATGATTAATTTTTCATTTTAGTGCATTAATAATATACAAGAATTTTGTCCTCATCCATTAATTTTTTTCACTCTCTCAACAGCTGAATGTTATATCTTTTACTCATGTGTGTGGATATCATTTAATTGTTTAATATAAATGTTATCTATCTCATGATGATGAAAAAATTTAAACTGACCAAACATCAAATTCTCTATACCACTTCTTTATTTTTGTTTTTGAACTATTTAAGATTGTATTCTCCCACTATAGTTATAAAAATAGAGTATTTTTTTTTGAAATAGAACATTCATTATATGGTAGAGAAACTTTTATATTAATAACCATGATCTTACAACAAAATAACTACAAGAACACTGTATATATCTTCCATCTGATGCATTTGTTAATGGAAATATCTAAAAAAAATCCTTTCAAACTAGATTAAAATATGATCTGTACGACACAACAATCATATATCAATTATTTTATAGGAGAATATTATATGTATTAGTAGAAAATGAAAAACATAATAAAAAAATCCCATACAACCAATTTTAATGTTGAAGTAATCAAAGAATATTAAAATCAATAAAGAAAAATAAAAAGAAAAATAACATATGTGATAAGAAATAACTACATATAATGAACCATGGTTAGTATCCCTAGAATTTAAAAACTCACTATCAGTGTGGATCAATTAAATAACATTGAGGCACTAAAAAATTCCACCCATGGTTTTAACTATGATTACAAAGTTAACTGGATAAAATCGGAAGCCAAACCATTGTTTCATGGACAAAATTTATACATTCTATACAATCAAAATACTTAAAAGATCCAAAAATGTTTTAGATACATCAAAACTGGCATCAATGGATGAAAATGATCAAAATAAATAATATGGAATCTGAATAAATACCATACAATATATTCTAATTCAATATCAATATCTAGGAGGTCATAGGGATATTTTCTTCTTTTGATAATATAATCTATAAAAATAATTTAATCTATAATATATTTTTATAGATATCCCAAGCATCCAAAATAATGTAGATCCATTACTATCCCTAAAAGTGGTTGATATTAAACCCTTCATTTGTTGTTATGAACCCATAGAGATTAATTTATTCCTCATGGGATCAATAAGATTAGATGTGAAAAACAAAATCCCCAAATCACTAAATCTAAAATTTTGCAGTATAAGATCGGGAAGGCAAAAGAATGATAACCGAAATAAAATGATATATAATAATAAAATAAATAATTATAACCCTGAACTAATAAAATAATGGATAATCTACATGAAAATTAATAGTTGAATGGTTGATACTAATTTTAGAGAATGATAGGTAAAAACGGAAAAAATTTATGAAAAAAAATAATTTCTAGGTTCATCAGTTGTCATTATAAAAACATAATGAATCTATAATTTCATTATAACCTTGCCTATGTAACCCCACCCCTAGATTTAGTGATTTAATATCACTCTCACATAAAATCTATGTTTTTAGGGTTATAATCGTTCATTCATTAATGTGAATGGTAATGAGAAACTATTCTTAAATGTACCTCATATCATACCCATTGTTTATAGTGAATGAAGTATTCTTGTAAGTACATTATAAAACACTCCATTAATAAAAAAAAATATGGAAATGTAATGAAAAATAAGAGATAAATGGTGGAAAGATAATTGAACATAAAAAAGAAAATGAATTAAACAAAAATCAATATACACACTAGTATAATCTCCCTCTAATCACATGTTATGAATAAATAATGATCACCATCCCATGATATATGTGATAGGGTGATGAAAAAAATAGATCATATATAATCCATGATAGAACATAATTATAGAGGAATTAATTCATAGAACATAAATAAATATATGCTGAATAATTTGATTCATAATATCAAAGGAAAGTATGAAAAAATAATCTTGGAAATATAAATTTCATAAAAAATGAAGGGCTCATTCATCCCCCCAAAAAATATTTAATTAATAATTAAATACTAAATATTTATTTAAATATAATATTTATATCAATAAACTTAAATATCTCTAGCCTTATATATTCCTAATGATAAATATTTTTAATATTTTCTGGAATTCTAGCTTTATCGTTTTACCATTTCTAAAAAAACATGATGATTGATATTTCTCATGCCTATTATATTTTAAATTTTAATATAGTTCTCATTGAAATTATAAATGAAATGAAATTAATAATTCTCTATTATTTTTTACATTCATGTTGATTGGATATTGATGACATGAACATAATCCATGGAATGACCTATGCATGACCATACATGATTCATGTTGTTTCTATTTACTTCTAGTTATGAAAAATAAAAAATAAAAAATCAAATACTTTATTTAAATGAAATTTTATTTTTGGTTTTTAATGGGAACCGACATTGAAAAACACACACTATAATTTCCAGCCAAAATTAAAAACAAATTCCAAATAACACAACAAAAATACCAAGAATAAAATATCCACACACAATTTCAATCCATGGAGAAGTATTAAAAACATCTAAAACACTATAAAAAATTGGGAAACCAAAAGAATTCATGAGACCAAAAAAATCATCCAAAAACTAGAATAAATTAAAAGAGTTGTAATGGATTAATTCATAGCTTGAATGAAAACTCATAAATTCCTAAATGTAAAAACATAAACAAAAAATAATTAAAAATATTATTAACCCATGTTAGTGAATATTGCCTTACATCTATCACATGATAAAATAGATAAAAATTAAATCTTCATTTGGTCTATGAAATTGTAATCACTCTATTAATGATATGGAGGTATTATATTTATGATGAAATGTGTAATATATATTCTATTAATCAATGATTAATGTTCATATAATCCCAGAAATAGTTCAATATATCCCCAAGAATATTTGTAGTGTTTATTTAATAACATGATTACTAAATATATTTCCACCTTATGAAATAGAAAATGATGGATGATTTATTGTGTTGAATGTATCATGCTAACATATCTTTGATGAGGATCCCAAAATATTTTGTGTGTATATATACATGGATTTTCAAAATATTAACCATGAAATAATAAAAAAGCGGAAAATTCATATCATTCCCATATTAGTGTTCAACCATAAATCTATGTATTTATTATAGTAGAAAAAATTAGGAAGCAGGGAAATAGAAGAATGTGGTAAATGACCCTAATTTTAAAAATGATTATCATGGAATGATAATGTTTATAAATTCTGTATGTGTCACGTTAATAAAGGAATTGAATAAGGAACTATTGGATGAATCTCTTATCTCACCACTCTCAAATAATCCACAATGTACGAATATGTATAGAGAAATAAACGAGTATTTTTTGTGTGAAAATAAGAAGATATATATTGCATAATATGTACCTAATTTATCGATACATTTTTAGAGTTATGACTGAGAGACCATAATATAAGGGTATTTTAAAACCATTACCCACAATAGAATGGAAATTAGAATACATCATTTTGGATTGGTTTATCAGTCTCAAAATATTCTTTAAATTCCATAATGAAAATTTTTCCTTTTTGAATGGAATTATGAAAATAAAAAAATTAACTATTCTAAGGGAGTATTTTTACCTTGATTATATTTTCGAGATATACAATATGAAATTTTTGATTATATATGGGGTTCCAAATTTTGTTATAACAGAAAATCATTCAACTATTACATAATTTATTCAGAGAATTCCTTATCAAGATAAAGATACAACGTATTTTTTCTATATTTTTTATTAGCAATATATTGATGGAATGTCTGATTGGACCATTCAACCCATGACATGGTATGTTGAGGTCTTGTTTTCTAGTTTTAAAAGGTTGTTCTTATCTACACCATCCTCTAAATTTTTTCTCATTAAATAGTATCATTGACTCATGAATTCATAAGGATATATTTGAAACCTTATATGGAACAAATTCTAGGACAAGTACATACTAGGATATTGTTTAGATAGAAATTAGTGGGACAATATCTATCTGACGAAAGTATGGAAAAGGTCAAATCCAATCAGTATCATGTCATGAAACCTCATAGTTGACATCATGGTTATATAAAATATAATGGGTGATATCTAGAATATGATGTTAACGAGAATATTTTCATGTAAAATTTAACAAGTAATTAGTTTATGATATTAGTAAATATGACAAAGGTTATCCCTATCTATTTTTCCCTTTTATATTCCTGATCTAGTAGGTTCTGTAACATATCACATTTAAATCCTACTAGTCCTCTCCCAAGTTCACGATATATTCAATGTATCTCTCATAATGAAGTACATAACTATTTCGTGAAATGTACTAAACATAGAGGTTATACTAATGGAACAAGGTATTTTTTATTAATAAAACATATATTATAGAAATAAATTTATAAAGAACAATACTACACACCTGATTAATGTTCATTGGAGGAATAAAAAATATAAGGAATCTATATGGGAACCCGAGGATTTAATGAACAATATATATTATCATTTTATACCAATATTAATAAATTTCAGTGATTAATTCCATTTTATTTTTATTATAATGAAATCCCTTGATTTTATATACAATAACATTGATATAAAATTTTATTTCTCTGATATCTTTCTTAATATGCAACCATGAGTCTATATGAACTAAGAAATATTAAATAGTTTTCTATTCATTAAATTGGATGGTATAAATAATTATAAAAAAATTATAAAAATTATGTATAAAAGTTAATATTATGGTAAATTCATTAATCTTTTCATAATAAATAATTACCCAATTTTCAGTAAATTGATTTTACAGTTCAAATATTTATTTTCATCAAATTAGGTTTATCAAAAAATTTAATCTAAATTTTTTAATTAATTACCAACATTATAAAAAATTTATTTTGTTAAATTAATAGATTTTTTAAAATCATGATATCAAAATAATAATCGGGTTAAATTTTATGATTTGTCACAAAAGTATATTTTATTAAATAGATAAAAACTAGATTTTCAAAACATTATCACTTCCTTTCATGTAAATGTAAAATTATGATATTGTTAATATAATAAATTAGTCTAATTATACTATAATTTTTAATTTTTTAAATAATTAAAAAGAAATAATAATTCTTCATTATTTTCCTGTTGTTTAAATTGTGGGCATAGAAACATGTTTTTTATAAAAATAACATTTCTTAGGGACGTAATGTGTATTTATCTTCATAAATTAATTTTTGCCTCTATTTAATAATTTTTTAAATTTTTTAAAGATTATATATATTCAATATATTATTTGGAAATTATTTTTATTGTTTTTAAAGGGAATATACTGTAAATAAATTTTTTATGATTAATATTATTACAGAAAATAATTCTTTTGGGGATTTGTAAGCATGATTAAAATTAAATTATGTAACTTATTGAAATTAAATATACTAAAATTTATTACATATTTTTAATCACAATTATTAATACAATTTAAAAGTTTGAAAAAAAAATTATATATTGAATAGTAAATATAGTTAAAAATTCCTAAGAAATTTATAGTTAAAATGGGTTTACTAGGGAGTGTACACCATGAGGGAAGAATAATCATTCCACCGAAACATATAAAGTTATAAAGAGTGTAAAATATTACATTCTTATATTATACTAAAATAAAATACCTATCCATTTCAATCTGAATTCCCAAAAATGTTACCTTATATAAGTTAAATATTTTTGAAATTCCTTGTGTATATCTTCATTTACATAAATAGGGATCCTCTCCTATTCAATTATTGACTTGCTTTGAAAATTATATCATGGATAATGCCTTGTATAGGGCAAAACTATAATCATTCCCTTCAACCTAGAACTTTTTTTTATTCTCGTAATACTAATTATTTAGGGATTAATGGTTATGTCAAAGAAGTAATCTCAAATTAGAGGTATAGATCTTAAACAAGATCAGTAGATTTAATTTTTTATTCTAAATTGTCTAAACTAGTTATATCTATAATAAAATGATAAAATTGGTATTGTGAATATACTTATATAATATTATGATTATTTTAAAACTATTTACCACAAATTCTCAATCTAATGGGAGATTAATGTATTGCTAATGAATATGTGTTCCCTACCATTTCAATTGAGCGAGACTACTCATTTTCAAAATATATAATATGTGAATGGTAATTTTGATACATTTAAAAATTATATATGATATTTATATAATAATAAATATACTGTTAATATTAATTTCTATTCTCCTTTTCTTAATTCCATCCAGTAAAAAATGGAAATTATACCCCCACATACGTACAGACTACAATATACACATAATGATGTAATTCATTTTTCATCACCACTTTATATGAATTGTTATAAATTTTATATTTGTAATATATATGAAATTTATAACATGATTGAAATTCTAAAGATATTTTATCCATGATCAATGTGAATTTACCAAAACCTCCAAACCAGAACAAACATAAAAATAGCAATATTTATCACATGAAATGATGATAATAATTAAATATTATTAATGAATGTGGCATAATATATTTTAATTATAAAATATATGGCATTAAATATATGATTAAAATATTGTTATATATTTTAAATATATATACAATTATTATCTACAATTTTAGAGTTCTTTTCATGAAATAAGGACTTGAGGTATAGGTTTTATGATACAATCCAATTTTTCACCTGGATTTTTTCTGATAAAATTTTCTGATGATGAAATTTTATTATCTATCTATATAAATAATTATTTTTTTATTTTAATATTATTTTTTCTAGAGATATTATTTTATCATTTAATTTACACTTTTTAGGTACATAAGACAGTAAGTGTATATTTATACGGAAAACTGGAAATTTTTTTCTCTTCAGTCAATAATCCTTTCTTATATAGATATATTCTCACTAAATGGTTTTCAATAAACATTTAACAATATTAAATAATTAATACATTTTATCAATTTTATAAATTATATATATTTTTAAATAAATATTTTATTTACAATCTTAATAAGGTGAATTTTAATTTTTACCGATAATGTGAAATGAATATTTGTTTAAACATACCCAACATGAAAAAATTTAAAAACCCCTATGAGTACAATTTTATTTTAATATTAATTTACAAGTATCCTAGGTAAATTTAAAATAAAAATTTTCTCAAAATTTTAGAAACATTTAGATTCAAAATAAAATGTTTATTTTCCTCATTAAATGTTGTTGTGAGCTTTTAATGTTATTTTTATATAAAAAATAATTGATTATTATTATGAAATAAGGGGGAATATTATCCAATGTCAATATCAGTATTTTTTATTTTAATAGACAACATTTTCATAATTAAATGATTAATAAATCTGTATACATTAAATGATTTATGACTCAATTATATGATGAATATTTCCTGATCTCATGGAAGCCATATGTATGATTTTCATTATATATTTTTTGGGCCGATAATTATATACCCCTCCAATGCATTAGGTGAATAAGGATTTTTTATTAGGAAATAGTTAATGTAATAGGGAGTCACTCTATTTCAAAAAGTAACTTTTTCCAATTATATTGTTTTATGAGTGAACCTTGACTAAGGAATTGTTTCAATGGGGAGTAAACCAAATCCACTATGATAGTCTTAGTAGTGATAATTGGCCCAGGAAAAGATTTTATAAATTATGGGTATGAGAAAAACATATTTTGTATTATTAATAGTTGTTCTCATTGATCAAGAGTATTTATTGATTGTTTCATACTCTTATGTTATATGTCCTCTTTTTGCAAATCCATTAATCCATGGTTCATTATTATGTAAATTTTATTTACAATGTGTTATTTTTATAGGTCTACATCTTTTTCTCACAACCTAACACTTATTTTATACTCCATTATGTTATAATGTTTTTATACATTAGGTTTACCCTTTCTGATAATCTGAGATAAACCATTCTTACATTTCCCTTCCACATGTTATGGAGAAAGTATTTAGTTATGTTATGTTTAACAATAGGTCTAGTTGTGAATAGTAAAATGAAAATTTATGTAGACATTTTATTTAAATTTTGTTAATATTACTTGTTTCCAATGAAACTAAACATATGTTTTTTAGGAATGTATTACAATAAAATATATTAAATATTAAAATATAATTATGATATATTTATGTTTAAAATAATTTAATTTCTATATGGATGGTGTACATTATTAGTGGGATATATCATATTATTCTTATGGTAGTGTGACATTTAGGGTTTCCTCTTAATGAAGGGATTGTGGGATATATATGGGGATATTCAAAATGGGACCCCAACACGGTAAAAGTGAATTTCATTAACAACGTATAATAGATTTTCTATGGGGCATAATATGATTTATCATGGGATGGTTCATTATTAGTTGGACCATGTTGTGATGTAGGATTTTAACTGGCCTCTTGAGGATTTCAATTGATATGTATTATGGGTTTGGATAACATTATGGGTGTTAGATAAAACAATGTGCTGAAGACTAGAGATCGATATGGGTTTCAATGTAAAAAGTGGATTCCCTTATAGGTTATATTAGTACATCTAGAGGTTATGTATGTTTTTTTTGTATGATCAAGATTGTCCTATGAAAACAATTCAATGGGTCTAGGTGGATTTTAAGGCTCATTACATGGCTCGAGGATTGTTTTTTGAGAAAATTGAACCGCAGAATTATGATTTTGAGCTTGTGGGATTGGTTACAATTCTAAATTGTGTGCAGAATGGTTGACAAGATCATATATAGCCAAACATCTATTAATATTATTTATCTTAGATATATAATGTTCTTGTAGGATTGAAATATGAATTTAGATGCTCAATTACAAGAGGGGGTGAATTTTACGCTATAAATCGTTTGTTTTTATCCTTAAAGAAAACTATTTTATCATAGTTAAACATGGTAAATTCATAAGATCACTTTTAGTTCTATAAACTTTCTAGTTTTCGTAAATGAGGATTCAGAAATGAAACTTAAAGAAAGTTTACACGGAAAATATCTTACCTTAATGCACATAGAATCTTACTTAATCATAGTACATAGAAGAACAAGAATGTATAATAAAGTTACACTTTCTTATTTTATCAAAATACATAAGAATATAAACTTGAAACAATACTAGTAACAAGTATGATGTTTTTTAACCCAAAGAGTAGGTTTTATAACAACTTTGTATAAAGGTCCCTTGATTTATATTTTCTACAACGTTTGTCTTACCAACTGTCGGGTATGACCTTGATTAGAATATTAGAATCTGTCTTTCTATCACTACACTCCCATGAACAAGAAGGTAGTTGGAACCACTATTTTCCTAATCAAGGATGTCCTCAATCATTAAGGTAGTTGAAACCTCTTTCTTCCTATCCTCGGAAGTCCTCGATTTTACACAACAATAATTGGAGTCACAAGAAGAAAGATGAACAAGATGTTCAGTATGAACAAGGCATGTCAGACTCTCTCTCTCTCTCTCTATAAATCATTTAAGCTGCATAAAATCTCTAGAGTTGTCAACAATTATCAGTTGTTAGTTCTTTTGATCTCGTTCAAATGAGCTCTTATTTATAGGAATTTCACCAACAGTTGACTCCATCCACCAATTATCATATTTGTCATGGAATTTAGGAGGGACCTGTACACGTGTCACTCAAACAACTGTTAGTTATAAAAAAATATATGAAATAATTTCATAATTATAACAAGTGCATGAAAAATTAGGATTCTCAACCAAATCTATTTTTCAGATTCTAAGAAAAAATAAAGATCAGAGTCTATGTAAATAAAATATTGGAGATTGTAAATCATAAATATCTAGATTCTGTTTTACAAGGATTTTAGAACCTAATTATTATTGATTTCTAAGTCTAAATTCGAAGGAATTTAGAGTCTGGATTCTAATGAACCCTGAGTCTAAATTATAAAGAATTCAGAGTCTCAACTCTAAGGAATTAAAATTATAAATTCTATTGAATTTGGAATCTGAATTATGAGTTACTAAGAGTCCGAACTCTATGTAATTCAGAGTCCAAATTATAAAGATTTATCAGTCTAAATTCTAAGGAATACGGAGTCAGAATTCTAAGGAATACAGAGTACGAATTCTGAGGAATTCGAATACTGAATTCTAAGGAAATTGGAATGAAAATTTTAGTGAATTAAGAGTCTGAATTTATGAGAATCCGGAGTCTAAAAATTGAATATTATATATCTATGTATTTCAATGATTTAGATATGAAACTGATTTTTAGACATAGACACAAAATGAATTAGAATAATATGAACTATATAATGAATGACGAAAACATAGGTAAGGATAAAAATGTCCTTGGGTATGGAAAATTTTCTTTATTGAGATATTATTTTGGGAAAATAAAATTTTCCTTATGATAGGTTGTTTGGGATTTTTGTAACATGAAGGAATGGAAAAGTCATAAGTAAATTATATTGACTCAATAATCTCTCTCTTTTTGGAAAGAACATACATCCTTCTGAAATAGAATATATGGTCTTAAAATTTTATGAACATGTAAATAAAAACTTATCTCCCCTTACATATGGATCAAAGTGAATACGACTAACTCCCCCTCAGGTTTTTAAATCCCTAAAGATCGTATTCTTGATTTCCAAAATGATATTTTACATTTTTCTACATACGGAAATCTTTTTGATAATAACATCCCCTTAGAAATAAATACCCTTAAATAAGGGAGTATTTTCATTCATGGTGTATTTTTATCATCCCATTCTCCCCCTTTGTGATTTTAAAAAAGGAATAAAGGGAATGGAGAAAATGGTAAATGAAAAATTAGTAAAAAAACAAATAACTATATAGGGACCAACCAAACTTTAATTAAGATATAAATAATTTGTACAGGGACAAAATTAAACAAAATAATGTAATTGGTAAAAGTATCATTCTTTCTCCTTTGGAATCAGCTTCTTTACAATGGTTTTTAGCTTATTTATCTTCTTGTGAGAATATTATATATGCTTAAGCAGCTGATCTTGATCTTATATTTTCTTCTCCAAGGTTACAATTTTTTCTTCTTGAGTCTTAATACAGACTTCTTGGGATTTCAACACTGTATATTGCTTAACATGATTATCTTCAAATTCGATTCTGAGACCCCTTTCCCACATCCAATTTATATCTAAAAAATTATGTTTTCCATTTAATTCCTTGACTTATTTCTCCTGAGTTTTCTATTAGAGAGTCATCTTTTCCTAAATTCTCTTGGTAAGATCATAAAGCTTTCCTTCTTCGGTGTCAAAATAATCTCTCACATTATCATTAAATTCATAAAATGCACTCTGGTCATCGAATGACTTCCTAGAACAGCTTGTTATAATATTGCACGATATTTTATGACCCCCATAACCAATGAGAAATGATTTTATGTCTGCCTCAAGTCCAAAATAATTATCCATAAGAATGGAAGAAGAACATGATTTCGGATTAAACAAATGATGATGCAACTGGAATATTGAGTCAATACTCAGAAATAAAGGAATGGTATCAACAACCTTTTTAAAAAATGGTACCTTAAAATCGTGTCCAAGAGAGGTTGATTCTAAATCATAATGTTTGATTGGAGAGGGTTCTTTTTCTAACTCTTTAGCTTTCCAATACAATTAACATCTAACAACATTCTTTTTCACTATAGATTTTCTGGGTGTATGGACCAACAACTACATTCCCTTTTCAACTCTTAGAATGAATACTTATGGTTTCGGTGATTCATGATCACTATCTTATGACAAAACAATTTTATCTTCCTCAACAATTTCATTCTCAGCCTCTGACACATGACCCTCCAGATGAACGAAATCCTGATTACTGCATTCTTCTTCAGAGGTTTTGTTTAATTCTTCCAGACTATTCTATTCATTCCCTAGAGTAGCATGTTTTGAGGATTCGGCTTGAGAAGTCCAGAGGGATAATTTTAAACAGCATATTTCCTTCTCTTGATAATCTTCAACATGATTTATAACATCGTCATTGTCATTACCATATTCTTATTCTTCTTATTTTTCTATTTCCTCAGTATCTTCATGAACAATTTCTTCTACTTATTCTAGATTTGGAATCACCACCTTCTTTCCCAGAGTCTCAGGAGGTGATTCTAGAAAAAATTATTCTAGCACTGGGATTTGTTTAGATACTTTCATATAATCTCTGAGAAAGGATTGAACAATTTTAGCATCTGAAAACTTCTTCCTCTCCTTTATTATATTCTGTTGCTTCTCAAGATCTTTAACAGCCTTTATCTTTAACGCTTTTTCCTCACTAGGATCCATGCTAAAAATACCCTCCCCTTTTTTCTTGGTCTTATTGTCTTCTATCCATTTATCCAGTACTTTATTAGGGTGAGACATTAGATTCATTAGTTTTAGAGGTGTAGATTGGGTTTCCTTATTATCAGGAGATTCTCTTTTTTCTTCTAGTTTCATCACCTTCCTCTTCCTTCCACCCTTCATGGAAGTCTCGACCACTTCATGTTTCATTGAAAGAGCTTGGATTTCAGCTTCTGAAAATTCCTAAAATTCCCTTGAATCACTGGAAAACCCAAAATTAGTTTTACTTAGTTTATCATCACTTAGAAACATTAGTTTGAAACCCCATGGATTCAAACTACATAGATATCACTTTTCATCAGGATGTTTATATCACCTTTTCTCGGAATGAAAAAACCTTGGACCGATATCTCAAGAATCCGAAGAATGGTAGATAGATGAACAATATTTTATGTATTCATTCCTTCCAAATCATGGCATGCTAGAGCCTTATGCTTATCAAAATATCTTGAAACATCCTGTAATTTGTGAGTACAGAGTTCTGCTTCTCCTTCATAAGGGATTCCAATCAAACATGTTGCCTTACTATATGAAATAGAATATATATTCTCATAGATCATGATGGAAAATATTTCTCTCCATCATTCATTGAAAAAACATGTTGTCTCATAAAATTCAATCAGTTAGTCCATATGGACCAGATCCTTTGCATTTGGTTTCGATATACATTTACTCTCCTGACTATTCGTCTTAATATTCTTAAAATGATAGAGTAATACTTAGAAATGAATTTGGGACCATCTAACCTTTATCTGTACATCTTACATTAAAATATTTCATTTAAAATTGAAATTTCATTCTAGGAGAGGCTTTAGCAGTCATTTGGAATTAAGGAAACCTAGAATATTCAGAATGGCCAAGAGTAGAGCAGCATGGATTCAGCATGCCAGATCTTGGAGATCGATGTGGGAAACCATTGGGGGGCCTTATATAAGAGATTGATGTGATGGTTCAACTTCCTAACATGATCTAATGGTTGAAATACTATTTATCAGATTTTATAGTTGAGATGATAACTGAAGAAGGATTTTGATAGGTTCTGATCTTTTGAGGTTTTTAATGTAAAAACTCAGATTTAAGAAATAAAAATGAATCTGAAAAATTTTCTTAAACAAAAAGAAATTACCAAAATACAAGATGTTTATTATGAAAATTTAAGAAATAAAACATAACATTGGAATTTCTAGTAATGTTATTTGTAATGGGTAAAATGTAAGTTGACTACGAAAAATTTTGACTGCCAACTCTATTGACTTGGAAAAATTTTCTAATAGGAAAATGTACCCCCACCACTATGAAAAAAAGATCCATACCGTAAGGAATTACGTTTCAATAATATGTTAACATGGAACATTACCTTAAATTTTTCATTCCTAAATTAAATTTAATATATTGAAATTTTATCAGAGGGTATTGATTTTGTGAAAATATCAGCATGTTGATCTTGCGTTCTGATAAGTTGAAGAAGGATATCTCTTTTTTGTGTGCAATCCCTAAAAAAGTGATGCCTTATATCTATGTGTTTTTGAAATAGTTAGGTACATGTTTTTAACTTAAGGAAATTGAACTAGTGTTATCACACAATAGTAGTGTTATGGTAAAACTCATACCATAGTCTGTGAGATTCTGTTGCATACACAACACTTGAGCATAATAACATCCAGCTGCTACATATTCATATTTAGTAGTGGAAAGTGCTACTGAGTGATTCTTTTTGAATGACTGAGAAACTAGTGAATTTCCTATGAAAATGCAAGTTCTGAATGTAATTTTTCTATCCATTGTACATCCATGATAGTCTACATTTGAAAATATTTTTAAAACAATATCATTTCTAGAAGTATAAAAGTGTTCTAAATCCATGTTTCCCATTATGTATCAAAAAATATTTTTCACCGCCATAAAATGTGATTCTATAAGATTGGATTGATATCTGGAACATAAGAATTCTGAAAAATAAAGACTGGAAGACTATCTTCCAGCTAGAGTGGACTTCCTATCATACTTATAAATGATATTTGATCCACTAGTTTCCCAACTTCATCAAGATCATGTGAATTTGAGGTACAAATTCGAGTAGTTATACGCTTAGTGTTTTCATATCGATAGTTTTTAATAACATCATTAATATAATAATTTTGAGATATATAAATTATTTCTGGTTTTTGAGAAATTTTAAATCCATGGAAAAATGTAAACTCACCCATTTAACTCATTTCATATTCAGATTACATTAGATTTGTAAAATTATTAGTCAAAGATTACTGAGTTAAACCAAATATAATGTCATCGACATAAATTTCAACGATCAAAACATTTTTCCTATCATTCATTATAAAAAGTGTTGGAGAAGAATTTACCTTAAAGTAATTTTATTATAAAAAATACTATAAGTCTACCATACCATGCTCTAGAGGCTTATTAAGGACCATATATTGCTTTAGTATGTTTCAAAACATGTTCAGGATGTTTTGTATCTTCAAAACAAAGAGGTTGTTCAAAAAAATTCTCCCTGAACATAAAAATTAGTGAAATCACATTTAACATCAATCTGTTAATATTTGAAATTAATGAATGCAGCAATGGAAAGTAGAATATGAATAGATTCAAGTTTGGATACTGGAGAATTGGTTTCGTCATAGTCTATTCCTTCTTATGGACAATATCCTTTAGATACTAATCTATATTTATTTCTAATTATGATTCCATTTTCATCAATCATATATCTAAAGACCCATTTTACACCCATAATAGAGGTTTCCATAGGTCTTTCAACCAAGTTCCAGACTTTATTCCTTTCCAATTTATTCAGTTCATCTTGCATGGATTCAATCCAATCTTCATCACCTAATGCTACATTAGTTCTTTCTTGTTCACATTGAAAAATGATTTCTAGATGTTCTACTTCATTTCATAAGGAACTTCTAGTCCTCACAGGTTGATTTACATCACCAATGATGTTATCACTGGGAGGATTCTTAAGACACAATCGATTTGGGTTTTGTAAAACCTGTTCATTAATAAATGGTAGGAAATCATTGATGGTAAATGATTCAGAAACATTTGCATGACCCTTTTCCTTATCAAAAAGTTCTTCTATCAGGGGTTGATAATCATTTTTTTAGAACACATCAGATGATGTAGTTTGAGGTTGTTTAAAAACAAATGGATCGATTTCATCAAATTGAACATGGACTGTTTCTTCAATATTTCAATTAATTTTATTGAAATCAATATAAGCCTTTGAATTTGTGGAGTACGCTATGATAATAACTTTATTAGATTCATGTGTGAATTTATGTAAATTTTCATTTGTATTCAGAATGAATACTTTGCAACCAAGTACCGTGAATTAGGAAAGTCTAGGTTTTCTACCATTCCATAACTCATAAAGGTTTTTATTAAGAAATTGAATAATTAGGACACAATTTATATTATAACAAGTAGTACATACTGATTCAGACCAAAAATGTTTATCTATTGATATTCACTCAACATGGTTCATGTTATCTCTTGAAGAATTAGGTTTCATCTATCAATAACACCATTTCATTGATGAGTTCATCATGTTGAGATGTTATGAGTAACGACTTTAATACTAAAAAAAGACTCAATATTAGAATTTTGAAATTATTCTCTACGATCACAATGAATAGCTATTAATGAAATATTTTTCTCATATTTAACATGGGCTCCTAATATTTTTAAATAAGAAAAATATTCAGATTTGTTTGCTTTAAATAGACACATGTAAATCTAATTTAATCATAAACTTAGACAAATACATAATATTTTCCTCCAATGCATCTAGTTTATGTTGGACAAAAAGGATACATATGAACCAATAGTAATTCATTAGTAGATGATACATCACCGACTGATTTAAAACATATTTTATTTTTATTACTATATTGATAAGGATCAAAACTTATGAAGAATCAAATAAAAGCTCCGGTAGATCCTAAACTAATTTTTCCTAGAGAGTTTACTTATGTTCCAATGCTTATAGTGTCCAAACATTCTATTCCATAACCAGGAATTATCTTCCATTGCACTAAGACAAGGTAGGGCTTGGCTCCTATGTTCTTTTATGTTAAGTTTGTTTACATTTTCTTTCCAATTGGTAGAAATAATAAACTCTTCCTTGGAATTGTTTGCTAAACACTTGTCATTCCAAAAATTCACAAGGTAACCTTCATCACATAATTAACTTATGATAATGTGGTTGTTCTTAAGACACTTAATAAATAAAACATTTGAAATCAAGGTACTTCCAATAAGAACAATGTTATCTATACCAATAATTTCTCCCTTAGCATTGTCTTTGAATGTAACTTTTCCTCCTTTCATTTTGATAATATTTTCAATTATGTTTTTGTTAACAGTATTATGTTGGGAACATCCACTATCTATGTACCATGTAATTCTGTTGGTACTATCATTATTTTCATGAAAAAAAGTGTGTTAGACTTTTGGAAGCCAAACATTCATGGATCCAAAAACATCAGAAAACAATGTTTTTGTATCCAAATTTTCATAGAAAAATATAAATTATGAAACTCTCAATACTGATTTTTGTTTAGAGAACAATTTTTTACCAATGTCAACCACACTGACATTTAGTTCAGAATGGTGCACATTGAGGAACAAAATACTTATAACTGAAAACTAGTTTAGAATGAGTATAACCAAATTCAGAATTAGTCATTAGAGGTTGAAGTTGATAATACATCTTATCTATGTTTTCCATAAATAATATAATGTTTGACAAACACTTCCTGAAAGAAAATATTTCTAACTTATGTCTAATAAATATGATTTTATCTTCAAAAACATTATTTTTAGCACTAGAGTTAGTTTCTAAAATATTTTTCATAGAAAATACGTTTTCAAGATCATTGGAATGTTTATCCTTATTAGCATTTACATCCTCATGGTTTTTTGAAATACTTTCAATGTCATAAAATTTTTAATAAGGATATGTAGGAAGATATAAAACTTCTTTAGAATGAATAAAAATTCATGAATATGTGTTATCACGATTTTTATTGACTTTTGTATATTCAATCTCAAGAAGCATAACAAACCTAGAAAATTTTTCTTTTGTAGTTAATGTATTATCTTCTTTAGAATATGTATCTTTATCTGAAGATTCATAATATTTATTATCACTATAATTAGCATTCAAGGATATATAGGTCATAGATTCCGCATTGTGTACCTTGTCCATTAGACAACGATTTTTAATAGTTATCCTGGAAATTATACCATGATTCTTCTAACTAGAATATCTGTACTTTTAGGATTCATCAGAAGAGTCTGCAACACTAGCACTCCAGGTATCGTTAGATTTAAATAAAATAGATTTAGGTTTGTAGTACTTCATTCAGTTCTTCTCAGAATGCTATTCCTTTCTATCCTTCCTCTTTAGAATAGCACAATCTGTCCTTATATGCCCTGATCTTTTTCACTCCTAACATGTGACTTCTGAGCCTTTCTTGTCCTTTCATTCTTTCTTCTTAAATATATACTAAAAGACATTCATTCCAACTATCTTGTTCATCCTTCTAGCAAGATTAGGTAGCTTATTCTTCGAATGTTATCGTTCACTAGATTCAGATAAAACAACGACTTTATTTGGATTGGATCTTGTAAACCATTCAGAAGTCTTGAAATTAGTGGTTATAAAGGCTAAACAACCATTTCAATTTTTCTTCTTATTTAATTCAGAATCTAATTTCATTCTTGCCTCATGTTGAAGAAGAGTACAAAAAATTTCATCATGATTAATTTGAGATACATTACTATTCTCATCCACAGTTTTTCTCTTAGATTCTCACTCATCAGGCATGATATCTATATAATATTCCACAAGTTACTCATCATTTAATTATTTCTCACCCATCTATTGTTAACTATTAACAATAGTAATAAACCATTGTTGTATCTTGCACACTGGTTCTTCATAAGGAAATTGGAATCCATGATATTTTTCTCGGAGCGTAGCTCTTCTAGTTTTTATAACCATGGATGTACTAAAATGAGTAACCTCCATTTTTCTCTGAATAAAATTTGCAACTTCACAAGAAGAAATCTGGCTATATATATTCCTTATCATGGAATAAATCAAAGTATTGTGTACCATGCAGTTTTTATGATATTCTGGTTTTTCTTGATTTGTAAAAGTTCTAACTTACTAATCAAGAATCATGTAATCTCTATAAAGAATATAAAAGATGTATAATATATTATTAATAACAAAATCCTTCATATGATCTCTATATTTTCATAATCATTCCCGTCAAATATATGTGTTCTAGTAGGATCAATCAAACCAACATTCATTCCTGCCATCTAAAAGAAAATATCATTCCACAGAAACATGTAAATAGTAAAAGTTTTTAAACAAGGATAAATTTCTTAAGAATGAAATATATATAGAACAATGAAAAAAGGAGAAAAAACATATATGTGAGTATATGTATTTCCAAGACCTGGCTCTGATACCAATTTTAGGATCTAAATATGAATGTTTATGCTCTATAATAAGAGGGGTTGAATTTTATGTTTATAAACATTAATTTTTAACCTTAATGAAAACTATGTTTAACAAGGTTAAACAAGGTAAATTCAGAAGAACTCTTTTATTTATAAAATATTTCTATTTTCCAAAAATGTGGTTCAAGAAATAAATATTAATGAATGTTTACAAGGAAAATGTTATACCTTAATGGTTAAAGAATCTTACATAATCACAGTACATTGAAGAGAAAGAAAGTATAAAATGTTATACTTTATTCCATTATCTTAATACATTGTAATATAAAGATGTAAAAAACAATTAACAAATATGAAGTGTTTTATGCAAAAGATTAGGGTATCCAACAAAATTGGATAAAGGTATTTGGATTTATACTTTCAAGAAAGCCATTATTACCTGCACTAGGGTAATGTCTCGAGAGTAATATCAGAATATATCATGCTATCCCCAAAAGTCCTCAATCTTCAGGGTAGTCAGCTCCTCTGTCTCTTATTCCCAGAAGTCCTCAATCATACCCAGCAACAATAGGAGTTTCTCAAAGCAAGCTGAACAAGATGTTCAGTATACACAAGCCATGATAGTCTATCTCTGATTATAAATCTCTTCAATGTCATGAAATCTATAGAGTGATCCACAGATTTCATTTGTTAGTTATTTTGGGCTCGTTCAAATGAGATCGTATTTACAGGAATTACTCCAACGATCGGCTCCCTCCTCTAACATCAAAATTTTTACTTGAATCTAAGAGGGACATGTACACGTGTAACTGAAACAATGGTTAGTTAGAAAAAGAATTAAAAACCACGTTTCTTAACTCTAAAAATTGTATGGAAAATAATGTTGCTCAACAAAATCAATTTTTTAGAGTCTAAAAATAATAATATTTTTAGTGACTAAGTAAATAAACACTTGGAGACAGTTAATAAAAAATATTATGATTCAGTTTTTCAATGAATTTGAAACCCTAATTCTATAGAATTTGGAGTTTGAATTCCAATGAATTTGGAGTCTGAATTGTATGGAATTTGGAGTCTGAATTATAAAGAATTCGGATTCTGAATTCTAAGGAACTGGATACTGAATTATAAGGAATTCAGAGTCAAGATTATGAGGAATTAAGCATTGGAATTATATAGATTTTAGAGTCTAACATCAGGGAATTTGAAATCTGATTTCTGATCAATTTAGAGATTGAAATATATGGAATTCAGAATCTGAATTTTGAGTAATTCACAGTCTGAACTCTAACGAATTTGGAATCTGATTTCTGAGGAATTATGAGCTTGAATTAAGAGTCTGAATTCTAAGGAATTCAGAGTCTTAATTCTAAGGAATTCAGAGTCTTAATTCTATGAACTTCAATGTCTAAATTCCAATGAATTCAGATCCTGAATTCTAAGGAATTAAAATCCTAAATTCTAAGGAATTGGGAACCTGAATTCTAAGAAATTCGGAATCAAAATTTTAGAGAAATCAAAATATGAATTTTAGTTTATTCAGAGTCTGTAATTCATCAAATTCGATGTATGAAATAAAAATACTCTATTTTAAGGATTTATAAGATTCCAATGTTTTAGATATGAAATATATTTTTATACATATATATAATAGGAGTTATAATATGTGAAACTATAAAATTAATGATGAAAACCTAGGTACGGATAAAAATTTACATGGGGAAGGGAGATTTTTCTTTCTATGATAATTTTTAGGGAAATTAAAATTGGACATATGATAGGTTGTATATGATTTTCAAAACATGATGGAATGGAAAAGTCATAAGTAAATCATATTGACTCAACATGTTTGACTTCTACTAAGAGGGATTGGTATTGGTACTATACAAGAGGCATCGCCTAAGAGGCTTTAGTTTAGTAAATAATGTTTGAAATCCCCTGATGAGAGTGGTAGGTTGAGATGTGGCATGAAATATAACACAACATGGGGTGGTTATTGAACTTGATGTGTAACATCCCATAAAAGGGGATGATGTAGGTACATCATATATGACATCCCCAGAGAGGGAATATTCTAGGTACATAATATAGATCCTACACTGAGTAAGAGGATAGTGATTATATGCGGTATGAATACATACTAAAAAACTTTTATTAAGTTTCGGATATGGAATGATACACTACAAATATTCATTATATATGGGTTTTCATTTATAGCATGAAATAAATACATTTTTGATATATTCAAAATCAATTATAATAGGGTGTCATGGTATCCCAGTTAGGATATAATGTCCTATGGAGAATTCAAATGTGTTTAGTTTATTTTCATTATCTATACACATGGGTTTGTTGTATTCTATTAGGAGAAAATGTTGTTACCATGTTTATATTTATATCTCACACCCATTATATAAAACCCATTTCATGTCCAGAACATATGTGTATTGTACAATTATGAGAACATAATTTTTAATGGATCAGGATTGGGTTTCTATAACCCTATTAGAGATTTGGATGATTTAAGGCTAGGGGTGGTAGTATATATTTTTTAGTTTCTTTTTATTCTTTTGTTTATTTTTTACATATGATTTTTAGAGGTTATTTAGTCAGATGTATGTTATATGACATTATTACATTTTATTTTTCATGATTGTTGTGTTTATAATAGAATAATATATTTTTCTATGTTGTGGGTCATGTGTAATTTTTAATGTTATAGATAGTAAATATATAATGAACATATTTTTACCAACATATGATAATTTCCATCACCACTAGTAATTATTCATTTGTTAATGAGTATTCATAACTAAAGTATGGATCCCACACATATGTTTTGGGATTATGTTTTTCCCATGGATAAAACACAGAGAATGTGGTATTTTTTCCAATTCACATGGACCATAATCAATCATGTGATTGAATAAACAAGGATCTTCCAAAATAGGTGCAAGTAACACATGTTACTCATTTTTTATGTGTGGTTTTAGAGTTATAACACTGTGATATTTGGTTTGAGGCATCTTCTTGAACACTACAATAAAATCCAATATTTTTTTAATCTTTAATCCCACATAGTTTCTTATTTTATTCTGTATAGTTAGTAAAGACATATATAGGAAATAAATAATAATAGAAATAAATAGGATTATGAAACACATTATTACTTTATAACCGAACATAATAAAAAAACCTATAATGATATATTATATAACATGGACTATTATGTAACGTTGATGATTAAATCCCGTAAATATTTATAATACAAAATTTGATAATAACATTAACATAATATTATTATTTCAACTCAAAAATCATCTATATTATCCAACACATGGAAGAATAATCTTAGTATAAGTAAACATATATTGTTGAAAAATCAAGAAGCATTAAGTTTTCAATGAATCCAAAAAAACTATTGGAATGGTTATTGTGAATTTATAAATAAAAGTGGAAGGTATTTATAAAATTTAATGTGTGTAATATATTAAATAATTGATTTATATAATGGGATATATAGTCATTTGGTAAAATAAAAAAACATATTTCTTTTTTAGTATTACCAAAATATAGTTCATGTAAATAATATTTATTTGCATGTTAAAAATATGTACATTTTTATAAAAAATATTTTTTTCTGATATAAAATAAACTATTTTGGAATGTAATAATAATATAATAATGAATTTATGAAAGTAAATTACATTATAAATATTTGTTTACGCATTGTTTTTAATTTATTTTCATACAAAAAAAAACAAATTGGCTAAATAAAAATAATGATTAGTTTTCTATGTAAATGAAATCCACGTAAAAAAATTTATTATAATAAGTTAAAATCATGTGATTCATTGATAAATAAATAAATTTTATTATCATATATAATTTTTTTACTTATATATATTTTTTATTCTATATTACTTATTTGAATCTGAATTATTTGATATCTATATTATAAAATTTAATGAAATGTATTTTTAATATATATATATATAAATGAATGAAAATTTAAACAATTATTATAAAATAATAATAATAAATAATAAAATAATTTAATATTAAATGGAGATATTTTTTAATGTAATTTATCATTATTTGGTTTTTGAGGACTTAATAAATTATAGGTAAATATTAAAGAATTATTTTAAATAGGGGTATTATTAATATATATATATAATGGAATAAATTTATATTCATTTAATAATTATTACATTGTTGGATGTGTGATTAAATCCATTAATGGGCCTAATTTCTTCTCTATTAAAACTATTTTTTAGGCCTTATAAATTTATTATACTGAATTTAATTTCAATCACCAGAATAAATTAATTATAATATAATTGTTTTCTTATTTTTAATTATAAAATACAAATTTTATAATATCTTCCATTTCTTGTACCGAAAAACAATTTTTTACTCTAGTAAAATAGATATACCATAGAAAAGTAGAAAACGAGGTAAATGGGTCAAAATTACTGTTAGTGTAATGAAATATTTCAAAAAATCATCTCTAAAATTTTTATGAGGTAGTAATTTCCCAAACCATACCACTTGACTGTTATTTATTCACATTGGTTCCATATTCTATGAAAAATTTTATTTCATTCACATTATGTAATGAATATTTATAGTAATAGAATGCATTCACCCTAAAAAATTAACCACAAATAATCCTAGTTAAACCCACACTGATCCCTATTTTTTATATTGAATAATATATTAAATTTTCTCTTTAATAATTTTATCTTAGTTTAGGTAGGTTTTAGTATTAACATAATTCCATAATTCTTCGATACTAGGAATCCATCCCAGAGAATATTTGATATCTTCATTGTGAGTAATGACATATTATACATATTTTTAATTTTTTATAAATATCATAACATTATAAATTTTGAATTATCAATTAAATATATTTATTAAAAATAATTTGTCTTCTATAAAAATAATATTATAATTAAACTATAAAAATATCCTATTTATTCTTTTGTTATAATACTTTCAAGTTTGGATTTGATAGACTAGATACATGAACGATGATATAATGTTTACATCATGAATTGTTAAGAAAAAATCGATATTAGAAAAATCATTAAATAATTTTTAATTCATGTTTTTTTCATAGTTGTAGAAGGTAATATATATGTATATTTCTCACTATATGGAATTATTTTTAAGGAGTAAAAATTTATAAAAATAGATTTTATAATATCTTTATGAACCGTAACCATATATTTCATTAAATTACCATTGGAATTTAAAAAAATATGAAAAAGTCATATATAATCTCTTTTTAAATTCTATAGGTTATGAAGACATATTTAATGTGTAAGTACTAGAATCATTATTCCAATGTGAGCATGAAACAAGATGGATAGTTAATATGAGCACATTAATAATAAAAAATAATGATAAAGAATTAGGAAATATGAAATTATAAAAAGTATCATATCAAATGAAATTAATATATATAATGTTATGATATAAATTAATATTAACGATAAATTTTTTATTTATGAGTTTATATCCTGATCAATGAAACAGAAATCCATGATTTCTGTTATTCGTATCATTTTTTATTATATGAAACATGTTCATTTTTTTGATGTAAATTCTTATATATGTAGTAATCAATATGAAATTTAATTTTTAAATCCAATTTAAATTTAAATTTATATAATTTAATCATCTAATTCATAATCTATATTTTATTTTATTTTTTTATACATTACTAAAATAAAAATGATGTTTCTTAACTCAAAGTATTTTCTTTATATAATGAACCATATATAACATAAAAAGATATTTCCTAAAAATTGATGAAAATTAACTACATAATAAAAAAAACCATGAAATTATAGTATAGGAATAGTGTCTTTAGACACTAGGAAACATAATCAAATGGTTCATAAGTCAACTACATTGTCTTACACTTGTTCCTTTATAACTAGACACCCTTTTGATATGTCATACCTAATACATTCTTCAAGTCCTGGGAAATAGAAAAATAATAAAGGATGAGATATCATTCAGAGTAATGGTATAAATGGAAATAAAAATAATATCATAATCATAAAACATAATAACATAACAGTTGAAAATTTTATACAGCATATGATAGATCGAGATATCATGCCATGAGATAAATCACAAAAGATCCTTAGAATTAATGAACATAATTCCAAAAGCCATAAAATAAGTCATGATGTTTTATGGAATACAAATAACTAAATAAAATAATTTAATTTTTTTCTAGGCTAATTTCTATATCCATCATAGCAGAAAAATTCAATTACTTAACAAAGCTCATGCCTCATTCCAGCCCTATATTACAAAACCGAGATCATTTCCAATTGTAGTCATGTTTATCTGATGAGATAAAAATATTTACTCAATTCATTGGAGGGAGATATAGGTCCCACCCATCTCATAATGAAATCTTTATTACGTGTTCTACAAAAACATAAATCTTTCCTCATATCGCAACTGATGGAATAAAATGGGTCTCTTAAACATCATTCCATTGTAAGAGAATACTTTTAAATAAAATGGATTTCATAAATAACAGTCCATCAATAAAAACAACAAATAATTAATAAATATAGGGATATTATACATCCTATATAAACCTATTAATGATTTCCATCTTAGATTGATACTAATTTTGATTAAACACATGAAATTAATTCTTTAGGAAAATATATTTTCTTATTAAAAATAATTTTTTTATCAAAATACTAGACAATATTACAAGAGAATAATTTTATTGAGAATAAATATAAAATATTTTAAATAAATATTCATATATATACAGTGTCATAAAAATGTAAAAAACTCATCATTCCATATAAGATAAAATAAAAAATTCTTCTCATACTTATATCAGAATAGCCAAAAGTACCACATATCAGAATAAAATTCCATTCATACAATTTAAGAAAAATAAAAATTTAAATAATTTAAATAATGAAATTTTAGATTATTATAAATAATATATTTTAATTTTTAGGATTAATGGACATAGTTGATAAATGTACCCCTATAAATACATACATATAAACAATTTCGGATAATAACTAGATTGTATAATTATCCCTTAATATTGGTCTGATATCCTCTTTATGTATCCGAACATCCTGTATAATTATATATATAATTTCATTGAAATATTATAGAATCATATTAATTTTATATGATAAAATATATGATTATATTATCATATATTTAATAACATTCCATTATTACTCAGTATTCTAGTTCAAATTGAATCATTTATTAATGCATGTTTTGTAGAATACGCTCGGATTAATATTCATAGGTCATAGTTTTATAATTTCCAAAAGTATATTAATATAATATATATCCAATTTATTCATTATATACATTTATACGATCATTCTTTATGGGATAAACTGTATAATGAATCACATCACATCATGGAGACGGTAGGTCGTACTTACACAAAAGAGATGAAACAATTCTCTTAATTATTAAATGCTATTGAATGTGATGTTAATTATATTTATATAGATTAAATGTCATTCCATAATAATCATATATTTTTATTATTTACATCATTATACCCATCCTTGTAATGTGGTGGTGAAACAGATTACACCATAGTGTGGAGATGGTAAGTTGTATGTACGCACATGTGGTGATTCGATTTTTAATAAGATGGATAGATGGTCGAATAAGGTTGTTCAATAACCATAACAAACTATCTATATATAGGTGATAATATATTAAATAATTAATAATTGACACAATAATGGAAGACTACGTATAAGGATAAATGATATTGGGAGAGTCGGCAAAATAGATTACCTCTACTTCAGTGAGCTCGTTCTAGATCTCCTCTTAATGGCAATAAAATTGGACTGTTGAGAATACCAAAACCTATAGATTGTGTTTAGTGATTGTTCTATGTGAAATGGGTAGGTTATGGATGAACAATAAGTCTCAAGAAGGATTGAAGAAATGAGAGATGTGGTTCCCTTTTATTGTTGAGGTTGGGGGACCTTTTGAATTTCAAGAAAATATTAATTTGTAATAAATTCAAACAACCTAAAGAACCTCCAAAATTTCATAGTTAATAAGAATAGATGATATAAGGTTTTAATGTCACTAAAAAATAATTTTTAGACATGATTTTTTTTTCATTTAAACATTATCATTTTTGTTTAACACTTTGATATTATATTTAATTTTAATAAAGGTAACAAATATTTCAATATTAAAATGGTGGAATATTTACTTATATGATATAAATTTGACAATAAATGAAAAATTTAAATCATTTAAAACATTTCATAATTATTATATATTTTTAAAAAAAATAATAATTTTATGAAATATAATAATACATTATTTTGATAAATGATAGATAATTACAATTTTGATAATATACAATTAAATGATTTTTAAGAATATAAATACAATAAGTTAACATCCATAAAGAAGTTTAAATATATTAATATGTGGTCATGTCCATCATGAAAATTCATTGGAAAAATAGTTATCCCAAATTATATTTGGTTTAATATTTTTAACAACAAGAATTTATTATCTCCATTAAAACAAAAATTAAAACATCAGTTTTCTGTAATTATTATTTCTATATATTTTGGGAAAAAAATAAAAAATTAAATACTATGTCGATGATAAATTATATGTAATTCATAATAATACTTATATTAAAATATTTATTATGAAAAGTCCTACATTATAAATGTTATATTTATTAAAACAATAATGTGACAACTTTAACGTCAATTCTAATAATATATTATAAATGTCATAATGATTTCTATATAGATCCAAAGAGTCAATAACTAGGCTGTTTGATTAATATGATTGATACATAATAGAAAAATATTATTTGGTTAATTTTTCTTTTCTTTTAAGGATTATTATAATTTAATAATTTTCATTTTATTGATTTCTCATCTATTAAATAATTTCAACTTCATTATTGTATAATATTTAATATAATTATTTATTTTCAAAAAGTTACAATGAATTTTCCATGATAAAGAAAAAATATTAGATATCAAATAAGTAATTATAGTCGAATTCATATTCTATATACCCCTCTGTTAAAAATGATATATTTATTTAAATTCGTGTTAGAAATATTTAACTTTTCCATAATTAATATAATCTAAATGTCCTATTAAAATCCAAGTGGTTTATAATGGATACTATTTCAAACAAATAACTATTTAGTTAGAAAAAATCATCCAATTATATTTTTAGATTTGTTACAATAATTTTAAACATTATTTATACCCTTAATTACTTAATTTACCCATTTACTGTATGAATAAAAATTAATTATGTTTCTTTTCATCATTCCATAAAATATAAGAAAGATATTTAAATAAATTTTACCTACATATTAAAAATATGGAATCTATTTTTTACAATTACATACAAATAATATTTATTAATTAATGTAAAATTAATCTCATTGGCAAAATGATAAAACAAGTTTTTAAGAGTTAAAACATTTCAAAAAAATTGATTTTTTTAAAACATAATTCAATTAAAAATTAATATAAATGAACTAAATTATATTTAATGAAATATATATAATATATTTTCTTATTAATTACATTCAATTAAATAATTTGATAATCTAATTAATTACAATAAAAAGTTGATTTCCTTAAAATTTTGAATATTTTTACTATTCATTTAAACATGAATGTTTTCAGGGAAATATAAAAATAAAGTGAATGTAAATCTTTTATATCCCAAATATAATTAATATGATTATTTTATAATATAAAAGTTGTGTGTGTGGGAAAAAATTAACTTAAACGTGGTTCAACATTAAATTCTAGTAAAATTACCCATTAGAAAAATATTGATTTTATACCTAAAGATGGGTTTACTATTACCCTATGAATAAAATATATGTGGGGTGAATATATAAAATATTTTATTAAATATTTAACTCATATATTTCATTAATTTCATTTACTAATTGTAATTCAAATAATTTTTTAATACAAAAATACAATTATTTTATTAACATTGGAATTCATAATATTTTTCATAAATAATTGGTATCGAATGATTTCGACCTAAATTTTCATAACATAATTATTTATTCTAGATAACCTAATGGAATGGTTATAATGGGAATTTTATACTAAGTTTATCTCATGGTTTGTTTGAACTCATGAATGAGTGTGATGAAATATGATGACAAATTTAAAATATTTAATGAAAATATTTCATCGAATCTTCATAGTGTTACATTCAACACCCCCCCCCCATTTAATTTCACTAGAGAAATTCTTGACACTAATAAAATGAGATGATTATAATTCTAACTCATCACATTCTCATATTCCCATATACCTTCATCAAACTATTGGTTCCTCCATATAACATTAACTAATCGAGTGGTCTAGATTCACCGATCATTTTTTCTTCGATCCAAATCTCTAGCGGTTTTTCTTCATAGGACATATTTTTCTCAAGCGATATTAATTTAGTGTTTAGTACATGCGAATAATCATTTATGTAAATTATTAATAAAGGTACATGAAATCTATCATTAACTTGATTGAGATTAATTGGAAGCTCAAATTGGTAAGCTTCATTCCCAATACATTCCATAATATCAAAATGATCGATATTCCTTGGGATTATCTTTCAAATATTATCAAATATAATTACTCTCTTCCAAGGATATATTTTTAGAAACACATTCTAAAAAACATCAAACTATAGGTCATCTAATAGGTTATAAGAAAAACGTTTTAGCTAGCTCCCTGAATCTCTTATGTGTTTTCAAATAGATATGACCTTATCCATTATTTCATTATCAAGATCTAGTCCTAATTTCATTCATTCCCCAGCATCATCCTAATAAGTCTGAGTTCTTCACTTATATCTATAGGTGTATTCATAATGTGCCATCAGAATTCTGGGTTGAAATCTATTTTTGTAATAATATTCCACCATTGGTACATATAGATCGCAACCACCAATGAAATCCATAGGGAATTCTCTCAAAATATCATATTGAATTTTAATTTTCCACCCAGACTAACCATATGTAGGAGGGTTTCAATTAGTGCTAAATCATAACTATGTATCAAAATCCTACTAAAGAATTCACCTAAACTTCATGAAAAACTTTTGATACTTATCTAATATAAAATGAAAGTGGTACTCCATGAAATATTACCACTTACCATACATATATTCTAGAAATATGATCAAAAGAGAAATATTATCTAATAGTAATGAAGTGTTCCACTTCTTTCGGAGATCAACTATAATCAATGTACAATTATGGACATTAAATGTATTGGGAAGTCCCACAAAAAATTCCATAGTGATGTTTCCTATTTATATTCTCGTATACATAATGGTTGTAACATCCCATTAGACTTATGTCTCTCAAACATAACATACTGACAAACCCGACATTGTGAGACATATTATAAATTATCTATTTTCCTATCATCCCATATGAAATGTTCTTTTAGGTCCCTAATCATATTCGTGCTTCTCAGATGAATAGAGAATGAAGAACTATGAGTGTTATCCAATAATTCATTCTTTAATAATGATATGGGAGGTATACAAACATTAATATTGAACCTTATTAATCTATTACAATCATGGATCAATTAAGGATCATCTCTCACCTTCTTTTGTAGCTCTATATCTTCATTATGTGCCAATTTAGTCATCACTTGTATAGATGGTCGAACATTCATTTAAGAAAGAGAATGTATTTTCCATTTAAAATATAAAGATTCATCCTTCACAAATAAATAAATATTACATATTTTGTGAACCTCATCATGGATTGGTTAACATGGCCGTTTCGACTCAATGCCTCTGATGCATTGTTTTCCTTCCTAGGGTTTTCATTTATTGATCAAATGTAATATTTATATAACTCCAACCAACTACTTTGGAACATAATTATATCCTTATGTGTGAAAATATATATTAATACATTCTGATCCGAATAAATATTACATCTTTTTCCATCATTATATTGCCTCTATATATTTAATGAAAATCATAATGTATCTTACTATAAATAATGAGTTGTGTAATTGAAAAAAATTATTATCAATTGTCTTCAGGAATAATTTATCACTATATGATTGTGAATGACCTCAAATATTAGCCCCTTCTTTGACGAATCACTCTAGATCACAATCCATTCCCACTGCCAACTAGTTTGAACACAAGTTCACCTGTTAACCTTGTTTTTATATCTTTCAAATTAACTTCATAATCCACTTCCCAAATGAACATGACTCCATTCTGAGTCTGCATGTTGATTGGATTAGATATTCAAAAAAATATTTCACAAAACATTGATAATATTCTGTGAAACCATGAAAGCATCGGATATCAGTCACTGTTTCCCGTATTGTGTAACATTTTAAAGCATCTATTTCTCTTAAGTCCAAATATGTCCCCTCTAATTATATTATGTAACCCAAAAAGAATTATTTTGATGTAAACATTAAAATATGGTATATTTTTTATAAATCTTCTCATTTTTCAGGGAAATTAGTAAAACTCTCAAGTGATATTGAAGTTCATCCATTCGCTTTGAATAGAATTGAATATCATCTGTAATGACTCTCAAAAATAGTTCAAGAAAGTATCTAAATATGATATTAATTATAAAAATGAAGATATCATGAGCATTAATAAGATCAAAAGTAATCACTATAAATTCTTATTTTTTATACCATGATATGAATGTCTCTTTTAGTATATCCTCATTATGGACCCTTAATTGATGATATAATGAACGAATATCAACCTTGGAAACGTATTGATCTCTGCATAGTTGGTCGAATATTTAATCAATTTGGGGAAGTGGATATTTTCTCTTGAATTTGATCATGTTAAATTCACAATAATCAATGTAGATACTCATTGATCGATAAATCTTCATAACAAATAGAATAGGGTCACACTAAGGAGATGAATTAGGGTGTATGAATCCCTTAACACAATTCACATGGGGATGCTTTTGAAATCCATACAACTCATTTGGGGTCATTCATTAAGGTTTCATTCAATTTGTCATATCACATGATATAAGTTCTATTGAAAACTCATCATCACCATCTGGTGGAACACCTAGAAATTATTACTTAAGGACATCATAAAACTCCAATGAAATTGGTGTGATTTTAATGGTGAGTTTCTCCCCAACCATTGGATATAAATATCCTTCATTTATTAGAATAAAGACCCGTATGATGGATAAAGTATTAACGGGAAGGTCATACTCATCCTTAAATCAATAGATGACAATTGACTAATCTGGAACATGAATAGTGACTTTCCTTGGTAGGAAATTGATATGAGACCATATAGATAAATACAATACATTCCAATAATTACATGAAATTAAACTAAATGAATGATAAAAACATTTATGGGAAACACATTCCAACCATCATCGATTGGAGAAGAATTTCAATCTTTTTATGCGCTCATTGTGCCATTAAGAGTTATCACAGCTAAATCAATATCTAATTATTGTGGTAATACAGTGAATCCCTTATAAATTTTTTCAGAAATAATAGATATGGTGGATCCAAAATCAAATAAAACATTTTATACATTATAATGGATGGTAAGTGTTCCTTTAACAACTTCATTATCATATTTCACATCACTGATATTGATCACATGTTAATTTACTTTTTTATTTTCTTTAATAGTTTTTTTCATTGATCATCATTGATAACCCATGGATTGGGGAATTTTTTTTCATAATGCCCAAATTCCTTAAACATGACACATTGATGTGATGTTTGTGCATTCTGTGTCTGATTTTCTCTTTTGACATAATATGAAAAAAAATCCAACACATTGATATTCAACATCCTGATGACATTCTCTCCCACACATAAAACATTTTCTTGTCACGTTTTGACAATTTCTTCCATGATTTATTCCTTTCACTGAGAATAAGAAAAAACACTTTTATTTTTAGTATAGTATTTATAATTTCACTTTAATTCCATATTTGTCTTCTTATCAATACCATAGAACAGGTGGGCTACTCCAATATACCTATCAACCTCAAGAGAATATCAACAGATTTACTCATCTCTAATAAAGTCTCTTATGGATAATTCCCTTCATAGAAATTGATTTAAGCCACTAATGAATCAATAATATTTACAATCATGTTCGATAATAATAATAGATGTGTACCTTGAATGTCTTGTAAAATAATATTCATAGGAACCAATGGATTCATCATCCTATTTCTTAAGTTCACATAATTACTTCTCCATCTATTTTCATAGAATAAAAGGAATATACATATTGAATAATTTATTTCATGAACACATCATATTCCATGGATTCAATATTTTATTTTTCCCTCATTTTCTTGATATGGTTCCACCATTGATAAGATTATCCAAATAAATGATAGACATTTAAGTTGAATGTATCTTGTTCTAAACATTAGAGTATTAACAATTTATTTTCTATTTCCCTCATCTATTATTCATCCATTAGTAGATCATAAGACCAATATAAAGAAAGTTGATGCTACCTCAAGAATGAATAAACAAAATATTTTCCCTTATATTACTCATTTGTAAGTCCTTCATGATCCATATATTGAGAATGTTGTGTGAGAATAGATATAAAATTTTTCATTCCATCTACCATGACATTTGGTTTCGTAGTAGGACAATAATTGAAATGCCCCTCATATTCATCATTAATGTCATTCCTTCGGGTTTGATCCACTGAAAAAACCTAGAATCATAGTATGACAGAAAATAATCATAATGGGAAACCAATATAATGAGGAATAAAATTTCATTTTAGGATACATTAGGTTTTATCCTAAGTTATTAATAATAATTTCTAATAAACTATGATTGTAACATATACATTGGTATATCCATAGGGGTTTTAATTTGGGTTTTTAATCATTGTTTCAAAATGTTGTCTATAAATTTCCATTGATACCAACTATATCTACCCTTAATTTACATAAATTTATTTTACATCAAAATTGAATAATATTCATCAAAAAATATAACCAATCTATGATAAGTATATATACGTACTGTGTCTTTAGAAATTGGGTAACATAAACAACTGGTTCATAATACATCTACATTGTCTCCCACTAATAACTTCAAATATAGACCCATTTTGGAAATATCATACTTAATACCCTTCATCGTGACTGGGGGAAATGAAACATAAGAGAGGGTGAAATCAGATTCATAGTAAGGTTAAACTGGGAGATTTTAATCATATTATATTCATACCATATAAAAACATAACATTTGAAAATATTATCCTGTATTTGAAAGAACGTGATATCATTCCATGGGATAAGTCATAAAAGTTCATTAGAATAAGTGTACACAATAACGAAAAATATAATATACGACATGGATTTTTTTGCATACACATAAGCATATAAAATAATTCCATTTTAAGAAGTTCTCATTTCCCAAGCTATCATAGTAGAAAATTTCCATTACAGAACTGTTCTAACAACTCAATCCAGCACTATATTAGTGAACCGAGATCATTTCTTGTTCAAACCATGTCTATACCATTAGATATAAACCTTGACCCAATTCATTAGAGGTAGATATATATCTCACCCATCATTTTATGAAAACATTATTTCTTTTTCAAGAAAAATATAAATCATTCATCATAGCATAATCCATGTAATAAGAGGGTTTGCGTAAACATTGTTCCATCATAAGATAGTCCATGTACGACAAATGGATTTCATAAATATCATCTAATAAATAAAAAAAATCATCTCGTAAGATCAATAAAGATTTTATACATGAAAAATAATCCTATTAATGTATGTTGTTATATACGGAAAAAAATTTGATTGAAAAATTCAAATTTAATATTTTGTAAAATATCATTTCTTTTTAAAAACATTGTCTTTTCTCACAAATAAGAACCATTTTAATTGAAAATATTTTCACCCAAAATAAACATCAAATATTATAAAATAATATTAATGTAAATATTTTTTTATGAAAACCTAAAATCCCATCATGTTGTATTTGTTAAATAAAAACATTCTCCTCATTATTTATGTCAGATAAGTCATATGTACCTTGTATTGAAAAAAGTCAAAAGATTCCTTTCATACCTTTTAAAAAATTACCAATGGGTTAAATTTACATTTTAAAAATTATAGAAGAATAGAAATAATATTTTTTAATATTTTGGAAACACGGACATGGATGATAAATGTACCCCAGTAAATACATAGGTATAAACAATGTCAAATAATAAAGATATTGTGAAATTATTCCATACCCTATGTTCAATAACAATTATTTGTATTCAAACATAATCAATAATGTTTTAAATAATTTTATTGATTTATTATAGATTAATTTTAATTTTTAAGATATCATATATGATAATATCATAATTTGTTTAAAAATATTTCATTATTACTCATTATTCGGGTATAAATAGCTTTATTTTCTTATACATGTTTCTTTGAATAATTATAATTATATTAATAAGATATATTTGTATCATTTAGATAATGATAATAATATAATATATAATATATTTATTTATTCTATAAATATATATAATCATGCTTTAATAAATATCATGTAGAATGAATCACATCCCATCATGGAGACGGTAGGCCCTACGCACGCACGGGAAATTATATCATTCCTTCAATTATGAAATGTTATGGAAGTGGAAGGTATATATATTATTATTGAATAAATATATTTTCATAATAATAATATATAATTATTATTTCCATCATTATATCCATCCTTGTAATTTGGTGGTTAATAACAGATTTCGCTGTGGTGTAGAGAAGTTAAGTCATATGAATGCACTGGTGGTGATTTCATTTTTCATTGGATAAATATTATGTTGAATAAATATCTTCCATAACCACATTAAAATATAAATATATAGGTGATAATAAAATTATTAATTAATAATGGAAATAATTATGGAATATGATGTAGAAATAGAAATGGTAGTGAGTGAGTCGGTAAAAGATATTACCTCTTTTTTAGTATGTTCCCCCAAGATCTCCTCTTAAAGGTAGTATAGTATCACTTATGAGAAAAAAATAACCTATAGAATTCTACATGGAAATTTTAGAATGGAAATGGGTAGTGTATGGACAATCATGAAGGATAAATTAGTTATGATGAAAAGAGGGAGGAGGTTCTATTTTATTTTTGTGGATGGTTGCACAATTGGAATTTAAAAAACATAATTTATAATAAACTCAGACCATATACAAAAAACACTAAAATTCCATAGTTTCAAATATATGATGATATAAGTTTCTAATATCACAATCCAATAATTTTTAGACATGTTTTTATGTCCATTTAAAACTTTTCATTTTCATTTAACACTTAGTTATTCTATTTAATTTAAAAAATGGTAACATATATTTCAATTATAAAATGGTAAAATATTTACATATTTGAAACAAATTAGATCATAAACGATTAATTTTTAACATTTTAAAATATTTAAAAAGTACTATGAATATTAAAAAAAATTATGAAATTTAAATAATTTAATAATACATTATTTTGAAAAACAATCAAGGGTGTTAGTTTTGATACAATAAAATTAATTTCTTATTAAAAATATAAATATAGAAAGGTAACTTATAACCAAATGTTTTATTATTATCATAAGAGGTTAAGGTCATCTATGAAATTAGTTGGATAAATTATTTAACAAAAATTATATTTATTTTCATATTTCTTCTAACAATTATTTTTTATCTCCATTAATAAAATAATTACATAATTAGTATTCTATAATTATTTAACATATGTATTTGATGAATGGAAATAAAAAATAAGTTCCTATGATGAATATAAAACCAATGTTTTTCATAATAATACTTATAGTAGAATATATATTATGAAAAATCTTACATTAAGAACAACATATTTATTCAAACATGAATGTGACAACATAAACATCACTTTATATAAAATATTTTACATGTTGTAATCATTTATATATGGTTCAAAATGGTCTATAACTATAACCTTGTATGAAAATGGTCTATATATACTCATCCAATAGAATTTGGTCAAGTGTTCATGTTTCTAAATTGTTATTATCATTTTAATTATAATTATTTCCTTAATTTCTTACTAATTAAATAATTTCCACGCCAGAAATTTATAAGCTATTAAGGTAATTATTGATTTCCTAAAAATTATATATTAATTTTTATTATAAATAAAACCGTAATATATTTAAATTGAGTATTTATAGTCTAATTTGTCTTCTCTATATTTTTATGTGAATATTAATGTAGTTATTAAAATTTCAGTAAGAAACATTTAACTATTCAGTGAAAAAAATAACATTAATTCCATGATCTCATCCATGTGGCTTAAAAAGGATACCATTTCAACCCAAGAATGATATAGGTTGAAAAAAACTTATCCAATGATATTAGGATAAATCTAAGGACAATTTTATAATATTATTTTAACCTATAATTAACTGATTTACTCTTTTACTGTATTAATAAATATTACCGAAGATATAAATCTAAATGACAAAAAAGAAAAGAAAGATATTTACATAATTTCAACCAAATGATTTAAAATATGGAATATACTTTTTAAATTTTAAAAAAATAGTAATTAATTAATTTAAAATTAATCTCCATGTCAAAAGGATTAAACATGTTTCTAAGAGTTAAAACATTTCAATCTTTTGAAATGTTTTTAAATCTAAATTTAATTTAAAAATATTTCACTTGACCGAAAATATAATAACATATAAAACAATATTTTATTATAACTTTAAAACCATTAAATAATATAATTTATCTATTAAAATTATTCTAATGAAAAATAGTTGTTTTCATTAAAATTTTAGAATATTTTTATTAATCAAAAAAACATGATAGTTACTAGAGAAATAAAAAAAATCCATTAAAAGAAATTTTTCATAACATGATTCTAGAGAAAGGGATTATTTTTTTTATATAAATTATTAATATGTCAAAATTTTAATTTGATAAGGGCTCTCCATTAAAAGGTTGTAAAATTACCTTTTTGAAAAATACTGTTTTTATACAAAAACAATGTTTTATTCATAACCTATGACTAAAGATTCAATGGGGTGAATATAAAAAATGTTTTATGAAACATATAACATATATATTTCATTAATTTCAGTTACTAATTGTAATTCACAGAATATATTAATTAAAAACATTATTTTCTTACATTTAATTGGATCATATTTTTCATAAATAATTAGTAGCTAATGAATTAAACCTATATTTTCATAAGTCTATTATTTATCCAAGCTAAACTAACAACTATGGTATAGTTGTTATTTTATACCAAGGGATCCTCTTTATTTGTTTAAACTCGTGATTGAGTGAAATGATAACTATTTAAGAATTAAAATTATTTAAAGAACATATTTCAACAAAACATACGTGTGTTTTGTTCTACACCCACTAATCTGAATTATAAACTCAAAATTTATCACTTGGATACAAATAGATAATGATTCCTTTAACTCATCACATCCTCATGTTCCCATGTAGGTTACTCAAATTGGTGGTTCGACCGTAATACATTAACCAAGTGAGTGGTCTTGTTTTGGAGAACATTTTCACTATAATCCGGAATCTCTATCAGTTGTTTTCCATATGAAAGATCATTCACTAGATGTATGTCTTCTGAGTATAGTATAAATGAGAGATAAGGTATGTACATTCTTAGGAGAGAAACATGGAACACATCATGAACTTGAGATATATTCGGTCGAAGCACCCATGCGTATGCTACATTCATGAAATGACCTAGAATTTGAGAAGGACAGATATACTTGGGGCTCAATATATTCTATACAAATATCATTAATACCTTAAATGGAGATATTAATAAAAACACCTTGTCACACACATCAAACACTCTGTTAATAAGTTTTTTGTCGGCATATGGTTTTTTACAACTCGGAGCTACTATTATGTGTTGTTGAATTGATTTAACATTCTCTATAATTTCATTAACAATATAACGTTCAAAAAGATTTGTTTCACTAACATCATCCAGGAAAGATGGATTTTTTTAGTTCTTTCCATATAGGGATTCATAATGATAAATTTCAATACTAGAGTGAAAGATATTTTTGTAGGGGAATCCAACCAAAGGAAGGCGTGGACCCTTACCACTATTGGAATCTGTTGATCAAGATCTAAAAATTTATTATAGAGTATGATTATCCCTTCAAATAGAACATCTGTCTGATGATGATAAGAATTTTTTAAATAGAACTCATTATCTTGATCCTACTGAAGACTTTTCAATAACATTGAATTAAACCTCATATCCCGATCAGATATAATAGAATGTGGTACTCCATGAATTCTTTCGACTTCCATTAAATATATCCTATCAAGTAGATCACAAGTTAAATCCTCTCTAATATAAATTTAATGTTTTGAATTTGTAAGAAGATCAAATATAACCCATATAGAATTAAACACATTAGATCTGTTCGGATGTCCAAGGACAATTGCCATAGTTATGTTTCTCCATTCCCATTTTGGTAAGGGTTATGGTTCTAACATCCCACTCGACATCTATCTCTCAATCAAATCTTTCTGATAAACCAAGCACCATGAGACATAATACCCAAAATCTCTTCTCAAGGTATCCCACAATAATTAATATTTCAGTCCCTATAAATATTTGTGATTCCATGATGAATAGATATTGATGAACTATGAGACTCAACAAATAGTCCCTTATTTAATTCTAGTATGGGTGGAATACAAACAGGGTTCCTAAACCTTATCATTCCATCACAATCAATGTTGAATTCATGAACATTTCCCAACATATTTTGTACCTCAACATCTTCCTTCTATGCCTCCATAATCATAAATTTTGTAATGGTTTGGTAATTCATTATGGAAACATAATATTTCTCCTCTTACATTAATATTTCAACATCAATCATTCGCAAATCCCAAACTATTGGATCATTAGTGATCATCATTATGGATAAGCTAGCATGGTCTTTTCTACTCAAAGAATCTTCTACCTAATTTTCATTCCCATGGTGATAATGTATTGAGAATTCATACACATTAATTAACTCTAACCATCTTCTTTAGAGAATATTAAAATCCTTTTGTGTGAATATATACTTTAAACTTTTATGATAATTTTAAATATCACATTGTTTTGCATAGAGATAATTCCTCTATATAGTTTATGCAATGCACATCTAATTCAAAATCCTGAGTTGGGTAATTTTTCTCATCGATATTAATTTTATGCAAGGAATAATTTAGAACCATTTCATATTTCATGATGACCCATCCCATCCCCTTCTTCGATAAATCAAATTAGATTACAAACATTCTCTACTATAATGTAGTGTGCAGACATGTGTAGTGGTTAAACTTCTTTTTGGCCCATTGATATTATCTTCACATTCCTCCATCTATAAGAACATAACTCCTTTCCTAGTCAACATGGTTAGATGATTAGATATTAATGAATTATATTTCAAAAATTGTTGATAATATAGACCCAAAATAAGAAAAATTTAGATCTCAGTTACTATTGTCAATATAGGCCAACATTCAATAATGAATGTTTTTTTGGATCGACTAATATCAACTATCTTGATATTATATGACCCAAAAATGAAATTTTTGAAACCGATATTCACACTTTTAAAATATATAAAAAATATTATCATTTATCAGGGACTTATTTAATATTCTAATTTTATCTTCGATATTCTTCCCCACTAATTCAATAAACCTTAATATCATCTATAATGTCTCCCAAAAATTGATCAATATATTATCCCTAGAATCTGTTCACTATATCCATGAAGATAACAGGGTCATTAGTAAGTCCAAAATTCATCAATATAAATTCATAGATTCTTTACCTTGTGCGTAATGTTTTAATTAGTATAGCCTCCTTATTGACCATTAATTGATGATATTCTGAATGAAGATCAATCTTGTAAATGTATTGAGCTTCACATAGTTAGCTGAAGGTGTCATAAATGTGTAGAGTAGTATATATTTCTTCTTAATAGTGATATTATTATATTCACAATAATCAATATAGAGTCACATTGATGCATTATTATTCACAACAAAAATAATAGGTTCACCCAAAGGTGATGTGCTATGGGGTATGAATCCCATGTCAATATTTTCTTGGAGATTCTTATTCAATACCTACAACTAAATTATGGCCATTATATAAGGTGTCTTTGAAATAAGCATAGCCCTCTATGTGTTTTTTTAAAACAGATCTCAACAATTTTTGGAAGACACTTACATTATTTCGGATAGTCATTTTAAAAATCCCATAAAATGTCTTTATCCTTAATGGATACATTCTATCCAACCATTTGAGATTGACAAAATTCATTAATATCAATCGAGACCCATAATATGGATGAAATATTCACATGAAGTTCATACTAATCATAAATTTGATAGATGACCATATATTGATATAGAATAGGAAATGTGGCTTCTTATCCTTGAAAATATATATGAACTCCATATAGAAAAATAAATTTATGGCCAATAATCACATTAAATTTTACTTGAGTATGAATCACATGATTTGTAGGAATCTCATTCCCACAAACTTCTATTGGAGAACAATTATAAACATTTGATGTGGTTGTTCTTCCATTAGAATTTCTCATAGATAACTCAACATATAATTTTTATTGAAATAATGTGATACCCTTAGAAAATCATCAAAAATAAAAGAGTGGGTGGAGGCAGAATCAAATAAACCATTTTATGTTTTTAAGTGTATGGTAAGTGTACCTTTCCCCATTTCATTATTGTATACCACGTCATTGATAGTGATCTCATGTGACAAGACTTTTCCATTTTCCTTAAGAGTCTATTGTATTTGACATTCATAAATACCCCTTTTATTATGGAATTATATTAAATTATACCCCATTTCCTTGCACTTGTATCATTGATGTGTATGTGGTGAATTCGGTGTAACATTTTCGCTATTCACATCATTAGAAATATAATTTCCACCACATAAGAATTCAACAGCCTAGTGACCTTCTCCCATACACTTAAAACTTTTTATAGTCAATTTAAGACAATTTTCTCTTGAATTATTCCACGCATTTTTCTTAAGTGAAAATCTTATATTCTTTTCAGTGTGGTCTTTATATTTTCCCTTGAATTTTCTTTTTCTCTTCTTATCAAACTCATAGGACTAATGTGTCACTCCAATCTCTATATCAACCTTGAGAGAACATCGAACGATTCTCACATAGTTGTTGACTTCATTTAGGGATAATTACTTTAATAGTCTAGGTTTTATGACACTAATGATTTGATAAATTTTACTCTCAAGAAGTATAAATATTCTAGAAACGTACCTTTCACGTGTAGTAAAATTTTCTACGTAACTTCCAACGAATTCATCATTATTTTTCATATGTTCATGTAACTACTTATATATATTAGTTAGAATAATATGAGGAATGTAATTATTAAAACAATATATTTATGAACTCATCCAATTATATGGATTCAATTTCATCACATTGAATCATAATATTGATAATTTTCCACCATTGATCAGTTTTTCCATTCAAATGATAGACTGCTAAGATGAATATATCATTTTCTAAACATTAGACATTAGAAAATATATTTTCATTGGTACTGGTCAATTTTTAATAAACTAGTGGATCAGAATACACACATAATGAAGGTGGGAAATACCTTACGATGGACTCAACACAATGTTGTTTCTTCCATTGGTCATTTTCATGCCCTTCATAATTCATATCTTAAGAATGTTTTCTAATAATACATATATGATTTTTCCATCCAACTCCCTTAGCATATGTTTTCCTATGATGAATTTTCTTTTGTTTCCCCCCAATGTAACCATTAATTTAGTTCCCTCGAGTTATTCTCATTCACTAAAACAAAGAATCATTGTATGATAACACTAGTCATATTGAAAAAATCATATAATCAAGAATAAATATTCAGTTCGGGAATGTTTTTATTTTATCAGAGGTTATTCATAATCATTTCTAAAATACATTGATTGTAACCTATAATATGAAATAATAATAAAGTTATTACTATGGTTTTCTCATTGTATATTCCAAATGATATCTTTACCTTTCCAATGATACCATTTACAATGAAACATAAACTTCATACATATGTAATAAATCAAAATTGAATAATATTAATTTAAATTTATAAAAACATTATTAACGGACCATATAGGTGTAGTGTCTTTAGATAATGGGAAACCTAAACAACTGTTTCATAAGGCATCAACATTGTCTCTCTCTTATTCTTTCATAACTAGACCCATTTTTGACATATCTTACATAATACCCTTCATCATGAACTGGGAAAAAACATAGTAAAGCTTGAACTCAAATATTTATTAATTGAAAACATGGATATATAAATAATAATTTAATTATAACACAAAATAACATAACATATGAAAATCTGATCCTTCATTTGAATGATTTAGATATCATTCCATGGGATAAGTCATAGATGTTTATGAGGATTAGTGTACACAATCCAAAAATTAATTACATAAGACATGAAATATTTTTCCATACATATAATTATATATAAAAATTCCATATTCGTAAAGGCTCATTTCCAGTCCAACACCGTGAATAATGTCCATTACCGAACAATTCTCACTGCTCGTTCGGGTACTGTATTACTGAACCAATACCATTTCGTGTTCCAGCCAGTTCTATCTCATTAGATGTAAATATTTACATAATTAATTGGAAGAAAATATAGGTCACACCCATAACCTAATGACATCATTCAAATGTGTTACAGAAAAAGATAAATCATTCATAAAAGCAAAACATAATGAATAAAATGGTTTTCTTAATCATGATTTCAACCTAAGATAATCATTGTAAAAATATGGATTTAATAAATATCATTCCATAAATAAGAATATTAAAACCATTAGAACCAAATGGTTAGTATAATTGTATCATTACACTATTAAAAAAATTCATTTGAGATGAAAAATAATTTTTATTGAACTCTAGAAAATTTATTCATGAAGAAAATAATGTTTCATATTCAAAAAAAATCTCTCATCAAAAAGCCAAAAAAAATTAAATGAAACAAATTTCATTGAAAAAAATCATCAAATATTATAATGTAATATTCATGGAAATACATTGTTATGAAAATTAAAAACTTTTCATATTGTATAAGTTTCATGATAAAATTCCTCTCGTACTTTTTTTATGGAGTGAGTATTATCTCATATCAAAAAATAACAAAAGATTCTTTTTAAACCATTTAAAAAAATTACCAATGGATAAAATTGACATCAAACAATTTTGTAAGAAAATAAATAAATTTTTAATATATTGAATACATTTACATGGATTATAATTTTACCCTAGTGAATACTAATGTACAAACAATCTCAGATAATAACAAGATTTTGAAATTATCACACATCTTAGGACTGATATCATTTATATATATCTGAACATCCTATTTAATTATTTAAATAATATCATTTACTTAATCTATAATCGAATTCATTTTTATGATACCATTTATGATCATATTATAATAAATTTCATAAAAATTAGTTCTTACTCATTATGTGGATATAAACGACTTCATATTCATCTGCATATTTTGTCAAATAAGTTCGGATTATTATTCATTTGTTATACTTATATCAGTTTTATAATGATATTAATGTAATATATATAATATTAATTCATTCTATACATTTATATAATCATTCTTTAATGGATATCCCATAAAATTAATCACATCATATCGTGGAGACGGTAGGCCGTACGTATGCACTACCAATGAAATCATTCCTTTAATAATGAAATGGTAGGGAATTGAATGGTATAAAAATTATTCTAGAATAAATATTTATTTTTTTAAAACATATATAGTTATTCATTAAATAACTATATGCACACAAGTAAATTGGTGGGGAAAAAAGATTACACCACGTCATGGATATGGCATGTCATACGTACACAAGCGTGGTGATTTCATTTTTTTCATAGGATGGATAGAGGGAGGAATATGGTTTTTCCATAACAATAATAAATTCTCAGTAATTAAATAATTTTATATTTATCACATAAAAATGGAAAAATGGCAGAATATGTATAAGATAAAACTATCTTGAGAGAGTTAGTAAATTATATTACCTCCTCTTTTGTGAGCTCCCACTATATCTCCTCTTAAAGGCACTAAAGTATGTATTTTGAGATGAAAAAAACCACTATAATGTGACTAGGTAAGTTTAGAAGGTAAATCGTCATGATATGGTTGAACGTTAAGGTTAAAGGAGTTATGATGAATCGAGGGAGGATGTGCCCTTTTATATTTGACGTTGGGGGAACCGGTGAAATTTCCAAAAAAAATAGTTTATAATAAACTCAAAACGCATTGAAAAACCTCTTAAATGTCATATATTTTAATATGAGAAGATATAAGGTTGAAATATTATCAAAATAAAATTTTTATGTATGTTTTAATGTCTATTTCAACCATACAATTTCCATATAGCATATAGTTATTTTATTTATTTTAAATTAAGGTAACTATTATTTCAATATTAATGGGTGAAATATTTTCTTATTAGATGTCAATTAAAACTCAAATGAATAATTTGAAAAATTATAAATCATTTAATAATTATTATATAATTTAAAAAATGTTTACTGATATCTAATTAATTTAATACTATATTAATTTAATAATTAATCAATTGTGAAAATGAATTAACATACCAAATAAAAAAATATTTTAATAAATATATAACATATATATTTCTTTAAATTCATTTAAAAATTGTAATTATCATAATTTCATAATTCAAAAATTATTTATATTTCCTTTATATTTAATTAGTTTATATTTTTCATAAATAATTTATTGTCATAGAATTCACCATAAATTTTCATAAGTTTGTTATTTATTCCAACTAACCTACTATATTGGATATATTGTTAATTTTATAATAATATAATACTTTGGCTCATTTAAACTCATGATTCCCTAAAATGAAAGAAATTGAAGAACTAAAATTATTTATAGAAAATATTTCATAAAAATAGTTGTGTGTTAGACTTTGTATCATTAATAATGTCCCTTTTATTTTATTATTCTTATATTGGATTTTTTTATACATTTCATTTGTAATATTTTAATTTAAATCCCTCACATAGGATATTATATTTTCTTATCAAATCTTATTCTTTTATGGATTTCATTATTAAAAATGGGAATTGTTAAAAATAATTCTCATCTATTATATTATTTCATTGTACTCTTTATACATATTTTTTAATTCCATGCATCATATATTTTTGTCTATGTAAAAAAATTGAATTAACATATATACCTTTAATATTTCTCTTAATCTCTGCACAAAATAAGATTTTAGTTTTCTTTTATCAATATAAGTTGTCAAAAAACCATTTAAAATTCAAATTTATTTCTTTCCTCAGGTATTTATTTTTAATCTTCCACAATAAATTTAATTGAGTTATCATTTATTTCATTCAATGGTTCAATTATTTGAGAAAATATTTTGAAAAAAATGTTTTCTATTAATTATTTATATCAATCGTTGATGCAGATTTTTAAAGTTACAAAATTATTCCTTTATTGGACTCATAAAAAATTATTTAATAAAATTAATTATTCTGGTAATGGTCCACTCCATACGGAAGAGTAAATTTATAAGAATTCTAACGGTGTAGGTAATCAAAGGAGGCTCAATTTATGTTGGATGACAAAGATGATGATTTTTAGAAATAATTAGGTAAACATGAATTCTAGATAGTATAATGTTATGATACTCTGTAGTGTAGAGAAATAATAGTGTGGATAGTTTGGATATATTGAAATGTTTGGGAGATAGAGATTTTATGCATCTAAATTTTTGTCATAGATACGGTGTTAAGGGAGGTTATGTTGTGGATCATCTGAATGACGTTTTTTTGGTGTTTCCAAATCATGAATGTTTGTAGCATGGAGTTCCTTAGAGGGGATTTTTCATGTTATTCATTTTATCAAAAGTCTACATTATGATTTAGGGTTGTGGAATATAGCCTTATGTTTTTCAGACTGGTTATAAAAACCTACACCCCAAACAATATATTTCTTCTATATTTTTTCTTGGTTCATCAAAAACACCGGTGAATCCCTATGTGTTATTCTATCCACATTTCATTGGATTCTAACCCAATCCTTGGGAGATCTATCCAAGGTGGATGTTTGTGAATTTATAACCTTAAACCCCCCCCCCCCCCCAATTTTTTCTATGTTCCACATAGAGGGAAAGACTGTATAAGGAATATTTTTGGTTTTAGTGGATTTTTTCAATGTGAGTTATCAGAGCTCGAATTTTATATTTTAATCCAGAATTTTTTAACAAATTTTTTTGGTTTGGTGGTTTTATTACAATTTCTACAACCATAATTAGTGGTATGGACTTATTTTTTTATGGTATGGGATCCATCTTCTATCTTTTAGTTGTACACAATGGAGGGTAAATGATTTTTTATTCATTGGGTATATGGTATTTCCAAAATTAGTGATGATATGTTTTTCTAATTGATGTTTAATGAGAATAGGAATGAGCCATGTGTTTTTTAGGATGTTCTATTACAACTATTTTGATTATTATTATAGATTACATACTAAAAATCATGGATATTTGGATCCATGTTGATATTTTTTGTTTAGGAACCATTGATAGTGTTATTATTTAATGTTGCATTGAATAAATGTATAACCATATATATTAGTTAAATAAAATGGATTCCTAATGGAAATTCCTATCCATGTAAAAACATCTATGAAATGTAATGTGTAAGGTAATAATAAGCCTCTTGTTAATTATGAAATTTATTATGAGAAATTTATGATGTCTGGTTTTTATATATGATTGTCTTTCTAGGATTATCATGTTATGAAGTTGTGGATATAGTTGTGAAATGGTTGAAGTATTCATCTTTTGGGATTGATGAGGGTGGGTTGTTGTGTTGTGATGTGTTATATTAGTTTTCAATGTAGTATTGGAATTAAATGATTACATTGAATGTTTAATTTCATGGGATTAATAATGAGTGGGATTGATGGATGAAATTGGATAGTATAGGAAATCGGTAAATTGTATTAACATGACATTAAGGGAAGTATATGGATTGTTGATTATGGATTGATTATGTGGTGTTAGCTATATACTGTGGGGAGTGATTGTTATAGAGGTTATGAGGCTCTCTTGTAATTTCGTTAGTTGGGAATGTACCTTTTCTATGAACTCCTACCTTGGGAATCTATATTAAACTATTATACATATATTGTATTTCATTTTTATTTATATATGAAACCCACCTGCATCGAGAACCATGTCACCCCAATTGAATATCATGGGGGAGTTTTTACCAACATCTCGTAGGTTAGGATGGATGGATGGATATACCCACATTGCCACTCAATATTAAATGTTATTTTTATTTCAATGAACTATGTTGGATAGAAGTAATAATTATAATAGTTTTGATTGATTGATGAAATCCTATGTTGATATAGTGGGGGAATGAATGTCAGGGGAGGGAACACATAGCTTTCCCTTCATGTTTATGGAAACCTAGTACACTTGTTATAGTTGTGGATGTGGTGTGATTTCATAGGTGTATTCGGGTGACATGTGATGTGACGTCCAATTACACATGGGGTTCTTGGTGTTTTTTTGGTGAATAGTTTCACATGGGGTGCTTGACATGATGTGATGGACCGTGTGTGTTTGGGTAGGGTTTCTATATGTAAGAGACGGGATCACCAATACATATGATATTGGGCATGTGAACATAAAACCAAATGGAATGCAGTGAAATATACCAATTATTATCAATTTTATTCTTAATACATTTCTATAATTTATTGATATAATTTTTTAGTATTACCTGGTGAGGACGAAATTAGTTAGTTGACCTACTCTTGTTCAATTGGCTCTACCATTTACAAATGGTAACATTATTTTTCGAATTTCACTTATTCTTAAGAGACATTATGTGTGATCCTATTGATTATACTTGTATTCACACCGAATTTATATAAAACAAGATTCATAGGAATCCAAGAGGACTACATGAACCTTGATTGACATTACTATCATAGAAATTTGAGTTTTTAATGAAGTTCTACATTACTATTATTTATTTGGGTATTTAATTTGAGAATTTATTCTATATTTTTTTACTTTTTCAATTCATTGTATGATCGATTTAAAGTCAATTTTATATTTTATATTTGAGTTTTGTTGTTTTTACATTTGTGTTGTTTATATTTTATAGAGGGTAATTCCACCCATATGTGAGAATATTTCTCCCTCAGTGATATTCAGCAACCTGGGTCCTACTGGATGTGGTAATCACTAGTATTAATCTATATTCCGTCATTCCAAAATCTTCCTGGGTACCTTTATAGGGATAGGGTCATGGAAGAGTCGTATTAATGTTTCTGGTTGAGGGGCAAGAAGTTTTAATATTATATGGAGAGTGAGGATAACAAGGGTTGGATGTGAACAAAGTTAGTAGATGAAGGTGCTGGATATAGGATATGTAATACCATCTTGGACACATGATTTTATTGCCCCTTGTGATTTAATTCAATGAAAATGAGCCCCCTAAATGACCATGGTAGGTGGAATTAAATTCAGTGTAGAGAACTAGAACAGGTACATCAATTACGATTTCATATGTTTTTACTTGAATTTGGTAATATTGGGAAGTTAAAATAAATTAAATATATCCTAATAAAATTACATAGTATAAGGATTAGAATATTATTGTATCCTTTTATGTTATTTCTCTTGGGAATCAATTATGAGTTTCTTAAGTTGTCTAGGTTCAATAGGATGATCCAGTTTCATAATTATATGATAGACCAAGTAGAGGAGGATAAGAAAGGAAAATTATTTTATTATCATTAAAGCATAGTTTTTTTGGGTGGAATGTGGTAAAATTCACTGGAATGGATACGGAGCACGTGTTAGAGGAGCTCGAGATCAACACCGACTAGATACTGTCTTCTGAAGATATATGGGTCTTGTTGATGATCATTTAGACGATATGAGCAATTAAAAATTACTGGATGATTTATCATGGTGATTAGAAATTGTAAAAAAATTTATTTGTCAAAATTAAAAATTCATTTTGGGTGGATTACCACTCATTGACCGTGGAATAAGGGAAGAGGAATGAGTTTCTCTCTCTTTTGTAGGGTATAATATCTATTTGGGAGATTGGGATTATGTTTAAGGATCATTTTAATTTCACTCCACATCTATTAACTGAATAAATGACCCAACCCTAGTATCAAGAATTTTCAAACTATCCATCTATCCACTATGAAATTAATCATTTTACAATTACAAAATATATGGTTGTTCAGATGAAGGTGGAGGTGATTGAGAGTAGGGACTCACGAGGAGGTTTATCATGAGAGTGTAAGAACACGGGTTCCTTGATGAGAATGGTTTTCAGTGGAAGATTAAATGTTCATGAGACATAAATATTTCTACTGGTGGGAATAAACCTCAGAAATCTCCTTTTAGACGTTTTGGGGTTAGTTTATTCTCTTATTTTAAAGGGGTATTTCATTAATTGTTTTTGAATATATGAATATTGATCATTATTAGAATTATTTCACCATGGTTCTCAAAGCTTAGTGTATTGGTAGTGGTATTGTTCATCATAATCCTCAAAAGCAATTGATGTAAGGCCCTTTTAGTAAAAGGGAAATTATTCTTATGCTTCTCAAAGAGGATATATAGTAGGATAAGGTTATCTATATGATTCATATTATATTTAGGGACCCTAACATGGGTGTGGTAGTAGAGGTGGTCACTAGTAGAGGGGTAGAAGATATTGGAATTGTAAGATTCATGTGATATAAGTGAATGTGCTGAAGTGGAAAAATATCATTTAGGGTATTATATGATTATCTTATACCCATGTTTTTTCAATTTTTTTATTAAGGATCTTCGCATTCCTTTTTTCACATACTCAAGTATATAATCTAGGAAGAGATTTAAATAATCTTTTAAGTACATTTTATTGAATAAACAAGATATATTCTAGAAAAAAAAAATTATAAAATGGGAAGGTGGTGTAGAATAAAGATATGGGCCACATCAATTGTGAGGCGATCTATTTTTTATCAAATATAGTTATACATGGTTATCCTTATCACTTATTGGTTGAATATGGTGAATGTTGTTATTGAAAACTTCTAGGGGAGTGTCATGATCATGGATCTAAATAACGAGTGTGTTATTTTCATGGTGAATGGATTTTTAATGTAGGAAGTAGACATAAATATCCCCTAATTTCATTAATGGATATGTTTTACATAGAATCTATATATAATAGGATATTGAGCCTCATATGGTTGTTGATGATTTTTTTGATTCTATTTCCAAGGATATCGTGAGGCTACCACCTCAAGGTGGTAACAATATTGGGATAGAATATAAGCATGGTGTGTCTCCGATTCAATGGAACCATATAAAGTGACATATTTTAATGATTTGAGGATTAATATTGATGGTTTTAAATTTAAGGGATTCGTCCAACATAGTATTTCATCATTGGGTGATCCAATATTAATATCTAATAAGTTGGATGGTTGTATAATTATTTGAATATACTAACATATGTTAAATTTTGTGGCAACAATGAATCCCTGTCATTTTCCATAGAATAATGATCTTCCTAACAAGTAGATAGGAGTGAGTTGGTTCTCAAGGATCAATTTTTGGTATGGAAATAAATATTTGAGGGTGAATGTTTGGTGAAATTGGTGAAATACCCTATTATGGGGGTGAAATATGGCATGACAGATTAAAAAAACTTCCCCTTTTGATCCTCTTTCATTGTTAAACAAAACTATCATCTCTAACCTTCTTCTGACAATGTATGAACATAAATTATAACAAGCACGGAAGAAAACTATTTTACTTAGTTCAACCTCACTGGGTTATGTATAAGGATAATACAACAGAAATGTGATGATGTACCAAATCCACTAAAATCACACTATAAATTTCAAATTTCCAAGGTGACTTAGAGTCCATCCTGTTTTACAACCAACCACCGAATGAATTTTGACATATCTCTCAACTGAAATGTGTTTACCAAATCTTCTAAAGATCCAATCATTGTTTATAGACATGTAGTTCCATTCATTTCCTCAAATGAATGAATCCTTAACTATATATAGAAGCTCTTTGTATTTCCCACTTTCATCCACTAATGAATTTGACATTACTACAAGTTTATTGGGAAACTTCTGTCTTTTAGGTATCTCTAGATTGACTTTCTGACCCCATTAAGCATGATGCGCAAGTGTTTCCATTGTCACGAAAAAACCAACTTCCCCGCTACTCCAAACATGCATGACACCTCATTATTGTCATTATTTTCTCAACACAGACACATTTACGCCCAACATACAATTGGAAGAAAACTACCATGTAGGATTCATGTTCTAAAAAACTCACTTCGTGTGTAACCTCACAAAACATGTGACCAGATCTTGAATATTCTCTATTTGATTTTTTTTGAATATTGAGGGGTTATAAACCTATTTATAGGCATTTTGGAGACCCGTCCCATGATATGTAAATGATTCCTCCTAGATGCTCTAGTCTATTTTCCAATTCCATTGGCACGCAACTCACCTTGTCTGCCCTTCCATAAAATATGTTCCCTTCATTTCATTTCCATACATTTATGTTTGGATTTTGAAACATGAATGTAAAAAAACTTCAAAATTCTCCTTTAAATTTCCACACAAGTATTTTTCCAAAATTTTTGTTCTCCATTCTACTATTTTTGACCCAAATGATTGGAAAACACTGGAAAACAGAGCCACCTTGTACACGATCTTTTTGTACCTCCTCCAAATCCCCTATTATTTTTTCACTATTGTTTTTCTATATAGATTTTCAAAAATATTATAATAACTAAACTCCATTCCATAGGAACCCTTTTATTCAAAAAAAATTATCCCAAAACTGCATCAATGTTAGATTGAGGGATTTTTTTCCAACATTAAAGGATAATGATATCCCAAATACCCACTTAACAAGTTCATATTGGCATGTTGAGTTCATTTCCTTTCATTAAGGGATAAAAATGTAGTATTATTCTACATGGGTCTCTTGAACGACATGTTAAATGATTTTTGGGACTTGTTTTTAATTGTGTTCATCAATGATAGAATAATCAATTTGATGTCAAATGAGAGGAATGAAAATCATCATAGATCTATCTTATATGGTTACCTACAACACAATACATATTGAATTATTATCAAGTGTATTTTATTGAAATGATATGTGCATTTACATCGGCATGTGATGTATTAGTTGTGTATGTTCATGTACCCAAAAAATATTGATGTAGTCGTTTCTTGGGAAGATCCCAAGAATGTGGTAGAGATTCATATATTCCATGGTTTTGTGAGATAATATTACCATTTCATATATTAGTAATTTTTTTGTATTACATCATCATTATATATTAGACCAATTAGGACTAGTAATTTATCTAGATTTATATATTTCATGTATCATTGGACTACCTCAAGGGGATTTTGATCATTTCTCTAGTGATCTAGTTTTTATAGTAGCGGTTGTTTTTTTTGTTTTTGTGGCACTTTAAATAATGTTTTGGGCTGCATCTTGTTGAAATAGAAGACATTGATCTCTTATGGTTATATATAGCTTTGTCCCCACATGAACAACTATTATACCCTTGATATAGATTATGAATTTCTTGTGTTTTCCCTAAATTTATGGGATTCATATCTTATATGGGATCATTTATTGTTATTTACTAATCATAACTGATTGATGTATATATTTCCTCTATATGATATGAATATATAGAAATAGAGGAAGATGGTGTTTCTATTGGACTATTACTTTGATATCTACTATACCTCCAGAAATGGTAACGTCATGGAAATATCACTGAGTGTGATGTCACATTAAGATTTTTTTTTGGATACTATAGACTCATGAAATGATAGGGGAGTTGAAATCTCGGCACAAGGATGTGGTGGGTGTTCATGTCAAAAAATTTCTATGTCAACTGATAGTGAGGTCTTCTTGGGAGCAACAGGTGTAGTATTCCCATAGGATAGATTAGTGGAGGATGTTTTTCATTGTCTTGAGATATATGGGGACATTATAAATGGAGGGATGGAGTGTGTTCACAAATGGATGTTGTTTTGGGGGAGGTTTTTCATTCCAGTGATGATGTGTGATGGGGTTCTTCATGTGTTTCCTAGATCACCATTAGTGGTGAATCTGGGAAGGTGCATGATGTTACATTGTATGGGGAAACGGTTTTGGAGGATAGTGATGTTATGAATGGTTTTTGAGTTTTTGGAATAATGAATTTTTCTCCCATCGTTGGAGGAAGACCACATGGAGGTGATTTCAATTAAAGTCTCGGGACTTAGTTAAAAATACAACAGTGATTATTAGGAGGTTCAAGTTATATAAGGGAAGGAAAATGATTGTTTTATGATAGATGAGGTCATATTAAATTGTATTTACATTCCAGACATGTAGAAGACGTGGAGATGGTCATTGAGTCCCCATGGTAGAGGCAGTGGCTTTAGTAGGGGGTCTGCATGGTGGATGACATTTTAGAATAACATAGAGAGTTGTGATATGTTTTCAAATATATGATCCACTACCACTGATTCCACCTCAATGTGTACCCCTTTAGACTTATATATCTATATGTTTGGGACATATATTGCTTTAGGAAATAGGGGGTTATGAAATATATGTTTTGGTAATTATGTATGGTCTGGTCAATGTGTTATAAATTATTTCATAGTTTTGGTAGGCATGAGGATGATATATTATTTCATTACCATATCCCTTTTTTGAGACCCAACAGTTTCATTGGATATTCTTACTCGACCCATGTATCTAGAGACCCCTAGCCTGTGATATTCAATGATTAAGAACTACTTCCTTAGTGTGACCTAAATATTCTCTTGTTGAATCCATTCATATTATCAAGGTAATAAAAAGATATCATTATAGGAAAATTATTTCTCTCCACATTTCATGAAAATATTCATTGTTACAAGGAGATGAAAATTTATTTTTCAGTAGATGAGTTCAAAAATTCCTTGATTTTAGAGATAAAATATCCATATGTGTATGCTACGCTCATATAGAGGATAATACAATCTATTTACCATTAGTTTTTGTGTATGAACCATGGATTATTCGATGATATAGGATTATAGTTTCCTATTGTATTGGATTATAATGAAATCTTCCATAAGGCTATGTTAGGATTTTTTAACCATTGAGAGATCAACATTATTATTGACACAAATCATTGTACTTCTGTGATATTTACTCTAGCATATTAGGTGACCTCTATAGATATTTGAAATCTGAATCTATAGTTGGATAATATATATAGGAATGGAAACATATGGCCTAAGGTGTTCCCCTCTTCATCATCAATATTGTTCCCTCAGAAGTAGGATTGGATCATGGTGTTATCCAAAGGTAATTTTCACCAAAACCAAGTTACATTCAAAAATATATATCCACATTCAGGAATCAACATCCTCTTCGATTTATTAAATGTAGAGAAGTGGTTCACGTAGATTGAACATTGGTTGAGTGGTCACCAGCATTGAGTTAGAGAAGATTATTTATCGAATACAATATTTTGGTGTCACTATGATTTCTATTAGAAAATTTTTATTCCCTTTGGAATGAATAATTACCATGCTATCTTCCTGGGACTCTTGAATTGAATCATTTATCCCTTCTTTGACCTGTTCATGGTCATCATCATTGGTAAAATCTCTATGTACCAAGTATTAGAGTATTAGTATGGGAGACATTTGAAGATCATATAATATGTAATTTGAGAGACCCAAAATTTTTGTAAGCTCTCTAAGTGTATGTTATGATTCAGTGAGGACCACTTTTTTAGACAAGTTATGATAGAGGATAGATTAGTAATGGGCCTAGAAAAGATCATGGTAGTGCAATCTAAGGAGACACATATATCATGATAGAGGTTTGAAATTTATTTGGGATGGATTTATATAATCAATTTTAAATTTTAGTTTTCACTATAATTTTGGATCATCAAACAACATTATATCGAAAGGGAGAATTTCTAGTTTTGATGGAGATGGTTATCTAGTCTTGTTAGGATCAAAAAAGAGGATGGAGAACAGTCTCACATTAAGTATTTTTGTGGATAGTGTTGAGTAAAATGTGTTCAATGATTCCTATCCTGTTAGGATATGTTTTATTATATAGAGGAATGTAGTTATTTCATATGTGTCCCAAAATTTAATATCCCATTATAATAATTACATAGAAAATGATTTGGAGCTATAAATAATTGTAGTTTACCAGAATATTTAGTTAGACATTGTTTTGGTGGAGCAATTCAAAATCTATTATAATCAAAATAGTTCAGGTATATATTATCTATGAAATATCTCAAACTAAGGTAGAGGTGGTGGTTTCAATTCCTATGAGACTATTTTTTTATACAGTATATAATCCAAGGAAGGGAAACATGGTTGAAGATACAATCGGCATGAAGTCCCATTTACATTTCTGATTGATGAAACAAAAACTTTTCAATCATTTCAGTTTACATTTTTGGATGAGGGTCGAGTGGAATATCTTCAAACATTGGTTGTGTACCCCATACATATCTAATTCATCAGGGTATCCATGTATGAGATATTTATTTCTTGGTCATGCATAACCAAATATTCATTGGATATTATCATGATGGAATTTATGTTGGTGGATAGAACATTGTCTTTTTAGATGATCAGTGATGATTCTATTCACACTACTAGTGGATGTGATGGGGGAGTTTTACACAACCCATTAGTTATACATCTATGAGTGGGGAAGATTTACCATGAACATTAGAATCGGTTTTGATTACTTGTAACAATGAAGATTATAACCGAGTTAATCCAATATTTTTGGACTTCAATAGGTTGAGACCAACCATCAGGTACTAAATTTTTTAACCCATCCGATTGAAGTTCTAGAGGTGAAGTAGAGGCGTGGATTTTGTGACATTAATTCCAAGAATAATGATAGGTAAAAATGATATCTGGTTGACCGTAGATTTACTAACTAGTTAGCTCACATCATAGTTATCTGATATATATTTATAGACAGAGATTAAGAAACAGGTATGTAAAATAGATACTCCACATTCATGGAGAACCATTGATTATTGCTTTATATTGTGATTATTTAATCGTGTCCCTATTATTGAAAAGATTACCAGTGTATTTTTGGAATAATTTGACGATAGTCATGTCATTACACCCCCAGATGGATAGTAAGACTGAGTAGACCATTTAGGTCTTAGGGGGAAACTTTTTGGGAATTTATATTAAATTTTATAGAAAAATGGGAAGATCATACACATTTTCAAGAGATTTCATTGAATAAAAATCACCAATCCAATCTTGGTATGGAACCATTACATTCCTTTCCAAGGATGCCCTTCTAGTCCACACTATGCTGGATGTATCTAGGACAGACATCACTTATGAACCTAGTGTTGGTTTGAATGATTATAGAGAAGGTTATAATAATCTATGAGTGTTTGAGAAATTCCTAAAATTATTATATGTCATATGTTGAAGAATGATCTATATTATTAGTATTCTGTGAGGGATTCCTTATATTCCTAATGGTATCACATCATGGTGTTATGTACTGATTTTTTTGATGAGATAATGTATCTCTATGATTTATAAGACATTTATTGAAATTTTATAGAGTTATGTAGGTGGAATACCACATAGACCTACAAAAATGGTTTTATAGGGTTCCTAATCCCATTCAAATTTTAGAGTTTTGGGAATATGTGGAAGAACTGTCAAATGATTTTCCCTAGGTTGAGCTTGAAAATTTAGATAGAGCCGCAGTATTATAGTTCTGAGTGGCTATCGAGGATTTCATGAAAATTATCCTTGATGGACCAGTCATTCCCTTGTATGTGGTTCATTTTTCATATGATAATCTTTTTTTGTTACACTTGGTTATGGTAGAACTAGATGTGTCATCAATACCCCATCCCATTTGAGTTGGTTTCTTCTTTTCTTGAATAAAATCCTTAAAGATGAGGAGGATGTGGACACTATGTTTTTACTGTTAGACTCTTTGAAATATTGTATATTATTAATTTACATTTAGATAAGGAGTTGAACAGAAATTATAGGCATCATTCATCATTGTATTTTTTATATTGAGAATAAGGAATATAATACTTCACATACATGCATAAAATAAGAAATAATAGAAAATTTATTCCATGTTTTTACAATTGGGGATACCATTATCATTATTAAAAATGAAATATGGTTATTACCCAATGTGAAAATTAATTTCAGTTCGTATTGGACGTATTGTTTATGTTTAGTAGCATGAGGAAAAATATCCAAAAAAATAAGTTTCCAATTAATTTTTTATTTTATTTTTAAAACATACCACCATTTTCTAATTTTGGCTATACCCAAATACAAGGGTAATATTCAATACCGTATAACTTCATTGGATAGTGATTATGGTGGAGAATGTTTTTAGAGATGAATAGATAGGTGGAAGTATAATTAAAAAATGACTGAAAATGATGTATTTCATCATGAGAAGAACATGCAGATTACATTATTTTCGAACGATCAATCTGAATATATGGGGTGGATTTTTTTGGAATATTCCTCTTATTTGGTAATTAAAGGTCAAAATTTTTTAAATTATACATATTTAATTCATTACCAGGACAATTAATTAATTTCAATTCAATTTTGATAATGGATAATTTTTTAGTTTTGATTACAATAAAAATCATGGTCTTCTTATAATCATGTCAATGAAGGACAAATGAACATAGACCTTGTTTGATGCCAAATATTTTTTTATATTTCAATTCTCCCACAATTCATAGAACAATCAATAATGATGATGAATTTGATGTTGATTTTTTTTCTAGGAACACAGTCATGACGGGATCCTCATTAGTTCTACCAATCATTTATATTGGTTTTTTATCGATAATGGAGTCCCAACAGAGGTAAGATAAAGGTGATGTGAATATAATTGGGGTTCAGGATATGGAGTTTTAATGATCCAGTTCATGTAGGTATTTATCATGGTGTAAGTAAAAATTATTTATGGGAATGGAAAGGATAAAATAAAAGCTTTAGTGACCAAATACACTCTTTTATTATAATTTTTGGTAATTTTGGCTAATATTTAAAAATTAATAAGATGAAAATATTTGATTAAAAAGGAAAAATTAGAAGTTTTGTAATTATGATAAATTCAATTCTACAGGACTATTGTTCAGAAGAATAGACATTATGTCAACCCACATAATACGTTGGGAATGCTTTAGGTAAAAGTTAAATATCACTTGGTTGGGTTCATATTCCACACATTGTAACACCCAGAACCATGTTAACCATAGTCAATGAATTATTTGGTTACATTTTTATGATCACAAGAAAATAAATTCCCAATGGATTGATCAGTTTATTAGCCACGGAAAAACTAGATACAATTATATGTTTTATATTACATATTGAATTGAAAAACATCATTGTATCGCATTCATAAACACCCATAATCCTTTGGATATCCTTGCATGTCAATCATAATATAATTATTCACATCCAAAGAAAAAAATGAAATATGAAAAAGGGGTGAGCTAAAATGATCATTATGGATAAACAATATAGCATATGCTATAATAAACAATCATAAACTATTATAGATAGTTATAAAACTAAAACAGAAGTTTTTTAATCATAATATTTAGCATAATACTGTAAGAAAAAATAAAATAATTCCTTTTAACATTAACGTGGATATTCAACTAGTTGAATAATAAATTCAATATCAATTACTAAAATTATAATGAGGAAATTCATCTTGCTAGACATCATAACCATACCTTTAAGGCCTCATGCTAAGACCATTACTACACTCCTAGGGCATTGTGCCAATACTCAAGTTTGTCTCATGATCCCTATCAATGCATCGAGGAGTTATAGAGGGAAATTCCCATCACCTACTATGTCTAATTCATTACTCATATGAAATGGGTGCTACATTCTTTAATCCTACATATTAAAACATGCATAAGAAATGTAAATACTTCAACCATAAACCATGAATGGTATAAAAATAGAGCATTTTTCAAACATATCATAAATCCATCAACAAAATTTGGAAGATTTTTTCATAAAAAATCAATCTTAATAGAGCATAAAATACAAATATGGATGCTGACAGAGATGATAAATAATCTAATAAATTTTTTAATGGTATTAGGGAGAAATATCCCTTTTACATTGAATTTTTTTACATGAAGAAAAATTATAATATAAAAAACTTCCATTGAAAATAAACTCTTATGCTTATACGGGAAGCTTCAACATGATATTGAATTATAATGGAGGAAAATATCATATCGTTCCATATAAGTTAAAAAACATTCTTTCATTAATTTGTCGAAAGGATCATAAATTACGTCGTTTGGAATGATAGGGAAAGATTTCATTCAATTTGTTTTATAAAAAGACAAACATGGGTAAAAATATCTTTAAAAAAAGTCAAAAAAAAATTAAATACATTTAATGAAATATTGACATGGATGTTAAGGTTCTCCAAGAAGATACTTATGAATAAACAATCTTAGATAATAAATATATTGATAAATTAACCCATGCTTTATACATTCCTTTATTTGATCGTCAATTAGCCTCTTATATAATTGTTAAATATTTTTATTAAATTATAAAAGGTTCACATCCATATTTATAATATCATATAATATCATAATATATAACTTTGGTAATATTATTTCAATATTTTCATTGTTTCCTATATTAACTGCTTCATTTTCCAATTCCCTTTTTGTCATGCAAGTCAGGTTTATTATGAATAGGATATATTTTATTCTTATTTAGAATTCAATTAAGTTAATAAGTATTTGATTTTACTCATCATATAAATATTAGAATCATTGTTAATGGTTAACATGGAGAATTAATTTCAATGCTTCGTGGAGACTTTAGGCTGTACGTTTACACAAGCGATGGTATCAATCCCTTGATTTTTAAATGTTATGAAATTGGATGATATATTAAATATAAAAAACAAATATAATGTTATATTGACTATTTATTTCCATTATACTATTTATTATAAACAACCACAAAATTTAGTGTTGAATAACATATTACAAAACGACGTGGAGACGGTAAGCCGTATGTACGCACACATGGTCATTTTTTTCGTAAGATGGATAAAATATGGAATATTGTTGTTACATGATTATAATAACATCTAAGTGTATGGATGATACTTGATTTAATGTTTTGTTATATAAACACCATAAAAATAGATAGTAGGTGAAGAAAATAACATTGAATGTGATGATAAAACATTTACCACTTCTTTGGGGTTTCTTTTTTATTCAAATAAAAGTGACCCAAATGATCTATTTATTACAAAATTTAGACCACTAGGATGAGGTTAGGGTGGTTGTGAGGATATGTGGGATGTTTTTGTCCAAACCAAATGGCCTTAGAAGTGTGAGTTAATTGGAAAGGCGGGTTTCCTTTTATATGAGATGTGAGGGGAAGTTTTGAAAAAATCATTAAATATTAATTTATTATAAAATTATTTTAGGTTTATAATATCTCCAAATTGGATTATTTCTAGGATAAGACCTCAATTTGTTGCGAAACTCTCAACCAATAGTATTTAGACATTTTTATGTCTTAAAATTAACCATATGTTTTAGATTTAGCCATTAGTTAAATAGTTTAACTCTTACCATGCCATCTTGTATTTTTACAGTTCGTGGTTAATATTGTTTCTTTAAATTGTCAAAAGATCCTAATGTGGATCATTGATGAATTTTTCATCACTATATATGTTAGATGTCCGAACCTTATATTTTATGACTTTTAAATCATTTAATAAATTTTTATTAATTTTAATATATAATTTATTTCAATTTTTTTACTATCAAATATTTTTTAAATTTATCAAACTAACATGATAACATCAAACCAATACTTCCAATGAGTCACTAACATGTCTATGTTTCCTATAAAATTATCCTGATTCATTAATTAATTCAAATTATATTTATTTTAATATTATTAATATCATTTATTTGATTCTTATATTAATAAATCAATTACTACATCATCACAGTGTCACAATTAAATTAAACTATACAATGGCCAATCACTATAAAAAATGTCATTATGTAGGTAATTTTATTAGATTTTTAATGAATATATATAGTCGAATTTATCTTTTGCATAACCCTATATTAAAAATGTTTTAGTTATTAAATTTTTAATTTGACATTCTTAACACTTATTTATATAAATTTTTTTAAATGTCCAAATCTTACATATGTTGTTTAAAAGGGATCACATTTCCAACCTAAGCGTGATTTTAGTTGAAGTTGACTTATCTAATAGAATTATGACTTGTGTTATGGTAATTTTATATTATTATAATATTATATTTACTTTTAATTACACTATTTACCTTTAACGTCGGTAAATAAAATTACAAAGTAACTATTTACAGAAAATTATTTTGATCTTATTAGACAACAATGTTCAACATGATTACGTCCATGTATGTAAGATTTTTGATATTTAATTCACATAAGAAATAAAATTGTGTTTAGCACAATTTTATAAATGTGTGCTCGAACTCGATGTTGTATGTAGTTCAAGATATTGATTTATTTAAAAAATGTTTAATGTGGAAGAATGTTGTCTTACATTCTTCCCTTCTTCAATAAATTGAATCCCCTCATTTTAACCTATAAATCGAAAACTATGGGTTGGAATTTTCAAAATATCATTATTAAAATCCCACATAAAATGGATTATTGATACCTCAATTTTAAATAGATAAAGGGTAGAATGAAGGTTAATATAAATAAAAAATATTAGAGTTCTAGGTAGGAAAGCATGGAGATAGAAGAAAATTTAACCAACAAGTTATGGTTGAAGATGATAGAGAACATTATTAAGAGAAAGATAACAACCAAAAAGCTATAAATATGGGATTATCCAAGGGACCATTTGATTTATCAAATAAGAAAGTACTAAGAATTTTTTTTGATTTTATGATCGGTTACATAATGTTGTAAAATTAATTTACACTATAGACTATTAATACAAGGAGTCATACTTAATTTATTGATATAGTTTCATCTATTAACTAATTCCTTCCAAAAACTCCTCTTTCTATTAAAATGACAATACGTCTCCATAATATGCTATTTATATTAATCATATGAGGTTAAAAATATAAATTTCACCAATTAAATAAAAAAACCCATTTTATACTATCTAGGGGATTTCTGTAGGGCAATGGAAGGTGATCATGCTTGGTCACACATCAGTATTGGGTTTGATTCACGCCACTTTTTATAATGTGACGGGTTATCGCCCTACCTACGAGTTGTCCTTTTTCTCAAACATTGCTATTATAACATTACATAAGTATCCCTAAGAAATTTATTATCCTAAATAAAGATACTATCCAAAAAATAATAGTCTTAAATTATCAATAATTTCAAAAATCAATCTTAACATCTAATTCCCCAAAAAAAACACAATTTATCTATTATAAAAAATACATTTATTACATAAAATCCTTAATGAGATAATTTTTTCATACAATTCCCTAAATAAGATGTATTTTAGTATAATCTAAAGTATAGTGATATAATTCATGAATCCATGAACCTAAATACATTAATTATTCCACTTTGAAAATAATATCTATTATGGGAAAATAATAAATATTTTAATAAATATATAACATATATATTTCTTTAAATTCATTTAAAAATTTTAATTAACTTAATTTCATAATTCAAAAATTATTTATATTTCTTTTATATTTAATTAGTTTATATTTTTCATAAATAATTGATTGTCAAAGAATTCACCATAAATTTTCATAAGTTTGTTATTTATTCCTACTAACCTACTATATTGGATATATTGTTAATTTTATAACAATATAATACTTTGGATCATTTAAACTCATGTTTCCCTGAAATGAAAGCAATTGAAGAACTAAAATTATTTACAGAAAATATTTCATAAAAATAGTTTTGTGTTAGACTTTGTATCATTAATAATGTCCCTTTTAGTTAATTATTCTTAGATTGGATTTTTTTTATACATTTCATTTGTAATATTTTAATTTAAATCCCTCACATAGGATATTATATTTTCTTGTCAAATCTTATTCTTTTATGGATTTCATTATTAAAATTTGGAATTGTTAAAAATAATTCTCATCAGTTATATTATTTCATTGTATTCTTTATACATATTTTTTAATTCCATGAATCATATATTTTTGTCTATGTAAAAAAAATTGAATTAACATATATACCTTTAATATTTCTCTTAATCTCTACACAAAATAAGATTTTATTTTTCTTTTATCAACATAGGTTGTCATAAAACCATTTAAAATTCAAATTTATTTCTTTCCACTTGTATTTATTTTTAATCTTAAACAATAAATTTATTTGAGTTATCATTTATTTTATTCAACGGTTTAATTATTTGAGAAATTATTTTGAAAAAAATGTTTTCTATTAATTTTTTATATCAACCCTTGATGCAGATTTTTAAAGTTACAAAATTATTCATTTTGTGGACTCATTAAATAATATTTAATAAAATTAATTATTTGGTAATGGTCCACTCCAAATGGAAGAGTTACTTTATAAGAATTCTAACGGTGTAGGTAATCGAAGGAGGCTCAATTTATGTTTGATGATAAAGATGATGATTTTTAGAAATAATTAAGTAAACATGAATTCTTGATAGTATAATGTTATGATACTCTGTAGTGTATAGAAATAATAGTGTGGATATTTTGGATATATTGAAATGTTTGGGATATAGAGATTATATGCATCTAAATTTTTGTCATAGATACGGTGTTAAGGGAGGCTATGTTGTGGATCATCTGGATGAAGTTTTTTTGGTGTTTCCAAATCATGAATGTTTGTAGCATGGACTTCCTTAGAGGGGATTTTTCATGTTCTTCTTTTTATCGAATGACTACATTATGATTTAGGGTTGTGGAATATAGCCATATGTTTTTCAGAAAGGTTATAAAAACCTACACCCAAAACAATATATTTCTTCTATATTTTTTCTTGGTTCATCAAAAACACAGGTGAATCCCTAAGTGTTATTCTATCCACATTTCATTAGATTCTAACCCAATCCTTGGGAGATCAATCCAAGGTGGATCTTTTTTGAATTTACAACCTTCAAACCCCCAATTTTTTCTATGTTCCGCATATAGGGAACGACGGTGTTAGGAATATTTTTGGTTTTAGTGGTTTTTTTCACTGTGAGTAATCTTACATCGAATTTTATATTTTAATCCATAATTTTTAAACAAAATTTTTTGGTTTTGTGGTTTTATTACAATTTCTACAACCATAATTAGTGGTATTGACTTATTTTTTTGTGGTATGGGATCCATCTTCCATCTTCTAGTTGTACACAATGGAGGGTAAATGATTTTTTATTCAGTGGGTATATGGTATTAATAAAATTAGTGATGATATGTTTTTATAATTGATGTTTAATGAGAATATGAATGAGCCATGTGTTTTTTAGGATTTTCTATTTCAACTATTTTGATTATTATTATAGATTACATACTAAAAGTCATGGATATTTGGATCCATGTTACTGTTGATATTTTTTGTTTAGGAACAATTGATAGTGTTATTATTTAATGTTTCATTGAATAAATGTATAACCATATATATTAGTTAAATAAAATGGATTCCTAATGGAAATTCCTATCCATGTAAAAATGTCCATGAAATGTAATGTGTAAGGTGATAATAAGCCTCTTGTTAATTATTAAATATATTATGTGAAATTTATGATGTCTGGTTTTTATATATGATTGTTTTTCTAAGATTATCATGTTATGAAGTGGTGGATATAGTTGTGAAATGGTTGAAATATTCATCTTTTGGTCTTGATGAGGGTGGGTTGTTGTGTTGTGAAGTGTTATATTAGTTTTCAATGTAGTATTGGAATTAAATGATTACATTGAATGTGAAATGTCATGGGATTTATAATGAATGGGATTGATGGATGAAATTGGATAGTATAGGAAATTGGTAAATTGTATTAACATGACTATAAGGCCCCGACCTTAAACATTACTTAATATTGAATTAAATGAATAATTCACATTGAGGATCTTTTCAGTTTTATATTTTTAAAGAATTAGAACATAACTATTACATCTCAAAAGATTACAAAGTAGACACTTCTACTAAGTTTCCATAGAAATAAAAAAACTCTTAAAAAGAAATATGTCTAGTTCAATGTTTTATATAGCATGACTTTCCCTTGATCCCATACTTGACCTTATTCCACATTAATTCTTCTGAAAAACATTTCAAAAAAACTTGGGGTGAGCATAAAAATCTCACTAAGGGATACACAAAGAATGAAAACTGTTAGTTTTTCAAACATCAAGTAAACCATGTATACTTTATCAAAGTAATACCTTCACCTTCATGAAGTAGTAAAAACTATTCACTGAATAAAATATCATTACTTACCTTTTTGTAACCAAAGGATTTCCATAAAACCCATATAAATAACACATAACATATATAAAGGTAACATGGGACATAAACATACATAAGTGGAATAACCATACGGTCGACTTCCACACATATCACATAATGGAATATCCAGACGACCATCTTCCATACATACTTTATGGAATAGCCATACGGCCGACTTCCATACCCAATGCATTGGAGGTTATAACGTAACCACCCGTCCTGGTATTCACGGCACCAACCGTCATATGGTTCATCACGTAACCACCCGTCAAATGTCCAAGTACCATTATAAAATCATAAGACATAAATCCAACATAAAGGAAAGAAAACATTTCCACACTTTGATCACAATATATCACTCAAATATATTGACATAACAAATACATTATAAAATCCATTTTCAATAACAAAATACCTAAAAGAGTATATGGTATTTATTTCATTTTAAAAAAACATTAGGACTTGTTGAGGAAGCCAAAGACCAAATAATACTCGCGGCGGCGGAAAAGGTCGTTGTCACCGCGTACGTTAAAAGAAACATTCTTTTTTTCCGTTTAGTAAAACGCTTCGTAGAAAAAGATTACTTTTGTATGAAAGTAAAAGTCAAAGAGGTTTATACACTGTATAAAAGAAGGTTGTGTATAAAACGAAATATGCCTCAATGAAAGGAGATTGAGATGAAGTCCCTTACCTCTGGTCCGACTTGACTCGATCGTTCATTAACATCCTGAATAATAATTTGAGTTAATTTCTATTTGCTTAAGAACCTTTTTCAAGTTCATTATTTCTTTTATATCACTTATTGACATGTTATAAACATTATGTAGCCATTTAATTTTATAATGTTTGTTTTGTCGATATTTGGTTCTTAAGTCGAAAGTGGACTTCTTACAATTACATGTTGTTCGTGTGGTCAAAGGTTCTTTATATCCAAAATGACATTCCTGATTTGGATATCATATAAATCATATATATCCAGCATATACATGTATTTATAATATTACATAATCATTTAGAGGTAATAAATGAAATGCACCGTTCATGGAGACGGTAAGCCGTACGTACGCATGAACGCTACTTTCATTTCTTTTTCATATTAATGGAATTAAAACTAAATGAGAGGTATGTATATTTTAATTCCAGAATTATATTAATCATTTAGATGTATCATTAATCATATATATCAATTATATACATGTACTTTTAATAGTACATTACATTTGGGGATAAGAAATGAAATGCACCGTTCATGGAGACGGTAAGTCGTACGTACGCATGAACGCTACTTTCATTTCTATCTCATACTTTAATGGAAAGAAATAATAATGATATAGAGGTATATTATAATTCCAGTATAACATCATATATAATAACTTTAAATCCATCCTTTATACGTCCCACATATGGCATTAACGAATCAAATCACTTTGAGTGGGCGGTAGTCCGCACGTCCTTAAATGAAGATATCGCGTTTACCCATAATGGAAACCATAAAGGTATGCGAAAAATGAAAAATACAGAAGCTTAAGGAAAACATAAACATATTATATATCATATATAAATATAGTTACATCTTAATAGCCACCATTAAAGGTGTTTAAAAGAAGATTGAACAATCATCTTTTCGTGAGGAAGAAATTCGCCAACCACAGAAAAAGTACGTTCTTTAACCATTAGATGTAGATGTGTGTAAGTGTAGCTCGAAATATTATTATAACAACATCATAGTATATTGAAGATACTGTATTTGTTACAAAATAAATTAATAAAAAGAGTTTAGGGGGTTGGAGAAGCAAAATAAAACAAAAGGACTCAAAAGAAGGCATTACGTTAAATTCGGGTAACTCCCTTTGGTTTGAGATCAAAGGCTTATTTGGGAAGACATATGCCCAATGTTAGGCTTCAAGGAGTAAGAGATGGAAGTGGAGAAACAAACTGGGTAGATTTTGGCCGAGCCAAAATCTTTGGGATTGTTGGTAAGGTGGTAGTGGTGGGGGCCTTTTATTAGAGGAGAGGAGGGGCACTCTTGGAAAGTAAGGAAATGTTACTTTATTTTAGAATGATATTCGGATTAAAGAGGACCCAAATTGATATAATTAGAGGATAAGGTGATAAGGGTTCGAAATCCACTCATCCAATCAGTTTTGGACATGTGTAGGTCTTAGATATTACATTATCTTTCCATTTTATTTAAATCGTTAAATAATGAGGTCATCGCTGCATCATCATGATGTCATAAATAATTTTATTTATTTAATGTATAAAAATTATAAATAAAAATACTATGATGTAGGAAATCTTTTTATCTTTCCAATGACTATTTATAGTCAAAAATAGGACTTGTATAACCCCATGTAAAAATTGTTTTTGTAAAACATTTCATATTTGTGTCATTTTTTACTTTAACATTAAATAAAAGATATTTATGTCATTTTCCAACCAAGGTGGCTCCATGTGGTCCCCAAGTTTACCCATGGATTTTCGTGGTCGGCCATGACACATCCAATGAGGGTAGGACATGTGTCTAGGTCATTTAATTTTATTAAAACATTATTCTTACCTTAAACTACACTAATTACCTCTAATCGCGATTAAGAACTTAAGAGTTACTATTCACCAAAAAATTATTTTAATCACATTGAACCACATTTTACTTCTAAATGACAACCATGTATGTCGGATTTTTGAAATTAAAAACACAAAAAGTGATAAAATTTCATTTAAACAAAAAATCAGTTTTTATAAGTACCACTTAGTGGTTTCACTATTCATCAAAAATTGAAGTTGTTCAGAAAAATACCCAAAATTCACCCTAAGCTATATTTGATATTCTGAATTCAAAAATGAAGTCTATTTTACAAAATTCAAAACATATAAGTCAAATTAATTAACTTAATAATTAATTGTCGTTGTCATGACAAATAGCGTGTTTTTATGAAACAATAGGTATCAAAAGATTGACACTAGTTTAAGTCCGATTTCAAAGTGAAATTACTTCCAACGACAACTATTGGATTTAATGGTAAAAATATATTCTAATTTAACATTAAAACGAATTAAAAATATAATCTAATAATATAAATAATTATATTGAAAAGAGGTTTTTAATAAAAATACAAAAAAATTCACTATTCATTAAAAAATGAACTTTATCGGAAAAATACCAAAAATTTACACAATGTAAATTTTGATGTCCTGATTCTAAAAAAGAGTTATATTTGGTCCAATATAATTTATTAGAGTGATAAAAACTATATTTAATGATGGTTCTCTATCAAAAGGCGGTTAATCGACCTTATAAAGAATATTAGAATTTTTATGCTTAAAAACTGGATTCATTTGCATTTTTAATCCTCTAAAATTTATTGTAAAGAGTAAAAATATTTGACAAACATATATAATAATATTGTAGTTAGTTCTGTTCATTCCCTCCATTACAATGGCTATGTGTTAACTACCATTTAAAATAATATTATTTTATTACTAGTGTGCAATGTAAGATTTGAAAGAAACTCTTTGTTGCATATCGAGTACGCTATCGAACATAGAAAAACCTTTTAAAGTAAAATTAATATTTAATTTGTAAATATTAATAAATACGAAAATGTTTTATTCATTATTTACCTGGGATGTTACATCCTTCCCCCCTTTTGGGAATTGCGTCCTCGCAATTTTATTCACTTATCAAAATAAGTGGGGGTATTTATCCCTCATAGTATTTTCAGATTCCCACGTTGCCTCTTCAACCATATGGTTTTTCCACAAAACGTTTACCTGGTGAATTACCTAATTTCGCAACACTATCTCTCTTCGGTCATGAATCTGGACTGGTTTTTTTCATAATATAGGTTCTCTTCCAGCTGAACTACCTCTGGACTCGAAACATGAGATGGATCTGGCATATACTTCCTCAACATCAAAACATGAAAAACATTGTGAACCTAAGATAAAATCGGATGTAATGCCACTCTGTATACAACTGATCCAACTCTCTCCAAAATTTCATATGGTCCAATGAACCTTGGACTCAGCTTTCCATTCTTACCAAATATCATCACACTTTTCCATGGTGAGACTTTGAGAAAAACATGATCACCTACCTCAAAAGATATATCCTTCCTCCTATTGTCCACATAACTCTTCTGTCTGCTCTGAGCTGTTCTCATGTGTTTCTGAATCAACTGAACTTTTTCTTCCATCTCTTCTACCAATTATGGTCCCATCAGCTTCCTTTCACCCACTTCATCCTACAATGCTGGAGTTCGACACCACTTCCCATATAATGTCTCAAATGGTGCCATCTGTATAATGGAATGAAAACTATTATTATAAAAAAACTCAACCAAAGAAAGATGTTGATCCCAACTACCCTGATAATCCATAGAACAAGCTCGTAGCATATCCTCCGAGGTCTGAATTTTTAATTCTGACTGCCCATCTGATTACAGATGAAAAGCTGTACTAAAATTTAATTTAGAATCCAACGACTTCTGAAGGCCTTTCCAAAAGTTAGAAGTGAACCTGGGATCACGATCGAACATAATAGAGAGAGGAACTCCATGTAACCTGACTATCTCCTTAAGATACAAACAGGAATGTTGATCTAGGGAAGAAGTATCTCGTATAGTAAGGAAATGAGCAGATTTAGTCAAAAGATCAACAATAACCCAGATTGCATTATTACCTCTAGATGTCTTCAGTAATCCCACGACAAAATCCATTGATATATTTTCCCATTTCCACTCTGGCACTGGTAAAGGATGAAGCATCCCTTTCGGTGACTGCCGCTCTGCTTTAACCTACTGAAAAGTCAAACACTTCATAGTAAAATCAACAATATCACTTTTCATTACATCCCACCATTAATACTCCCGCAGATCTATGTACATCTTTGTAATTCCAGGACGAACTGAAAACGGAGAACTATGAGCTTCACATAAAAACTCTCTTTTCAACTGTGAATCACAAGGCACACACAATCTCTTCCCAAATCACAAAACACAATCACTATCAATGTTGAATTCATGAGGCTTACCTTTCTGAACTAGCTCTACCTTTTTCTGAAACTCACTGTCTTGCTTCTGTGCTTGATTGATTCTGTCTGATAGAGAATATCTCATTGATACCTGAAACAAAACAGAAGGACATCCTGCACCAACAAATTCTATGCCAAAGTTCATCAAATCCTTAACCAAAGGATCATGTTCCAAATGCAACATCGTTAATGAAGCATTACTTTTTCGACTCAAAGCATCAGCCACATTATTGGATTTTCCCGGATGGTAATGAATTGTACAATCATAATCCTTGATTAATTCCATCCATATCCTCTGTCTCATGTTCAATTCTTTATGAGTGAATATATACTTTAAACTTTTGTGATCAGTATATATTTCACACATTACTCCATACAAATGATGCCTCCAAATTTTTAAAGCAAAAACAACAGTAGCTAATTCCAAATCATGTGTAGGGTAATTTATCTCATGAGTTTTCAACTGACGTGAAGCATATGCAATTACCTGATCATTCTACATAAGGACACAGCCAAGTCCCTTCAACGAAGCATCACTATATATAACAAAATCACCATTCCTGGAAGGATGTGCCAAAACTGGGGCATTCACCAATCTTCTTTTCAAATCCTGAAAACAATCATCACATTCTTTTGTCCAGATGAACATAACACCCTTACGAGTTAGCTTAGTCATTGGACTAGATAACCGTGAAAAATTTTCAACAAACCTTTGGTGGTAACCTGCCAAACCAAGAAAACTACGGATCTCGGTTACATTTGTGGGTCTTGGCCATTCTTCAACAACTTTTGTTTTAGCAGGATCAACAGTTATGCCATCTTTTGAAACAATGTGACCCGGGAAAGAAATTTGTTGTAACCAAAACTCACACTTGCTGAATTTTCCATATACTTTCTTTTCATTTATGTTTTTCAAGATAACCCTTAAATGACATTCATGATCCTCTTTACTTTTAGAAAACACCAAAATATCATCGATGAAAACAGCCACAAACTTATCCAAGAACTCATGGAAAATTCTATTCATAAGGTCCATGAATATAGAAGGTGCATTAGTTAACCCAAAAGGAATAACTACAAATTCATAATGGCTATATCTAGTATGGAATGCAGTCTTCAGAATATCTTATTCATTTACTTTCAACTGATGGTACTCCGACCTCAAGTCAATCTTCGAAAAATACTGAGCTCCCTGGAGCGGATCAAAAAAATCTTCGATATGAGGCAAAGGATACTTTTTCTTAACAGTAATATTATTCAAGGCCATATAATCAATGCAAAGTCTCATTGAGCCATCTTTATTTTCAACAATCAAGACAGGAGAACCCCATGGTGATGTTCTAGGTCGAATGAAACCTTTATCTAATAACTCCTTCAATTGCTTCTTTAACTCTAAAAGTTCAACTTGAGCTATTCGATAAGGGGGTTTTGAAATTTTCTTAGAATTAGGAACTAAGTCAACAGTAAATTCAACTTCCCGATCATGAATAACACCAGGCAACTCATCAGGAAAAACATCAAGATACTCATTTACCACTAGCACATCATTAATCTGAACAGTTCCTTTATTTTCTACAATGTGTGCAAGGTAACATTCATTTCCATCTTTTACTTGTTTCTCAACTTCCTGATATGTTATCAAAAGCAAGGGTTAATTCATGTACACAAACTAAAAATATTTCTGAAAAAAACCATTTTATCTCTGCAGTCAATCATAGCATGATAAACAGAGAGCTAATCCATTCCAAAAATAACATCAAACTCTACTAGAGGAAAAACAATAATGTTTGCTGGTAGATTAATTCCACACACAAGGATAGGAAGGTTCTTATAATTCCCTTTTGTCTCAACGTTCCCTCCGGGTGTTTTTACCATAAGTTCAGGATTAATATCTTGAGATGGAATTTCCAATTTACTAAAAACATCTCAGAAATGAAAGAGTGTGTAGACCCTGAATCAAACAAAACACTGGCACAATATGAACAAACAAACAGTGTACCTGATACTACTTCATTCGATGGCCCAACATCTACTGAAGTTGTTGAAAAGGATTTCACCGCCCCTTTCTGCTTGTAGTCTGGATGCTTTCTCCCAGTTGAGTTCTTTGTTAGACACTCATTTTCATAATGACCCATTTCATTACACTTAAAACATCTTACTGTTGGCTTTTCATTGCCTGCTTGGTCATCTTCCTTACAGTTACGAGAAATATGACCAGACTTACCACACTGAAAGCACTTACCAGACTTGGATAAACATTCTCTAGGATGCATTTTACCACACTTCTCACAGGATGGATATTTGGTTTTCTTACCGCCTTCCTTCTTTGATGAATTCTTCCCTTTTTCCTGCCAACTGGACCTCTTATTCTATTGTTTGTCATAGAACACTTGATCATCGGCAAACTCCATTTCCACATTCTCCACACATCGAACAAGTTTTACATAACTTTTGAACTCACGAGAAGCTAAAGCCCTTCGATACTTTGGCTTTAACCCTGAGTAAAAACGGTTTATTTTACTATCAAGACCTCATATGAAGTTTGGAGCATACCTTGCCAATCGAGTGAACTTTGCTTCATAAGTAGCCACTAAATCATCCTCCTGCATCAACTCTAGGAACTATTTTTCCATCTTAAGATGAACCACCTTAGGAAAATATTTTTCAAGAAACATACCTTTGAATTCGTCCTAGTGAAGATCCTCAATCTCATCACTATCCCTAATATTTTTCACCATCGACCACCAATGATCAGCTTCACCTTCAAAATGGTAAACAACAAGACTAACCTTTTGATGTTATGAACACCCCATGACATCAAAAATCATCTACAGTGCTTTAATCCACACTTCAGCTTGCATGGGGTCAGATGATCCTACGAATGATGATGGATGTTGCCTCATGAAATGTTCCACCACTGACATGTTCCTCTGCGGTTGATCTGGATGATCTCGTTCATGGATACCACCACCATTTATAGCCTGAGTCAAATGTGCCATCACTGCAACAAACTATTCAGTTTCAATTCCGACCATCTCAGGTTGCTGATTTGGAAGGTTGTTTTCCTCCTAATGTCGTCCCAACATAGCTGCTTTGTTTCCATTGTGGAAAACCATTATGAACACAGAAACATCTTAGGCGAAGCAACATGGTAATCTTTAAATGCTATATTATTTCAGTCATACCATAAATTAACTTATAATTTAACAGTTTTCGAACTCCTAAAGTTGTCTAAACCGACCTTTGATACCAACTATAAGGCCACGGCCTTAAACATTTCTTAATATTGAATTAAATGAATAATTCACATTGAGGATCTTTTTAGGTTTAGAGTTTTATAGAATTACAACATAACTATTACATCTCAAAAGATTACAAAGTAGACACTTCTACTAAGTCTCCTTAGAAATAAAAAAAACTCTTAAAAAGAATCATGTCTAGATCCATGTTTTATATATCATGGCATTCCCTTGATCCCATCCTTGACCTTATTCCACATTAATTCCCGTGAAAAACATTTCAAAAAAACTTGGGTTGATCATAAAAAGCTCAGTAAGGGATACACGAAGAATGAAAACTGCTAGTTTTTCAAACATCAAGTAAACCATGTATACTTTATCAAAGTAATACCTTCACCTTCATGAAGTAGTAATAACTCTTCACTAAATAAAATATCATTACATACCTTTTTGTAACCAATGGATTACCATAAAACCCATATAAAGAACACATAACATATATAATGGTAACCTGGGACATAAACATACTTAAGTGGAATAACCATACAGTTGACTTCCACACATATCACTTAATGGAATAGCCATACAACCAACTTCCATACATACTTAATGGAATAGCCATACATCCGACTTCCATACCCAATGCATTGGAGGTTATAACGTAACCACCTGTCCTGGTATTCACGGCACCACCCATCATATCGTTCATCACGTAACCACCAATCAAATGTCCAAGTACCATTATAAAATCATAAGACATAAAGCCTACATAAAGGAAAGAAAACATTTCCACACATTGATCAGAATATATTACCCAAATATATTGACATAAAAAATCCATTATAAAAACCATTTTCAATACCAAAATACATAAAAGAGTATATGGTATTTATTTCATTTTAAAAAAACGTTATGGCTTGTTGAAAAGCCAAAGACCAAATAATACTCGCGGCGGCGGAAAAGGTCATTGTCACTGCGTACGTTAAAAGAAACATTCCTTTTTGCCATTTAGTAAAACGCTTCATAGAAAATGATTCCTTTTGTATGAAAGTAAAATTCAAAGAGGTTTATACACTGTATAAAAGAATGTTGTGTATAAAACGAAATATGCCTCAATGAAAGGAGATTGAGACGAAGTCCCTTACCTCTGGTCCGACTTGACTCGATCGTTCTTTAACATCCTGAATAATAAAAAACTTGAGTTAATTTGTATTTTCTTAAGAACCTTTTTCAAATTCATTAATCCTTTTATATCACTTATTTCCATGTTATAATCATTATGTAACCATTTAAGTTAATAATGTTTGTTTTGTCTATATTTGGTTCTTAAGTCGAAAGTGGACTTATTACAATTACATGTTTTTCGTGTGGTCAAAGGTTATTTATATCAAGAATGACATTACTGATTTGGATATCATATAAATCATATATATCCAGCATATACATGTATTTATAATATTACATAATCATTTAGAGTTAAGAAATGAAATTCACCATTCATGGAGACGGTAAGCCGTACGTACGCATGAACGCTACTTTCATTTCTTTGTCATATTAATGGAATTAAAACTAAATGAGAGATATGTATATTTTAAGTCAAGAATTATATTCAACATTTATATGTATCATTCATCATATATATCCATTATATACATGTACTTTTAATAGTACATTACATTTGGGGATAAGAAATGAAATGCACCGTTTATGGAGACGGGAAGTCGTACGTACGCATGAACGCTACTTTCATTTCTATCTCATACTTTAATGGAATGAAATAATAATTATATAGAGGTATATTATAATTCCATTATAACCTAATATATAATAACTTTAAATCCATCCTTTATACGTCCCACATATGGCATTAACGAATCAAATCACTTTGAGGGGGTGGTAGTCCGCACTTCCTTAAATGAAGATATCGTGTTTACCCATAATTGAAACCATAAATGTATGCCCAAAATGAAAAATAAAGAATCTTAAGGAAAACATAAACATATGATATATCACATATAAATAGAGTGACATCTTAATGGACACCATTAAATGTGTTTTAAAGAAGATTGAACAATCATCATTTCGTGAGGCAGAAATTCACCAACCATAGAAACAGTATGTTCTTTAACCATTAGATGTAGATGTGTGTAAGTGTAGCTAGAAATATTATTATAACAACATCCTAGTATATTGAAGATACTGGAGTTGTTACAAAAGAAATTAATAAAAAGAGTTTAGGGGGTTGGAGAAGCAAAATAAAACAAAAGGACTCAAAAGAAGGCATTACCATAAAATCGGGTAACTCCATTTGGTTTGACCTCAAAGGCTTTCTTGGGAAGACTTCTTCCAAAAGTGAGGCTTCAAGGAGTAAGATAGGGAAATGGAGAGACAAATTGGGGTAGAGTTTGGCCGAGCCAAAGGCTTTGGGAGTGTGGGTAAGGTGGTAGAGGTGGGGGCCTTTTATAAGAGGAGAGGAGGGGAACTCTTGGAATGTAAGGAAATGTTATTTTATTTTAGAATTATATTCGGATTTAAGAGGTCCCACATTGATATAATTCGAGTATAAGGTGATAAGGGTTCTAAATCCACTCATCCAATTGGGTTTGGACATGTGTAGGTCTTAGAAATTACATTGTATTTCCATTTATTTAAAATCGTTATATAATGAGGTCATCGATGCGTCATCATGATGTCATAAATAATTTAATTTATTTAATGTCTAAAAATTTATAAACAAATACTGTGATGTAGGAAATCTTTTTAGCTTTCCAATTACTATTTATAGTCAAGGATATGACTTGTATAACCCCATGTAAAAATTGGTTTAGTAAAAAATTTCTTGTTTGTGTCATTTTTTACTTTAACATTAAATAAAAGGTATTTATGTCATGTTCCAACCAAAGTAGCTCCATGGGGTCCCCAAGTTGACCCATGGATTTTCTTGGTCGGCCATGACACATCAAATGAGGGTTGGACATGTGTATAGGTGATTTCATTTTATTAAAACATTATTCTTACCTTAAACTGCCCTAATTACCTCTAATCGCGATTAAGAACTTAAGAGTTACTATTCACCAAAAAATTATTTTAATCTCATTGAACCACATTTTAATTCTAAATTACAACCATTTATGTCAGATTTTTGAAATTAAAAACCTAGAAGTGGTAAAATTTCATTTAAACAAAAAATCAGTTTTTATAAGTACCACTTAGTGGTTTCACTATTCATCAAAAATTGAAGTTTTTCAGAAAAATACCAACAATTCACCCTAAGCTATATTTGATATTCCGAATTCAAAAATGAAGTCTATTTTAAAAAATTCAAAACATATAAGTCACATTAATTAATTTTATAATTAATTCCCGCTGTCATGACAAATAGCCTGTTTTTATGAAACAATAAGTATCAAAAGATTGACACTAGTTTAAGTCCGATTTCAAAGTGAAATTACTTCCAATGACCACTATTGGATTTAATGGTAAAAATATATTCTAATTTAACTTTAAAACGAATTCAAAAGATAATCTAATAATATAAATAAATTATATTAAAAAGAGGTTTTGAATTAAAATAAAACATTTTCACTATTCATTAAAAATGAACTTTATCGGAAAAATACCAAAAAATTACACAAAGTAAATTTTGATGTCCCGAATCTAAAAAAAGAGTTATTTTTGGTCCAATAGAATGTATAAGTGTGATCAAAACTATATTTAATGCCGGTTCTCCATCAAAAGGCAGTTAATCGACCTTTTAAAGAATATTAGAATGTTTATGCTTAAAAACTGGATTCATTTGCATTTGTAATCCTCTAACATTTATTGTAAAGAGTAAAAAGATTTGAAAAACATATATAATCATATTTTAGTTAGTTATGTTCAATCCCGCCATTACAACGGCTATGTGTTAACTACCATTTAAAATAATATTATTTTTTTACTAGTGTGCAACGTAAGATTTCAAAGAAACTCTTTGTTCCGTATCGGGTACGCTATCGAACATAGAAAACCCATTTAAAGTAAAATTAATATTTAATTCAAAAATATTAATAAATACGAAAATGTTTTATTCATTATTTACCTGGGATGTTACAATGACATTAAGGGATGTATATGGATTGTGGATTATGGATTGATTGTGTGGTGTTAGCTGTATACTGTGGGGAGTGATTATTGTAGAGGTTATGAGGCTCTCTTGTAAATTAGTTAGTTGGGAATGTACCTTTTCTATGAACTCCTACCTTGGGAATCTATATTAGACAATTATACATATATTTTATTTCATTATTATTTATATATGAAACCCACCCGCATCGAGAACCATGTCACCACAATTGAATTTCATGGGGGTGTTTTTACTAACATCTCGTAGGTTAGGATGGATGGATGGCTATACCCACATTGCCACTCAATATTCAATGTTATTTTTATTTTAATGAACTATTGTGGATAGAAGTAAAAATTATAATAGTTGTGATTGATTGATGAAATCGTATGTGGATATAGTGGGGGAATGAATGGTCAGGGGAGGGAACACATAACTTTCCCTTCGTGTTTATGAAAACCTAGTACACTTGTTATGGTTGTGGATGTGGTGTGATTTCATAGGTGTATTCGGGTGACATGTGATGTGACGTCCAATTACACATGGGGTTCCTGGTGTTTTGTGGTGAATAGTTTCACATGGGGTGCTTGACATGATGTGATGGACCGTGTGTGTTTGGGTAGGGTTTCTATATGTAAGATATGGGATCACCAATACATATGATATTGGGCATGTAAACATAAAACCAAAGGGAATGTAGTGAAATATAACATTTATTATCAATATTATTCTCAATACATTTCTATAATTTATTGATATATTTTTTTAGTATTACATGGTGGGGACGAAATTAGTTAGTTGACCTACTCTTGTTCAATTGGCTCTACCATTTACAAATAGTAACATTATTTTTTGAATTTCACTTACTCTTGAGAGACATTATGTGTGATCCTATTAATTATACTTTTATTCACACCGAATTTATATAAAACAAGATTCATTGGAATCCAAGAGGACTACATGAACCATGATTGACATTACTATCCTAGAAATTTGAGTTATTAGTGAAGTGATACATTAGTATTATTCATTTGGGTATTTAATTTTAGAATTTATTCTATATTTGTTTACTTTTTCAATTCATTATAGGATAGATTTAAAGTCAATTTTATATATTTTGTTTGTGTTTTTTTGTTTTTCCATTTGTGTTTTTCATATTTTATAGAGGGTAATTCCACCCATATGTGAGAATATTTCTCCCTTAGTGATATTCAGTAACCTGGGTCCTACTGGATGTGGGAATCACTAGTATTAATCTAAATTCCATCATTTCAAAATCTTGTTGGGTACCATTATAGGAATAGGGACATGGAAGAGTCGTATTAATGTTTCTTTTTGAGGGGCGAGAAGTTTTAATATGATATGGAGAGTGAGGATAACACGGGTTGGATGTGAACAATGTTAGTAGATGAAGGATATTTATATAGGATATGTAATACCATATTGGACACATGATTTTACTTCCCCTTGTGATCTAATTCAATGAATATGAGCCCCCTAAATGACCATGGTAGGTGGAATTATATTCAGTGTAGAGAACTAGAATAGGTACATCAATCATGATTTCATATGTTTTTACTTGAATTTGGTAATATTAGGAAGTTAAAATAAATTAAATATATGCTAATAAAATTACATAGAATAATGATTAGAATATTATTGTATTCTTTTATGTTATTTCTCTTGGGAATCAATTATGAGTTTCTTAAGTTGTCTAGGTTCAATAGGATGATCCGGTTTCATCATCATATGATAGACCAAGTAGAGGAGAATAAAAAAGGAAAATGATTTTATTATCATTAAAGGATAGTGTTTTGGTTGGAATGTGGTAAAATTCACTGGAATAGATACGGAGAACGTGTTAGAGGAGCTCGAGATCAACTCAGACTAGATATTGTCTTGTGAAGATAGATGGGTCTTGTTGATGATCATTCAGACGATATGAGCAATTAAAAATTACTTGATGATTTATCTAGGTGATTAGATATTGTAAAAAAAATTTATTGGTCAAAATTAAAAATTCATTTTGGGTGGATTACCACTCATTAACCGTAGAAGATGGGAAAAGGAATGAGTTTCTATCTCTTTTGTAGTGTATAATATCTATTTGGGAGATTTGGATTATGTTTAAGGATCATTTTAATATCACTCCAGATCTATTAACTGAATAAATGACCCGACACTAGTTTCAAGAATTTTCACACTAACCATCTATCCACTATGAAATTAATCATTTTACAATTACAAAATATATGGTTGTTCAGATTAAGGTGGAGGTGATTGAGAGTAGGGACTCACGAGGAGGTTTATCATGAGAGTGTAAGACCATGGGTTCCTTGAGGAGAATGGTTTTCAGTGGATGATTAAAAGTTCATGAGACATAAATATTTCTACTGGTAGGGAATAAACCTCACAAATCTCCTTTTAGACCTTTTGGGGTTAGTTTATTCTATTATTTTAAAGGGGTATTTCATTAATTGTTTTTGTATATATGAATATTGATCATTATTAGAATTATTTCACCATGGTTCTCAATGATTAGTATAGTGGTAGTGGTATTGTTCATCATCATCCTCAAAAGCAATTGATGTAAGGCCCTTTTAGTAAAAGGGTAATTAGGCTTATGCTTCTCAAAGAGGATATATAGCAGGATAAGGTTGTCTATATGATTCATATTATATTTAGGGACCCTAACATGGGTGTGGTGGTAGATGTGGTCACCAGTAGAGGGGTAAAGGATATTGGAATTGTATGATTCATGTGATATAATTGAATATGCTGAAGTGGAAAAATATCATTTGGGGTATTATATGATTATCTTATACCCACGTTTTTTCATTTTTTTTATTAAGGATCATCACATTCCTTTTTTCACATACTCAAGTATATTATCTAGGAAGAGATTTAAATAATCTTTTAAGCGCCTTTTTTTGAATAAACAAGATATATTCTAGAAAAAAAATATAAAATGGGAAGGTGGTGTAGAATAAATATATGGGCCACATCAATTGTGAGGCGAGCTATTTTTTCATCAAATATAGTTATACAAGGTTATCCTTATCACTTCTTAGTTGTATACAGTGTATGTTGTTATTGAAAACTTCTAGGGGAGTGTCATGATCATGGATCTAAATGACGAGTGTGTTATTTTCATGGTGAATGGATTTTTAATGTAGGAAGTAGACATAAATATCACCTAATTTCATTAATGGATATGTTTTACATAGATTCTATATATAATACGATATGGAGGCTCATATGGTTGTTGATGATTTTTTTGATTCTATTTCCAAGGATATCGTGAGGCTACCACCTCATTGTGGTAACAATATTGGGATAGAATATAAGCATTGTGTGTCTCCGATTACAATGGAACCATATAAACTGACATATTTTAATGATTTGAGGATTAATATTGATGGTTTTAAATTTAAGGGTTTCGTCCACCATAGTTTGTCATCATGGGGAGATCCAATGTTAATATCTAATAAGTTGGATGGTATTATAATTATTTTAATAGAATAACATATGTTAAATTTTGTGGCTACAATGAATCACTATCATATTCCATAGAATAATGATCTTCCTAACATGTAGATAGGAGCGAGTTGGTTCTCAAGGATCGATTTGTGGTATGGAAATAAATATTTGAGGGTGAATGTTTGGTGAAATTTGTGAAATGCCTTATTATGGGTGTGAAATATGGTATGACAGATTAAAACAACTTCCCCTTTTGATCCTCTTTCATTGTTAAACAAAACTGTCGTCTCTAACCTTCTTGTGACAACGTATGAACTGAAATTATAACAAGTATGGGAAAAAACTATTTTACATAGTTCAACCACACTGAGTTACGTACAAGGATAATACAACAGAAATGTGATGATGTACCAAATCCACTAAAATCACACTATAAATTTCAAATTTCCAAGGTGACTTAGAGTCCATCCTATTTTACAACCAACCACTAAATGAATTTTGACATATCTCTCAACTGAAATGTGTTTACCACATCTTCTAAAGATCCACTCATTGTTTATAGACATGTAGTTCCATTAATTTCCTCAAATGAATGAATCCTTAACTATATATATAAGCTCTTTGTATTTCCCACATTCATCCACTACTGAATTTGAAATTACTACAAGTTTATTGGGAAACTTCTGTCTTTTATATATCTCTAGATTGACTTTCTGACCCCATTAAGCATGATGCGCCAGTGTTACCATTGTCATGAAAAAACCAACTTCCCCGCTACTCCAAACATTCATGACACCTTCTTATTATTTTCATAATTTTCTCAACACAGACCCATTTATTCCCAACATACAATTAGAAGAAAACTACCATCTAGGATGCATGTTCTAAAAAACTCACTTCATGTGTAACCTCACAAAACATGTGACCAGAGCTTGAATATTCTCTATTTTATTTCTTTGAATATTGAGGGGTTATCAACCTATTTATAGGCATTTTGGAGACCCTTCCCATGATGTAGAAATGATTCCTCCTAGATGCTCTAGTCCATTTTCCAATTCCATTGGCACGGAACTCACCTTGTCTACCCCTCCATAAAATATGTTCCCTTCATTTCAGTTCCATACATTTATGTTTGGATTTTGAAACATGAATGTAAAAAAACTTCAAAATTCTCCTTTAAATTGCGACACAAGTTTTTTTTCAAAATTTTTGTTCTCCATTCTCCTATTTTTGACCCAAATGATTGGAAAACACGGGAAAACAGAGCCACCTTGTACACGATATTTTTGTACCTCCTCCAAATCCTTTATTATTTTTTTCACTGTTGTTTTTCTATATAGATTTTCAAAAATATTATAATAACTAAACTCCATTCCAAAGGAACCCTTTTCTTCAATAAAAAATTAACCCAAAACTGCATCAATGTTACATTGAGGAATTTTTTTCCAACATTAAAGGATAATGATATCCCAAATACCCACTTAACAAGTTCATATTGGCATGTTGAGAAAATTTCCTTTTTAAGGGATAAAAATGTATTATTATTCTACATGGGTCTCTTGAACGCCATGTTAAATGATTTTTGGGACTTGTTTTTAGTTGTGTTCATCAATGATAGAATAATCAATTTGATGTCAAATGAGAGGAATGAAAATCATCATAGATCTATCTTATATGGTTACCTACAACACAATACATATTGAATGATTATCAAGTGTATTTTATTGAAATGATATGTGAATTTACATAGGCATGTGATGTATCAGTTGTGTATGTTCATGTACACAAAAAAGATTGAAGCAGTCATTTCATGGGAAGATCCCAAAAATGTGGTAGAGATTCATATATTCCATGGTTTTGAGAGATATTATTACCATTTCGTATATTAGTATTTTTTTTATTGCATCATCATTAAAATATTAGACCAATTTGGACTAGTAATTTGTCTATATTTATATATTTCATGTATCATTGGACTACCTCATGGGGATTTTGATCATTTCTCTAGTGATCCAGTTTTTATAGTGGCGGTTGTTTTTTTGTTTTTGTGGCACTTTAAATAATGTTTTGGGCCGCATCTTGTTGAAATAGAAGACATTGATCTCTTATGGTTATATATAGCTTTGTCCCCACATGAACAACTATTATACCCTTGATATAGATTATGAATTTGTTGTGTTTTCCCTAAATTTATGGGATTCATATCTTATATGGGATCATTTATTAGTATTTAATAATCATAAATGACTGATGTATATATTTCCTCTATATGATATGAATATATAGAAATAGAGGAAGATGGTGTTTCTATTGGACTATTACTTTGATGTCTACTATACCTCCAGAAATGGTAATGTCATGGAAATATCACTGAGTGTGATGTCACATTAAGATTTTTTAGGATACTATAGGCTCATGAGATGATAGGGGAGTTGGAATCTTTGCACAAGGATGTGGTGGGATTCATGTCAAAACATTTCTATGTCAACTGATAGTGAGGTATTCTTGAGAGAAGCAGGTGAAGTATTCCAATAGGATAGATTAGTGGAGGATGTATTTCATTGTCTTGATATATAAGGGAATATTATAAATGAAGGTATGGAGTGTGGTCACAAGTGGATGTTGTTTTGGTGGAGGTTTCTCATCAAGTGATGATGTGTGATGGGGTTCTTCATGTGTTTCATAGATCACCATTAGTGGTGAATCTGGGAGGGTGCATGATGTACAATTGTATGGGGAAATAGTTTTGGAGGATAGTGATGTTATGAATGGTGTTTGAGTTTTTGGAATGATGTATTTTTCTCCCACCGTTGGAGGAAGAACACATGGAGGTGATTTCAAATAAAGTCTCCGGACTTTGTTAAAAATACAATAGTGATTATTAGGAGGTTCATGTTATATAAGGGAGGGAAAATGATTCTTTTATGATAGGTGTGGTCATATTAAATTTTATTTCCATTCCAGACTTGTAGAAGACGTGGATATGGTCATTGAGTCCCCATGGTAGAGGCAGTGGCTTTAGTAGGGGGGTCTACATGGTGGATGACATGTTAAAATAAAACAGAGAGTTGTGAGATGATTTCAAATATATGATCCACTACCATTGATTCCACCCCAAGGTGTACCCCTTTAGACTTATATATCTATATTTATGGGACATATATTGCTTTAGGAAATAGGGGGTTATGACATATATGTTTTGGTAATTATCTAAGGTCTGGTCAATATGTTATAAATTATTTCATAGTTTTGATAGGCATGAGGATGATATATTATTTCATTACCATATCCCTTTTTTGAGACCCAACGATTTCATTGGATATTCATACTCGACCCATGTATCTAGAGACCCCTACCCTGGGATATTCAATGATTAATAACTTCTTCATTAGTGTTACCTAAATATTTTTTTTGTTGAATCCATTCATATTCTCAATGTAATAAAATGATATCATTATAGGAAAATTATTTCTCTCCACATTTCATGACAATATTCATTGTTACAGGGAGAGGAAAAATTATTTTTCAGTAGAGGAGTTCAAACATTCCTTGATTTTAGAGATAAAATCTCCATATGTGTATGCTACGCTCATATACAGGAGAATACAATCTATTTACCATTAGGTTTTGTGTATGAACCAAGGATTATTCAATGATATAGGATTATATTTTCCTATTGTATTGGATTATAATGAAATCTTCCATATGGTTATGTTAGTATTTCATAACCATTGAGAGATCAACATTATTATTGGCAAAAATCATTGTACTTGTGTTATATTTACTTCAGCATATTAGATGACCTCTATAGAGATTTGAAATCTGAATCTATAGTTGGATAATATATATTGGAATGGAAACATATGGCCTAATGTGTTCACCTCTTCATCATCAATATTGTTCCCTGAGAAGTAGGATTGGATCGTGGTGTTATCCAGAGGTAATTTTCACCAAAACCAAGTTACATTCAAAAATATATATCCACATTCAGGAATCAACTTCCTCTTCGATTTGTTGAAAGCAGAGAAGTGGTTCTCATAGATTGAACATTGGTTGAGTTGCCACCAGCTTTGAGTTAGAGAAGATTATATATCGAATACAATATTTTGGTGTCACTATGATTACTATTAGAAAATTTTTATTCCCTTTGGAATGAATAATTACCATTCTATATTCTTGGGACTCATGAATTGAATCTTTTATCACTTCCTTGACCTGTTCATGGTCATCATCAATGGAAAAATCTATATGTCCCAAGTATTAGAGTAGTAGTATGGGAGACATTTGAAGATCTTATAAGATGTAATTTGAGAGACCCAAATTTTTTGTAATCTCTCTAAGTGTATGCTATGATTTATTGAGGACCACTTTCTTATACATGTCAGTATAGAGGATAGATAAGTATTGGGCCTAGAAAAGATCATGGTAGTGCAATATTAGGAGCCACATATATCATGATAGAGGTTTGGAATTTATTTGGGATGGATTTATATAATCAATTATAAATTTCTAGTTTTTACTATAATTTTGGATCATCAAATAACATTATATCGAAAGGGAGAATTTCTAGTTTTGATGGAGATGGTTATCTAGTCTTGTTAGGATCAAAAAAGAGGATGGAGAACAGTCTCACATTAAGTATTTTTGTGGATAGTGTTGAGTAAAATGTGTTCAATGATTCCTATCATGTTAAGATTTGTTTTATTATATAGAGGAATGTAGTTTTTTCATATGGGTCCCAAAATTTAATATCCCATTATAATAATTACATAGACAATGATTTAGAGCTATAAATAATTGTAGTTTACCAGAATATTTAGTTAGACATTGTTTTGGTGGAGCGATTCACATCTATTATAATCAAAATAGTTCCGGTATATATCATCTATGAAATATATCAAACTAAGGTATAGGTGGTGGTTTCAATTCCTATGAGACTGTTCTTTTAGATAGTATATAATCCAAGGAAGGGAATCATGGTTGAAGATACAATCGGCTTGAAGTCCCATTTTCTTTTCTGAGTGATGAAACAAAAACTTTTCACTCATTTCAGTTTACTTTTTTGGATGGGGGTCAAGTGGAATATATTCAAACATTGGTTGTGTACCCCATAAATATCTAATTCATCAGGGTATCCATGTAGGAGATATTTATTTCTTGTTCAGGCATAACCAAATATTCATAGGATATTATCATGATGGGATTAATGTTGGCGGAGAGAACATTATATTTTTAGAGGATCAATGATGATTCTATTCACACTACTAGTGGATGTGATGGGGGAGTTTCACACAACCCATTAGTTATACATTTATGAGTGGGGAAGATTTACCATGAAAATTAGAATCAGTTTTTATTACTAGTAACAATGAAGATTATAACCGAGTTAATCCAAGATTTTTTTCCTTCAATAGGTTTAGACCAACCATCAGGTACTAAATTTTTTAACCCATATGATTGAAGTTCTAGAGGTGAAGTAGAGACGTGGGTTTTGTGACATTAATTCCAAGAATAATGATAGGTAAAAATGATATCTGGTTGACCGTAGACTTGCTAACTAGTTAGCTCACGTCATAGTTATCTGATATAGATTTTTAGAGGGAGATTAAGAAATAGGTATGTAAAATAGATGCTCCACATTCATGGAGATCCATTGATTATTGCTTTATATTGTGATTATTTAACGATGTCCCTATTATTGAAAAGATTACCAGAGTATTTTTGGAATAATTTGACGATAGTCATGTCATTACACCCCCAGATGGATAGTAATACTGAGTAGACTATTTAGGTCTTGGGGGAATCTTTTTGGGAATTTATATTAGATTTTGGATAAAATGGAAAGATCATACACATTTTCAAGAGATTTCATTGAATAAAAATTACCAATCCAATCTTGGTATGGAACCATTACATTCCTTTCCAAGGATTCCCTTCTAGTCCACACTATGCTGGATGTATCTCGGACAGACATCACTTATGAACCTAGTGTTGGTTTGAATGATTATAGAGAAGATTATAATCATCTAGGAGTGTTTGAGAAATTCCTAAAATTATTATATGTCATATGTTGAAGAATGATCTATATTATTAGTATTCTATGAGGGATACCTTATATTCCTAATGGTATCACATCATGGTGTTATGTATTGATTTTTTATGAGACAATGTATCTCTATGATTTATAAGACATTTATTGAAATTTTATAGAGTTATGTAGGTGGAATACCACATAGACCTACAAAAATGGTTTTATAGAGTTCCTAATCCCATTCACATTTTAGAGTTTTGGGAATATGTGGAAGAACTGTCAAATGATTTTCCCTAGGTTGAGCTTGAAAATTTAGATAGAGCCATATTATTATAGTTCCCAGTGGCTATCGAGGATTTTAAGAAAATTAACCTTGATGGACTAGTGATTCCCTTGTATGTGGTTCATTTTTCAAATGATAATCTTTTTTTGTTACACTTGGTTATGATAGAACTAGATGTGTGATCAATACCCAATCCCGTTTGAGTTGGTTTTTTCTTTTCTTGAATAAAATCTGTAAAGTTGTGGAGGATGTGGAGACTATGTTTTTACTGTTAGACTCTTTGAAATATTGTAAATTATTAATTTACTTTCAAATGAGGAGTTGGAAAGAAATTATAGGCCTCATTCATCATTGTATTTTTTATATTGAGAATAAGGAATATAATATATCACATACATGCATAAAATCATAAATAAGAGAAAATTTATTCAATGTTTTTACAATTGGGGATACCATTATCATTAATAAAAATGAAATATAGTTATTACCCAATGTGTAAATTAATTTCTGTCCGTATTGGACGTATTGTTTATGTGTAGTAGCATGAGGAAAAATATCAAAAATCAATTAGTTTCCAATTAATTTTTTATTTTATTTTTTAAACATACCACTATTATTTAAATTTGGCTATACCCAAATACAAGGGTAATATTCAATACCGTATAACTTCTTTGGATAGTGATTATGGTGGAGAATGTTTTTAAAGATGAATAGATATGTGGAAGTATAAATAAAAATTGACTGAAAAAGATGTATTTCATCATGAGATGAACATGTAGATTACATTATTTTCAAACGATCAATATGAATATATGGTGGGGATTTTTTTTGAATATTCCTCTTATTTGGTAATTAATGGTCAAAATTAATTAAATTATTCATATTGAATTCATGTCCAGAACAATTAATTAATTTCAATTCAATGTTGAGAATGGATAATTTTTTAGTTTTGATTACAATAAAAATCATGGTCTTCTTATAATCATGTCAATGATGTCCAAATGAACATAGACCTTGTTTGATGCCAAATATTTTTTTATATTTCAATTCTCCCACAGTTCATATATCAATCATTAATGATGATGAATTTGATGTTGATTTTTTTTCTAGGAACACAATAATGATGGGATCCTCATTGGTTCTACCAATCATTTATATTGGTTTGTTATCGATAATGGAGTCCCAACAGAGGTAAGATAAAGGTGATGTGAATATAATTGGGGTTAAAGAGATGGAGTTTTAATGATACAGTTCAAGTAGGTATTTATAGTGGTGTAAGTAAAAAAGATTTATGGGAATGGGAAGGATAAAATAAAAGCTTCAGTGACCAAATACACTCTTTTATAATAATTTTTGGTAATTTTGGGTAATATTTCAAAATTAATAAGACAAAAATATTCGATTAAAAAGGAAAAATTAGCAGTTTTGTAATTATGATAATTTCAATTCTGCAGGACTATTGTTCAGAAGAATAGACATAATGTCAACCCACATTATACGGTGGGAATGCTTTAGGTAAAAGTTAAATATCACTTGGTTGGGTGCATATTCCACACATTGTAACACCCAGAACCATGTTAACCATAGTTAATGAATTATTTTGTTACATTTGTACGATCAGAAGAAAATCAGTTCCTAATGGACTGATCAGTTTATTATCCACGGAAAAACTAGAGACAATTATATGTTTTATATTACATATTGAATTGTAAAACATCATTGTATCTCATTCATAAACACCCATAATCGTTTGGTTATCCTTTCATGTCAATCATTATATAATTCTTCACATCCAACGGAAAAAATGAAATATGAAAAAGGGGTGAGCTAAGATGATTATTATGGATAAAAAATATAGCATATGCTATAATAAATAATCATAAACTATAATAGATAGTTATAAAACTAAAACAGAAGCCTTATAATCATAATATTCAGCATAATACGGTATGAAAAAATAAAATAATTCCTTTTAACATTCACGTGGATATTCAACTAGTTGAATAATAAATTAAATATCAATTTCTAAAATCATAATGAGGAAATTCATCATGCTAGATATAATAACAATACCTTAAAGGCCTCATGCTAAGACCATTACTACACTCCTAGGGCATTGTGCCAATACTCAAGTTTGTCTCATGAGACCTATCGATGCATCGAGGATCTATATAGGGAAATTCCCATCACCTACTATGTCTAATTCATTACTCATATGAAATGGGTGATACATTATTTAATCCTACATATTAAAACATGCATAAGAAATGTAAATACTTCAACTATAAACCATTAATGGTATAAAAATAGAGCATTATTCAAACATATCATAAATCTATCAATAAAATTTGGAAGATTTTTTCATAAAAAATCAATCTCGATAGAGAATAAAATACAAATATGGATGCTGGCATAGATGATAAATAATCTAATAAATTTATTAATGGTATTTGGGAGAAATATCCCTTTTACATTGAATTTATTTACATGAAGAAAAATTATAATATAAAAAATTTCCATTGGAAATAAACTCTTATGCTTATATGGGAAGCTACAACATGATATTGCGTTATAATGGAGTAAAATATCATATCGTTCCATATATGTTAAAAAACATCATTTCTTTAATTTGTCAAAAAGATCATAAATTACGTCGTTTAGAATGTTATGGAAATATTTCATTCAATTTGTTTAATAAAAATACAAACATGGGTAAAAATATCATTAAAAAAGTCAAAAATATTTTGAAATACATTTTATGAAATATGGACATGGATTTTAAGGTTCTCCAAGAAGATACTTATGAATAAACAATCTTAGATAATAAAGATATTGATAAATTAACCCATGCCTTATACATTCCTTTATTTGATGGTCAGTTATCCTCTTATATAATTATTAAATATTTTTATTAAATTATAAAAGGTTCACATCCATATTTATAATATCATATAATATCATAATATATAACTTTGTTAACATTATTTCAATATTTTCATTGTTTCCTATATTAACTGCTTCATTTTCCAATTCCCTTTTTGTCATGCAAGTCAAGTTTAGTATTAATAGGATATATTTTATTGTTATTTCGAATTGAATTAAGTTAATAATTATTTGTTTTTACTCATCATAATTATATTAGAATCATTTATAATGGTTAACATAGAGAATTAATTTCAATGCGTCGTGGAGACATTAGGTTGTATGTTTACACGAGCGATGGTATCAATACCTTGATTGTTAAATGTTATGAAATTGGATGGTATATTAAATATAAAAAACAAATATAATGTTATATTGACTATTTATTTCCATTATACTATTTATTATAAACAAACACAAAATTTAGTGTGGAATAAAAAATTAAAAAATGACGTGGAGACGGTAAGCCGTACGTACGCACACATGGTCATATTTTTTTGTAAGATGGATAAAATATGGAATATTGTTGTTCCATGATAATAATAACATATAAGTGTATGGATGATACTTGATTTAATATTTTTTTATAGAAACACCATAAAAATAGATAGTAGGTGAAGAAAAGAACATTGAATGTGATGATAAAACAATTACCACTTCTTTGGGGTTTTCTTTTTTATTCGAATAAAAGATTCCCAAATGATCTATTTATTAGAAAATTTAGACCACTAGGATGAGGTTAGGGTGGTTGGGAGGAGATTTGGGATGTTTTTGTCCAATCCAAATGGCTTTATAAGTGTGAGTTAATGGGAAAGGCAGGTTTCCTTTTATATGAGATGTGAAGTGATGTTTTGAAAAAAATCATTAAATATTAAGTTATGATAAAATGATTTAGGTTTATAATATCTCCAAATTGGATTATTTCTAGGATAAGACCACAATGGGTTGAAAACCTCTCAAACAATAGTATTTAGACATGTTTATGTCTTAAAATTAACCATATGTTTTAGATTTATCCATTAGTTAAATAGTTTAACTCTTACCATGCGATCTTGTATTTTTACAGTACATGGTTAATATTGTTTCTTTAAATTGTCAAAAGAACATAATGTGGATCATTGATGAATTTTTTATCACTATATATGTTACATGGCCAAACCTTATAATTTTATTACTTTTATATCATTTAATAAAATTTTATTTATTTTAATATATAATTTATTTTAATTTTTATACAATCAAATATTTTTTAAATTTATCAAACTAACATGATACCATCAAACCAATTCTTCCAATGAGTCACTAACATGTCTATGTTTCCTATAAAATTATCAAGTTTCATTAATTAATTCAAATTATATTTATTTTAATATTATTAATATAATTTATTTGATTCTTATTTTAATAAATCAATTACTACATCATCACAGTGTAAAAATTAAATTAAACTATCCAATGACCAATCACTGTAAAAAAGGTCATTATGTAGATAAATTTCTTATATTTTTAATGAATATATATAGTAAAATTTATCTTTTGTATAACCCTATATTAAAAAATTTTTAGTTATTAAATTATTAATTTGACATTCTTAACTCTTATTTATATAAAATATTTTAAATGTCCTAATCTTACATAAGTTGTTTAAAAAGGATCACATTTCCAAACTAAGCGTGATTTTAGTTGAAGTAGACTTATCTAATAGAATTATGACTTGTGTTAAGGTAATTTTATATTATTATAATATTATATTTACTTTTAATTACACTATTTACCTTTAACGACCGTAAATAAAATTCCAAAGTAACTATTTACAGAAAATTATTTTGATCTTATTAGACAACAATGTTCAACTTGATTACTTCCATGTATGTAAGATTTTTGATATTTAATTCACATAAGAAATAAAATTTCGTTTAGCACAATTTTATAAATGTGTGCTCGAACTTGATATTGTATGTAGTTCAAGATATTGATTTATTTAAAAAATGTTTAATGTGGAAGAATGTGGTCTTACATTCATCCCTTCTTCAATAAATTGAATCCTCTCATTTTAACCTCTAAATCGAAAACTATGGGTTGGAATTTTCAAAATATCATTATTAAAATCCCACATAAAAATGGATTATTGAGACATCCATTTTAAATAGATAAAGTGTAGTATGAAGGTTACTATAAATAACAAATATTATAGTTCTAGGTAGGAAAACGTGGAGATAGAAGAAAATTTAACCAACAAGTTATGGTTGAAGATGATGGAGAACATTATTAAGAGAAAGATAAGTAACAAAAATCTATAAATCTGGGATGATCCAAGGGACCATTTGAATCATCCTAAAAGAAAGTACTAAGAAAAAAAATTTGGTTTTACTATCGGTTACATAATGTTGTAAAATTAATTTACACTATAGACTATTAATGCAAGGAATCATACTTAATTTATTGATATAGTTTCATCTATTAACTAATTCCTTCCAAAAACTCCTCTTTCTATTAAAATGACAATACTTTTCAAAAATATTCTATTTATATTAATCATATGAGGTTAAAAATATAAATTTCACCAATTAAATAACAAAAACCATTTTATACTATCTATGGGATTTCTGTAGGGAAATGGTAGGTGATCATGCTTGGTCACAAATCAGTATTGGGTTTGATTCATGACACTTTTTATGATGTGACGGGTTATCACCCGACCTACGAGTTGTCCTTTTTCTCAAACATTGTTATTATAACATTCTATAAGTATCCTTAAGAAATTTTGTATCCTAAATAAAGATACTATCCAAAAAATAACATATTCCATCCCAACCTTATGAATTTTCCTAAATACTTCTATCATAAAATAATAGTCTTAAATTATCACTAAATTTCAAAAATAAATCTTAACATCTAATTCCCCTAAAAAACTCAATGTATCTATTATAAAAAATACCTTTATTACCTCAAAGCCTTAATAAAATAATTTTTTCATACAATTCCATAAATAAGATGTATTTTAGTACAATCTAAAATATAGTAATATAATTCATGAATCCATGAACCTAAATACATTAATTATTCCACTTTGAATATTGTAACCGCATATGTTTGACCTTGATCTATTTTCTTTTTCTGAGCCTTATTTCATTGAAAAATTGGACAATAATTTTCATAATGTCCCATCTCATTGAAATTATAGTATTGAACATTAATGGATTCTTTATTTCCCATACAATCGCAAGCCTTGTGACATTTTTCTCCATACCTGTTAAAAAAACCCATTCTTATTATGCATGTACTAGTGTGTTTCTTCCCACAATTATCACATAAGGGAAAATACTTCATTCCCTTTTTACATATATCCATCCCTGACTCCACTATTCCCTTCTTTTCATTATTTAAATTATTGTATAAAACATAGAGAAGTTATTTTCCATCAGGATAGCACATGGGACTATATATTTATATAATGTGAATGATTATGAGATTAATGCTTTTTGGAGGAATGGTTTTAACCCATCAAAGAATCTGTCCATTATACTTCATGGGTTACAAATATAGTTTACCACATGACTTGCTAACCTCATAATGTAAGCATCATACTATTCAACACTATATACTTTTTTTCCTCAGAATAAAAACTCTCCTTTCCATATCGTCTTTTATATTACGAGGAAAGTATTTTTCTAGGAATAGTTTTTTAAATTTTCTCAATTCCATATTTCTGACCTCTTAATCCTTCTTCATGTTTTGAATCAATGACCACCATTTATCTCTATCTCATGAAAGATAATAGAATGCCATAAAAATGATTTCCCATTTTGTAATCCCCAAAAAAATAAATATTTTCTCTAAGGAACATATCCATTTATCAACTAAAAATTGATATTTAGTCCCATTGAATGTTGGAGGATGTTTTGTAGTGAAGAGGTCTAACATTGATCATTCACGTTTTGGATAAGTGTTCTCTAAATGGGTAAGTTTGTTAATTAGAACATGAGTGAGTTTCCCTAGTATGGTTATAAGTTTTTCAGCACCAGCTGCAACATTAGCTCCACTCTCATTAACTTTCATAGGATAGGAATATTTACATGGAATATGTTCCTTGAGAAGGATTCCATTACATCCAATAGAATTCATTTCTATCAAATGGAATACACTAGATTGCGTAATTAATCAGGATTCATAATTTCAAACAAGTAAAATACAAAAAATGAATTCATAAAAAATATTATATAATAAAAAATCATAAAAAATAAATGGGGAAATATTTAGTCATAAATCCTTTGTAATGGTTTGTAATGAAATGTGAATTATCTAAAGAATATCCCCCGAGAGTGTCAAACAAGGAGCACAATATGTCCCACTATCACATACCACGTTAACCAGATTAAATCTCGGAACACATTGTTAGATATTTCTCCCTTAGGTACATCAGCTCCAGAACTATTTCAACTTTTAGTATCCATAAAGGGATATATTTTCTTTCAACACCCACATAATCTCTATTTTACCAAAATTATAAGATGATCTTCAATACTAATCCTAATATTGTATCATAGGGTAATTATCCCTAATCAAGGTTTTTTTTCTAAATATAGTATCCATGGTTTCTAGTAAACTTCCCTTGATATCAACTATAATTCTATTCAACTATTTTTCTAGAGTCGGTTAATTATATTATTACATTTTTATGATCACAATAAAATAAAACAACAAAGTACAAATTGGTTTAGTATAATTGGAAAAAATATATACAAACATAAGTATTACTTTACATATTGAATTTGAAAACAACATAGTGTCTCCTTGGTAAACACCCATATTCCATAGACTATCCATGTAGGTATATCATAATATACTTCTTCACATCCTTCAGAAAGATGAATCATCATAATAGGGTGATCTTATATGGACAATAAGGGTAAACAATATAGATTAAGGTATCCTAAATAAACATAAACATTTAATGGGAATTATAAAATTAAAACACACGACATTTAAATATATTCTTCACCATAATAAGGCAGAACAAATCAAATATTTCCATTTAACATTCACATGGATATTCTACTTGTTGTATAATCAAGAAATTATCGATAAATATTGTCATGACATGATAATTGAAAATGTCAGACATCATAACCATACTATACATGTCTCCTTCCATGATCGTTACCCTACTATCATGTAATTTTGAGAAGATATTAGTTTATCTCATGAGACATATCATTGCATCGATGGGATATAGATGGCCCCTCCCATCACATACTAATTACAATGCATTCCACATATGAAATGAGTGAAACATGACACAATCATTCTTCTTAAAATTATAGTATGAAAGGTAAATAATTTAACCATAAACCATTAATGGTATAAAAATAACACATCCATAGAAAAAAAATATCACAAAACCATCAATAAATTTTGGAATATTTTATCGTAAATAATAGACCTCAATCAAGAATAGAATCCATCAAAGGATGACAACATAGATGAAAATAATATAATAAATTCATTAAAACATCTGGAGAGAAATATCACTTTTACACTAAAATTATTTAAAATAATATCATTTATAAAATTAAAACATTTACTTTGAAAATAACATTGTATGCTTCACCAGAATGATTAAAAAATTGAAGGCATCATAACTGCATAAAATAGATGCTCGTGCCATATATGGTAAAAAAAATTCATTCCATAATTTTACGAAATGATTATAAATACATCATTTGGAAAGAGATGAAAATATTCCTTTCAAATGTTTTATAAAAATTAAATCATGCGTAAAAATGTCTTTTAGCATATATCAATAAAATTTTGAAACAAATTTAATGAAACAATGGATATTGATGATATGGTTGTCCTAAATATACTTATGTTTAAATAATCTTGGATAAAAAAGAGATTGTGAAATCATCATTTACATTATATATTACATTAGTTGAGGGTGAGTTAATCTCCTCTATAATGGTTGATACATTTTATTAAATATTACCATGACCATATCCATATTTATGATATCATATATTATCCTTTTATATTACATTTGTAATAATATTTCAATATTACCATTTCATGGGTTTTAACTACTTCAGTTTCCCATTCATATTTTTCTATGTAAGTCATGTTTTTTATCCATAGGAATCATTTTCATCATATAAATAATTATTTTATGTACATAATTCTTCTTTTATACTAATCATATAAATTTTATAATCATCTTTGAATGGTTAATGTAGATAATGAATCTTACTGCATCGTGGATATGGTAGGTCGTACAGACACATGATTGATGGTATCATTTCCATGATGGTTAAATGATATGAAACTGGACGGTATATTAATGTAATATTCATTACATTTATCCATTATAATCCTCATTATACCTATCCAAACAATATAGTGTTGAATAAAAAACTACACCATGGTGTGGACATGGTATGTCGTACATACAGATGCATGGTGATATTATTAATCGAAATGTGGATATTATAAGGAATATGGTTTCCCCATGACTGAAATAAAATATAATTATATGGAAGATATAGGAGTTAGTAATGTGATATGTAAAAAACATAGAAATAGGAATTAGAATAAGAAAATAACATTGAAAGGCTTGATAAAACAGTTACATCTACTTCAGGTGTTTCATAATGACTTGACGAAAAGGGATCCTTAGGATGACTTTCTATACAATGGTAGGGATCTAAGATGGAGTGAGGGATGTTTTTATGATAAATGTTTATGTTTGGCTGAAACAAATGTATTTTGAGTTGATAGTTAAGGAGAATGGGATGTGCCCATTTATAAGAGATGTGAGGGGCACATTTGGAAAAATATGAAATTATTTATTTATTATAAATTTATATTAGGTTTTTAATAGATGAAGATTTATTTTTTTCTTATATAATACTAGGATAGGTCTAAATCCTCTCGAAAAATTGGTCTCTGACATGTTTTGGTCATAAAAGTAACATTATCTTTTAGATTTAACCGTTAGTAAAATAGTTTCACTCTAACTGTGTCTTTTTGTATTTTTATATTTCATGGTTAATATAGTTTTTATGAGTTTTCAATCGAACCAAATTTGGATCATTTTTTATAATTGTATCTCTATCGATGTTAGTTGGATGATCCCTTTACTTTAATGACTTTTATATTATTTAATAATATTTTATTTATTTTAAAAAATCATTTATTTCAATTTTGATAGTATTCAATATTTGAATTTTTAAAAATATCAAAACAACATGATGACATATATCCAATACTTCTTAAATGTCACTAACATGTCTAATATTTCAATAAAATTACTTTATGTAATTAAGTAATTGAAATTATTATTTTTTAATATTATTACTATCAATTATTTGATTCTTCCTTTAATAAATCGATTATTCCACCAATATGGTGTCACAATTATATTTATTTATATAATTTCTATAAAAATTTACAAAATAAAATTACGTATAAAAATTTTGTAGATATTTAATTATTATTTATAGTCTAATTTATATTTCGTGTATCCCTATATTATAGTTGGTTTTAATATTAAAATTTCAATATGACATTTTAAACTCATTGTTAAATAATATATAATTAATGTCATAATCTAAGAAAAGTTGCATAAAAAGAATCATGTTATATACCTAAGATATATTTTGGCCGAAATAGACATTTCAAATAGAATTATGACTTTTGATAGGATAATTTTATATTATTATAATATTATTTGTATCTTTAATTTCTATATTTACCATTAACCATGGTAAGTAATATTCAAATGTTACTATTTATGAAAAATTATTTTGATCCTATTAGACAAAATATTTCACCATGAATACAACCTTTTCTGTCAAATTTTTTAAATTCAATTCATTGATGCGGTAAAATTATGTTTAGTTCTATTTGTAAATATTTCTAAAAGGTGGGTAAAAGAGGTTCAAAAGTACAATAAAATTTTATATATAAAATTATATTATAAAATGAATCCAATTACATACATTTGGCTAATATATGTATTTTTTATCTATTTTATTTAAATATATATATATCTATCTAATAAAATAATTATTTAAATGAAAAATGGTAGTTTATTTAACGGAAATGTAGCATTTTAAACTATTCAACAAAAATTGTAACTTTTCAGAAAATTACCAAAATTTACGCTAAGAAAATTTTAGTATTCCAAAATCATAAATGATGTATATTTTAATAAAATAAAATTTAAAAAATTTTAAAATGTTGTTAGTAATGTTCATAATTATTTTATTAATAGCTATTATCAAAGGTCATGGTGCACTTGAACTCGATGTTGTGTGTAGCACATGCTATTGAATTATTTAAAAAAAGAGGCATACTATAGAAGGATAGGGTGTTACACCCATCTTCTGATCCATAGGAGACCAATTAAGTGTGTACTATTAGTTGAAGATTCAAATCAATATTTACTTGTACATCATATGTCTGTGTTTGTTTAATGAAACAACTCATTTTTTCATAGATTACACATACACTTAACGAAAAAACATTTCCATGTTCCAGAACTAAACACCACATGTCATGAATCATTATAGTAAATCATGTATACTGAGAATATTATATCATTTGGAATGGAAGGAAACATGTAAAACAATATATTTTGGGACATGTCATAGACTCATTGTGCACACCATGTACTCCATCCATTATAGGATAGATCCCTTGATCTCATAAATATGACTTAAATATTATCCTTGTAATGTTCCCTTATTCTGATTCCCCTTTGGTGAGTTTTCTCAATTTCCCCCAGGAGGGTTCAATTAATATTATTTTCATATTACAAGGACATAAGGCCCCTTTTGCATCATTGATATATTTATCACACTATGATCCCTAGGGTGGTGATCATAACTCCCATATTTCCTTATGTGGGTCCATCTACTACCTATCCCACATACCAGGTGTTCGTTCCACTTCATAGTGGGTTAATGTAGTTGGATTCACGTGTCCCCCAATGGTTATTTGTGTAATCTAGTATCAGTTTATTGAAATAATATATGTTCTAGTTTGGGATATAATAAATAAAATTTCTTATTACTGAGACCTCATATATGAGTTCCACCTAATTATTGTTACCTGTTCTTTGGTATCTCATTTATTTGATTTATTGTGGATCCAATAGTAGAATCCTAATACTGTTACTGTAGTCTTGACCATCATCTGAGATATTGAGTCTATATATGAACATATATATGTTTTTATTTCATTATTTTTTTACATTAACTATTGTGATATTGAGCTCGAAATCTATCCTTGATGTACATTTCTATTATATTGGGTTTCCTTACTTGATATGTTTATAATCACCCCATCACAGGATCTACAAAAATGTGTACTGTCTTATGAAGATGAAAATCCTTTCAGTAGAGTCGTATGTGGACAAGGATTAGGTGAAGAATTGTATTTATGAATGCTCCACAAATGATTATAGTAGATTTATTTGGTTGTTGTGCACTTTTTTATCTGATTAGGATCATATAATATTATGATTAGAATTTATTTATCCTAAATATTTTTCAATAACATTAAATATTCTTATGTGGGATTTTGGTGGATCATTCATGAATTATTTTCAAATCAATTTTCACTATTTAATACATTACTCTAGGGATGTGGAGATGTGAGTGTGGGCATGTACTTTTGGATATGTACTCCCATGTGTGTGATATTCCTTATCAACACTAGTCATCATCCCAACCCATTGAAGATGGTCCTTTTGTATCACTCTTGGATTACATTCGACTGGGTGAACACTGTTGGTTTGTTAATGAAACACAATCAATAACTGTTATATACAGTTTCTTCTAATCATATTTGGTAAAATATAGTGTCTCCTCTTATCAAACAAAAACAATTTCACATCCGTACATAAATACAATGTATGTGAGAAAGTATAAGAGTTGTTATGATTTGTAATGAATGAAAAACAAGGTATATGTCATTATTAATGTATAAGATCTGGGGTACTTTATTTCATGATCGGAAAACTAATTTTCATCATTTTATGAAATTGAGATTCTGAATAAATTTTGACAATGTGTTCATCCCGATTGTTACCCATACCCATTTATTTGGGTCCATACATTTCATTATGGATTTTTTTTTCTAAAATTTTACTTATGGATTGATTGATGAAGAACATTTCATTTGTTATATCCATAATGTACATGATACATGTGGACTAATAAATTCCCCATTTGAATAAAATGAATCTGAAGATGCTCTATATAAGAATTCATAAACATTTTCTAAAATGATGAATAAAAATTTTACCATTACTGAATTTGAAATCATCAGGGAATTACTAAATAATATAGTCATGACTCAAATGTGGGGATTTAATGCCCAGTTTAATTCATTGGAAATACATAATAAAATAGAGGCACTCGAAATTTGGGTTGACCAAATGTGTATATTGTGGTAGAAGAATCATTATAGTCTTCCATAGATCATTCAATTGGTGATACTTTTCATTAGAGGATTTCATGAGTAATGGTTTGGACATGGAGAAAAAATATACTAGAAAATTGTAGCTTAATTTTTTCATCGGGAAAAGTATAAAATTTTTATAATGATACTGTATATTAGTAATCATCCTTCAAATTGGAGGGATGTCAATAAATATAAGAGCTATTTTTATTGGAATAACTAGTTGGATACATCTTTAAAAGGGAATTTGGATCCTCATCATAGCGACCTATAACATGTATAGTGATTTTTAATTAACATTGACATGAGAATTAAAAAATGTTAATCTAGTAATTCTTATTTAATGAATAATTTTTTTGTTAGAACATAAAAAAAATATTATATGATTTAAAAAAAAATATAGCATAATTTCTATCAGGGTTATAAGACGCATTTTATGAATGAGGTATATCAATTTTTTTGAATGATTTAATGGGTTTGTTTTTGATTGGTGAGTCTAAGGACTAACATAGTTTTGTGAGAAGGTCTGTGAAGATTCTATTTATCTGATATTGTAAGATCAAATAATCACATTCATTTGACTTGATTTACACTCTTTTTTGTCTTGTAGTTGTGTGTTAAATGATTGTATGTGGTGTATGACTCATCGTAATTTGTATTAATTAAATTTTTTATTCATGTCTCTCATCTACATAATCAGTGAAAATAAAGGGAATTATCACTTTTATATTGATTTTATTATTTCTGTTATAGTATAAAAATTAGGAGATATGGCCCAGAGGAAATAATGTTCTTGGAAGAAACATTTAACGTTGATGATTTTGGATTCTAGAGAATATAGATGTATGATAATCCTTTTTAAAAGGACCTGAATGTCATGTTGTAATGATATAATCCTTATAAAATTGATAAATCATAAATTGAATGAATTTATTGGAATTTACTTTGGATAGTGAGGAATATATTTTCATGAAATGGGAAATTTATCATCTAGGAAGCGATGTCTATGGTTTATATCATGAAATCACCAAATGATTTATATATGAAATAGAAGAAACTCAATAAGGTGTTCTTGATGTTGGGATTATTACTCAGGATTGTTAGCTCCAATATATTTAGTACACAAAGAGGGAATGAATTAGGGAATGAAAGATAGATAAATAGAAACTTTGGTTTATTTTAATTAAAAAAAACTATCTTTTATCTCTACATCCCCACAATTTATATATATAATAATTCAATAGACATAACAATTTTACATGGTTTATCCTAATTTATATAGTCTAAGAAGCAGACAAATGTATTTTTATAATGATCCAAGATCCATTATAGTAAAATATTATAATGATGTTTAGAGCGGAGACATTCTCCCCCTTTTTACTACCAAACGCATGTTAAAATATCACTACTCTCTATACTGATGTGTAATAAAATTTCATTCCGTATAAAAACATTGAATTCATAAATTAATGTTGTTAACATCCCTATCATTATTTTATAACTCAAACTTATGAATGTCAATTTACCAATGAATTATCTTTTTAGATAATGATCTTTATTGTGAATCATTTACTTTCATGCACCATCACAAGTGATAATACAAATCAAGTATTTTTTCTTTCTGTAATAAGAATAGGAAGATACATTAATATATCAGAACTACATGATTCTAATTTTTTTTTAATTGACCTGGAACAATATGAATATTTATTCCTAATTACACATTCTTATGTGTTTCAGTATATAGTTTTCCAAATAAATTTACCATTAATGTATAAAATAACTATTCTAAGGTATTACCATTATTAAATACATCGCACATTAATAGTCAATGGGAATTTCATAATATATCATTCTATCAATTTATCATGATGAGATGGTTCCAAAAATACCATCATGCCCCAGTTAATGAATATATTTAACATTTTATTGGTTTCCATGTAAGTTCAATTCCCCATAAGTCATAATAATTTAATATAATTGAATATTTTCTTACACACACAAAAATGGTATAATTTTTTGTATAATTAGGCATTACAATAAAAACACTCAAATTATGTATTACACATCATAGATTAGAACACACTATGGAAATATTCATCCACTAACAAAGATGAAGTTTATAGGGGGTAACAAATTGAAAAAGAAAAAATCATCCTGACTAAGATGTCCTCTATATCATATTCATCCATAAGGATCACTGATAGAAATAAAAATCTATAATGATGAAGAACCCCATGAAAATAGAAATAGTTATGAAAAATTTATATTATGAAATAATAACTATTTCTTATATTGTTATAATTGAATCATTGAAGGAATTGGAAATCCGATATAAAGTAACTAAACATTAGAATTACTAATAAACTAACTAGAAATAAAATCCTTGGATACAATTGTATCAAATAGGGATACAAATATTTTTTACAACATCTAACATATTTAAATAATACATTTAATGAATCATATATAGAGAGAAAAAAATGGTAATATTAAATTTTATTGTCATTTGTTAACAAGATTTCATGTGTTAAATGTTATTATTAAAAAATTAATTAATAAGAATAAAGGAAAATATTTTAATATAAATATATTGAAAAAATAAATTTATTCGGAAATAAATAATAAATATTTTGTTCTTATTAATGTGAAATAATATTATGAGAAATAAAAATTTAAAATGTCATATATTCTATACATATATATATATATATTAAATATTTTCTATTTAAATTTAATATATAAAAAAAATAAAATAATTTAAATTTTAAAAACTAAACATATTTTTATATTCAAATTAACATTATTATATTATGATTAATTTTTTTTGTTTTTACGAAATTATGGATTTTTTTTAATAATAGAATATACATTTCTTATTAATATTGTATAGATTATTAATAATGAAATAAGTTAGTATAACATAAATAATCATAGAAGAATTGTTTATAATCATTGATGTATTAATATTGTAAAAAAATACATTCAAATGTACTATTATATAATTATAAAACATATGCCTATAATTTTAGGAACATAAGATATATATACAAAAAAAATTCAATTTTTTAATTATCATTTATTTTGAAAAAATTATATTATCATATTATTGGAAAATTAACATATTGGTGATTTAAAATTAACCAATTAATTCTATGAAACAAAAAGAATATTGAAAATATTATCTAATAAAAACAATTAATCATAAAAATACTCTTTTTCCATAAACTAGTTTTTACAAATTATGTTTGGTATCATTAATATTAATTAATCAAATTTGTTTTAATTTTATACCATAAAATTTATTTTTTATTTAGAATAATTACGTACACATTATATTGTAATTAGAAATTTATTTTTATCCATTAAAAGTAAATTTCTTAGGTAAATATTCATTACCATTAATAAAATGGTCAAAATGAAAATATAAAGTTAAATGAATCAAAAAAATGTTTGAAACATGGTTAAAACTGAGATTATTTGATTGATTCAAATTGTATCATATAAGAATAATTTTTTTTATTTTTTATGGGCATTTGACCATTGTCGTGTGTCAAACCATTAATTCAATGAAATGGGTACTTTAAAAAATACAATTATCTTCACTTCTGAAAAGAGAATCAACTACACCACTTTATTTTGTCCTTATTCATTTCAATTTGATTATAAAAGTCATCATATTTTGTCATCGTGGAATCCTCTCTCAAGTTTTAGGAAAATGGTAAATTTATATTTCTTATGGCCTCTATTTAAAAGGATTTTACCATGAAAAATCTCATGTAGTCAATCTTAGTGTTTTCTTCTACATAACCATTTCTTCATAATCATTACCTTCCAAAATCCTTAAATATGAACTAATATAATTAAAAATAATTTGTAATATAATATAATGATAATATATTAATGTATAAACCAATAAATAATATAATACATCATCTAATAATAATAAATCAACATTAATCTTTCATATGTAGCACCTACCGCCTCTAATGAACGATGTGGTTTTTTTCAAAAAAAATCTCTTAGATGTCATGCAAATATGGATTTGTTGTATTAATATGTTTAAAATTTCACAATAAATATTATAAAATGTTAATTTATCCTATATGTTCATTCCATTACATTCATTGAGAACTCATAGTGTATATCATGTGAACATGTAGAATACCACCTCAATGAATGAAGAATTTCATTTTTTATCACCACCCTACATGGATTATTCAATAAAAAAATATAATATAGTTAAATTATATCTACTACATTTTTACAATAATATAAATTTTATAGTAACAATATATATAAAGAAATCCTTACTTGTAAAATCATTATATCTTGTTATTGTGTGGGATATTTTTACCACCTATGTTATTGAAGTTATAATGGTTATATAATGGATTTTTAAGGAATATTATATAATGGTAATATAATTTAATAATAATTTATGTTATATTTTTAATTATTAAATTATTTTTTAATATATAGTTATTATATTTATAAATATTTCTTCATTTGATCGTTAAACACAACCAAACTAGTTTTTCCCAAGTTATGCTTTTTACCATCAATTAACTTATCATTGACCATTGAAAATTATATATAATGAATCACTAAAACACATTCCTTATGGTATATTGAATAATCTTAGAATGATGAATATTTTTAAAAAGGAATTGAAAATTTTCGTGAAATGATAGTATGAAATAAGAAGACATAGTTTCTAGCATCTAATGATGAAAATATTCATTGAATGAATTATATATCTGAAATAAAAAGTTATAAATGAAACATATTAATGTATATATATATATGTGAACAGTTTTTTTTAATAATTTATTAATAATTTTATGATAATTGTATAGGAGTTTAGTGTATTCTTGAATAAGATTGAATTCGATGTAAGGGGTCATTTGTCCAATATTTAAATTAATGATACATATTCCATATTGTGCACCATGATATCATTGATATAATGTTATTAATTCATATGGAATTTATTTTACCATATTAATGTAACTCATTTTTTAATGTTCCATGTCATATTATTTCCTTAAGGGTATCCCGATTCAAAGGATTCAATGTTTTTAAGGTTAATTTGTATCTTTTTTAAACTCAATAAGCATGATTAGTACTTGGCACCATCTTTTAAAAAAATTATACTCACTATTCTTAATACAGTATGTTACAATTTTTATCATTCCTTCCAAGATATTTTGAGGGAAATTTCTTCTAATAAAACTTATATCATCATGATTCTTATATTAAAATTATAGTAAGAGTGTTTTCTCTCAGATTCCATTATTTGAGAAATATTTTTCTGATGCACTTAATATAATTTAAATGGTGTGTGTAATGACTATACATTATATTATAGCATGAATTGTTTACAATTAATGATATTTTATGTTCAATTTCAATCTCCCTCTCAGATATGGTTTTTGATTAAAACATTACCCAACAATATTATTTTCTTTATAAATCTCAATTTATAAATTGGGGTTTCCATTAAATTATAATCCATATAGAGTATTGTATTTCTATTACATTTTAAACCCACATTATTTTATTCTACTATATTAATTTTTTGGGTGTAAATGATTATTTAATATTATTTCCTTGGTGAAAAATTCTTTATATGTTTTAAAGAATATGACCTTAATAATTTTTTTTCAATCAGGAATCCAAATCTACTAGGAATATATTAGTTGTATCCTTTTATAAATGTCCATATATAGGAATTAATATATAATTAGTTTAATTTAAATGTAATTATTTCATGTTGAAAATTATTACTATCAAATCCATCTATGATAAATGATTTATCATTATCATTGCCTTTCCAAATCATCATCTTTTATTGGTAGTATTTTTATTCCAACTCTATTATTATGTGGAATCATTCTATATTTTATTCTTATGATGGTTTTGGTCATTATAATTATAGATAATGAAGATATGGGTGTAGACCTATACCCATGGTTTCTATAAAAACCATATTTAAAGGCCCAAGATATTTTAGCATACACACTATTTAATAAACACTATGGGTATATATCTATATAAACTATTCCCTAATCTGTGGGTAAAGCTTTTCCCATCATAGGACCTATACCCGCATATCTACAAACAATAGGAATAGGTGGATGTGACCATTTAGTAGAAGCAACAAATCATCTATCTCTAGAAACTGTATATAATAAAATACAAATAATACACATTTAATGCACTAAAAATATTGAATTTTTAACCATGAACCAACAAAATTATTATAATTTAAAAACCAATAGAAATTATAAAAAATTCATATACATCAACAACAAAAATTAATTGATGAAACTAAACAATATACACATGTCTCATTACTATTAATTCCATGATATAGTGGATAATTATCTCCCACATTTCCAACATCCTAATCCTCATCACCAGTAGAAACATCCTCATCACCAACATCAACATTTTGAGTAGCTACATCATCATCGTTAAAAAAAATTTTGTCAACAGAATCATCTACATAATCATATACGTAACCATGATATCAAACACCACCGTGAACCTCATTTTCATCACTTCGGTCTTAATTTTAAGAGTTCATTTTGACATATATAAATCAGTAGTATTAGAAGCCTTGGTTGGAAGTGATAGACTTGTAATTGAATAATTCTTGAAGTGTTAGATGATCAGTGTACTTCATTCATGTTCTTATAAATTGATTTGTTATCCTCGATTTCATTTGCCTGATTTAATTGTATCTTATGGGCTGAGATGTTTTAGAGGATCTTGATGGAAACCAATACCAAATGGGGATATTTTTTTCCTCGGTCTCCGTCATTCTCTCCCCTGGTTCTCCTCACCCAATACCTGGGGTAAAATGATCACATGTCATGAATTTGGCATATTCATTTTCATTAAGGGCCTATATGGAAGACTGTTCAAAATATAAACCATATATTTAATTATTAATTTCATTTTAAAATTTTAAATATAAATAAAAAATTCTATTATTTTGTTTTGTTGATTTAATTCCCATACATCATTTTTCCTCATACTCAAGAAAAATAATTTTTTCCATGAAACACATTATTCATTGCCCGATTTCTGATATAATAAATGTCTATGATTAGTATAAAAATATTTATAATATAAAAAATTTAAAATATTAAACAATAATAAAATATAGTATCTTCTAAATGAATAAATAATACAAAAATTTAAACATGTGATAATCATTGGTGTAAATTTAATTTATAAAAGCTAATAATGAACACAATGAGTGTTTAGATACTCTTTATATACATTACATAAATATCATCTATTATTTAGTGATGAAAATTGAAATTAAATAAACATGATCACTACCAAAATTCACTAAAGATCAATATTACCAATGTAGAATAAACAAGGGTGAGTGTTATATTATATTTGATTTTATGCACTAGTAAATTTATAATTTAATAAAGTGCTAGAATCCCCAAATCCGAATAAGTAGTCTTATTAAGGGATTGAATATGGAAATGATAGCTAAAATTTTTAAATGATTAGTCCACCAAATTTATGTATAATTATTTAATAATATTTTTCTAGTTAGAAAAGGATGAAAAAAATACAATTAATCATAAACCATGATATATTTTCAATAATAACTCAAAAAATAGGAAAAATAGATTGTGATTGATATGATTTTCATTGCTTATTATATCTATAAAATGGAAAAAGTACATTTATTGTGATTATTCAATTGTTATTTTCTGTATATGTTTTATATATGAAATTAATCTACCAAATATATAAGATATTTTCTATTAATATCATATTATAAAAAAATATTCTCTAGATTCATAGTAATAATTAATGAAAAATATAAGGAATCTATTGATGAAACATTTTACTATTATTCTATAGGAGGATAAGAGTTATGTGATTCAAAGGGTGAATAACAATCAAGATGATTTCCACATAACATGATGAAAGAAAGGTCCCTAGAAGATGAATTATAATTATTTTATGAACAAGAAATCATAATATAATACATATAATATGGTCATAGTATCATCTTATTATTAAAATTAACATATTTATTGTTGAAAAAATTATGAAACTCGTACAGGAAAATATTAATATAAAAACCAATGATTTTGAAAATGTTATAATAAATAATGTTAACTCTTTAATTAGATGATGGAATGTGACTCTTATGTCATCTACGAAGTGAACGCAATATCACATTACATAGGAGAATGTTTCATTTTAAAATATTATAATATATCACGTAAAAAATATATATATTATTTTTTACTGCTTAATTATTACATTCATTGAAACTTTTTAAAAATTAATGTTTATAGAATATCATAATTATTTAATTTCACAATAAAACAGGTGGTGGAGGATTCTAATATCAATAATTAACGATGAATAAAAAATAAGACATGAAAATATACATATATAATTATGTAATAATATAGATATATATATATTATATCTATTTATATTAATTTACGTGGTTATTATCATGAACATGCATTGTTATAGACCCCAATATGTGTAGATACAACAATGAATATTTATTATTTTTCCCGACTCATCCAAAAAATATAAGTACATGTAATTTGAATTATATTTTATATGTAAACTATTAAGGATTAGAAATACCATATACTCACCATTAATCTAATATGAAATCATTTTTGAGGTTTTATTCTTGTAACATTAGAGAATATGGGTACACTCTACAAATAAAAAACAACTCTACTCATCTAATGGACATATAAATCATGCTTATATGATTTCCATAACACCCTATGATATAGAAACGTTGTAACAATAGAAGTGTCACCATCGAGAAATTTAAATCAATTCTGGAATGAATTATTTAGTTCATATTTTAAAACAATATAATAGATATACATTAAAAAAATCTTATTAATAATATCTAAACCCATTAATTTTTGTTGATTTCATTACCAATATGTCTCCATAAAACTGGTTCCACAGAAATGATATCTTGGTACTAAGATAATGATTCCATGAAACATCTATAGTTCTATGTGTTATAAATAATCATTATGGTTTCTTCATTATAATCCACCATTATTTGTGTTTTGGGATTCATGGATTCCCACATATGGGTTCTCCCACAATAAATTCTAGAACATCCCACAAAATAATATAAAATTGGAAAAAGAAGATTTAATTATGGTTATAATAGATCAAAAATGGTGCATTATAATTTTCAAAATTTATATTAAAAAACTCATTTATGATGCTAAATTGGATATGATAGATCCATGGCTAGCCTGGATTAGTCACCTCTGAATGAAGTGTCTATTCTAAGTCATTCTATAGGTGATTTTCATGAACTAGAATGGAAGGTGATGGAACAAAAAAAACATATCATATATGGATAATAGTAAATGGATGCATCATAGTCATGGAAGGATATGATTAGAAGGGAACCGGATACATAAAATTATATACATTTAGTCTTGGTGATAATATCCTATGAGGTGTCGTATACATGGTATGGGAAGAAGATGCTAAATTATATTCCTATGGAGGCTTGGATGGGAACATCCTTAGAGGTCGTATAGAAATAGTATGTGAAGAAGATGATAAATGAAATTATTATGGAGGAATATGTGGGGACATCCTTGGAGGAATCAAAGACATGGTATTGCAATAAGTGCCTAACTGTAATGATGATGGTGGCCTGGGTTTTGAAGTCCCTAGAGGCTCATGTTGATGCTAAAATGGTGTAGTATATGGGATGTAATCTAGTAGGACATGGTGGGAGCCTATTTGAAGAGTTCTCTATCTAGGTTTAGGAGCATCCTCACTATGTCCCATACTAGTAGGATGGGGGAGAGTAATCTCTAGTGGAACTAAATGCCCATATATTTTCATTGATAAATAACATGAATATTATATTTTATGTAATGTATACTAAATCTATTGCAATAATTACTCTCACTAATATAAGAATAGGAGGAAAACCATTCATACACATTTCCCAATCAATATAAAATAATCACCATATTTTATGCTCTATAGTATTTTTTATAATCTACATAAGAATGAAATATACATTTTTTGATTTTTTTTTAAAATCATGCATAAAACAAAGAAGTAATATATTACATAATAATTCATATAATTTATAATTAAAAATAATTATAAACATGGTTATTAAATTTTTTAAAAACCAATTTTAAAAATAGTTTTTAAAATTGAAATACTTCTAATAAAATGGAATGAAACCAAACAACACTAAAGTAGTCATATCATTAAATATGAAACTATATTAAGGTAAATATAGTTTTACGATCCAATGATACTCAACTAAAGGTAATTTCAATTAAATATGAACATATTATGTAGATTGTATATATTTTCCACAACTAATTTAGGTACAACATAATCCTTCACAATGAGACAATTTGTGTCCTCAAAAGAAATATTTATCATAAAAAATGGGGGCCACAACAGTTTCAATCGTGTCCCCAACATCATGAGGAATGTGTCTTTGGATTAAATCATTAATGAAACCAAAATCTTTTCTCAGATGAACAATAAAAAAACTTATTTTTCAATTGATTCCAAAATGTATGGTTCATCAAAATATAGGAATTGATAATATCAATAAATATAAATAAAAAATCACCAATAAAAGTACCATGTATTGTCACTTAATCAAACCATTCGCATTTATTCATAGTGAATTTTCCTTGAGAGTAGTAATAACATAACTTTATTTTCTCAACAAGATAATAGTATGTTATATTTTCATATCGGGGATAAATATATGGTGCACTAGAATAGTATTATGTAGTTAAGAAGTTATTACCATGTTGTGTTCTTAGTTTCACAACTCAATCATTTTTAACAAATTTATAACCATTGATTATCAAATATTCTCATTCACAAACAAAATAATTTGTACCAAAATCCTACACTCTTAATCTTTGGGAAATAGTTCAATAGGTAAACTGAATACCTTAAATATATAGGAATAATATAGTGAAATTAATATATATATATATTATGTTTATTAAATTAATATCCATATCATTAATTTCATTAAATTCAGAAACTCTTCTCAATAGAAATACTATATCCTTCTCAAAGGAAAAGGTCGATGAAACATACATATAATATTATTATGTTACATTCCTAAAATGATAATAATAGTTTAAGGAATATGTAAAATAACATCGTAAGAGATAATATATTAATATTCAAATAACATCAATTATATAGTTATCGAACATACCATTGTTATACAAGATTGTATAATCGGCTATATCCCAGTCATTATGGCTCAATGTATCCAATGTATATGACATATTAATTTATCTTTTTTAGGGAATTGGATGAAAAGGGTCTCAATCTCCACATACTAGACATCAAAATTTTCCATTATCTAGATAAGTGTTTTTCTGACATTAAGAAAACTCCATTAAAAATCCATACTTTCTTGATTCTTGTGACCTGTCACAATGGAACCATTAAGATGATTCTTGTTTGGTATATAAGATTTAATTTTTAACACATTTCATTGCATAGGATACAACCTTGAAAAAAAACAATTCCCCTAGGTAGTGTTTTAGTTCATAGATGAATTGTTAAATACATCATGGATTGGAATATTTATGGTGGGAAATTTGTTTACAACTCAGAAAAAAATAATGATGCATCGTGATGTATTTTTATCTAGATTTACATGGAAAAAATGTTGTGAAAATGTTTCTAAAAAATGTTCCAAGAGAATTACAGTCATCCGTACATTATTGGATATAAAATAAAAATTTTATATTGCAATCAATTCAAGATAATGGATTTGATAATCATGTTTTATTGGGGATTTTAGTTTCAAATTCATTAGGCTAAATCATTTGTATATATTACTATAATACCAATCAGGATCCTAGAAATTCTCCAATACTTATTGAAAATGGTTTTCCCCTAAAGATATCATTACTTAATAAGCACAAGGAACATTCCATTTGTTTTCATTAATACATACTGGGAAAAATTCTTATCAGATATCTCAATCCCACAAGTATGGATTGGATCAGAAGTCATCTTTCGTCATCCCCATGATTATAAGAATAATTTAACGAATCATTTTACATATATGGTTCTCAATGTGTATTATATATAAACAATGATGCATCTAAATAATATCCCAATAGAAACAAATCATGAAATATACTTCTTTTTTTACAATTGTATGTGGATTCAGTGTCTAAATTACTCATATTTTTACATTTTATCTACCCTTAACTAACAAAAAATAAAAAGTTAAATTAATTATGCACATCATATCCATAAATAAAATGAGGTTGTTGTTGAGTGAAAATTGTATTATCAAACCTATAGTGATTCTTTATCTATTGATGATCCATTGTTATGAATCATTGACACCCCATGAAACTAAAACTATAACTATATTTAAGACTTCTTAAGAGTTTATTATTTATAAAACTATGACATGATAGTTTTCCTTTAGTGATCCAACCAGAAATAATTTCATAATTAAGGAAATAATTTATTTTCCATATAAGGGTAGAATATATGTAAAATATATTTATAAAGATGCCTGGAATGTATGAAAACCCATGTCCCTAAGATTCATCAAATCAATTATTTATGGTTTTTATAATATTTCTGTAACATTGTTTTATATGACCCAAATATAAGAATACAATATAATTTTAAATGTTTTTTCATACACATCAACTGAGGATTAATTTAAACATGAATAAAAAGTGGATATTTGATAATATTAGTTAGTATATGACCAAACATATCAAAACCATCACTAGATAGACCCAACACCATATTACGCATTTGAACTGAAAAAAATGTCGTGCATCAATTTCCCTTCATGGAAATCCATCTATAGAATGAACCAACTCATTTTTACCTTTAATTCAATCAAAATCATTCCATGTCATATGGGATTTGGTTTCTGTAGACACGAATAGATTTTGAATCCATGAAATCAATGGAAAGTTCAACATTATATTGTATGGAACATGAGATGGACTTCTATATGATCTTTTCATCAATATAGATGCACCACATTCTTTACATTCACTAAGGTCATCTATTTCACCCCAATATAAATTGTAATATTTAAGAAAAATAGGTATTTTATTAGTATAAATGACATGATGATTAATTAACTTGAATGCTTCATAATTATTTGTGGGAATTTCTCCACCATCAGGAATAAATTACATAAAAAAGGAATAAATATAATCCATGTATGTATTATAAATTTAATAAATTGGTTTTTACAGATATAACCACATTAATTCTTCCAAATGTCTTATTTTAGAACATTCATGATATATAGGAGTTATTTAATCAGCCATTAAATTTTTCACACTCAAAACATCATCATCTTTTTTTTTCAACATGTCTATTTTTATCATTCATTTCACTCAATAGTATTTTATCTCTCTCGTGATGATGAAAAAATATAAATTGAATCAATATCAAATTCTTCGTAACACTTGTTTATTTTCATTATTGAAGAGTAGAAGACTATATTATATCTCTATGTTGATACCAACCAATTTTTTTTTTTGAAATCTAGTTTTCATTATATGTTAGCTAATGTCTTCTTTGAATATCCATGGACTTCCAACATAATTATTGCATGAACACTCTCCATCTACAGAATTGTTAAATGAATAATCTAAAAAATCATTTGAAACATTGTTGAAATCAGATAAGTACGACACATCAAACATTTATCCATTAAATTATAGGGATAAAATATTTTTCTTAAACAAAAAATTAAAACATAATTTAATAGTTCCTTACAAACAATTTTTATATGAATGTAATCAAATAATATTAGATTATATAAAAACCAAGAATAATAGAAATAACATATGGTATAAGTGATGACCTAAAATAATGAACCATGTTGGGTATCCCGAAAATTTAATAATTCACAATCATGGTGAATACATTGAATAAAATTGAGAAACTAAAAACATATAGCCATGGTTTTAACTAGGATAAGGAATTTATCAAGATACAAATAAACAAAAAATCATTGTTTGATGTAAATTTTTCTACATTATAAATTATCACAATACATAGAACATCCCAAAATGACGTTAATAGTTTAAAACTAGAATAAAAGGATTAAAATGTTCGATATAATGTATATGTGATTCGAATCAATACTATATAATATCTACTAATTCAACAACTCTAAATGTGACATTGAGGGGAAATTTTCTTCGTTAAATTATTTTATCTATTATTTATTTTGGTTGATATCATAATCAACCAAAATAATGTGGAACCAATATAATCCCTAAAGTATAATGAGATTACACTGTTATTTGGTTGTGTGCAACCAATAGAGATTAATTAATTCCCTATGGGATAAATCTATTTAGATGTGAAAAACACAAAATCAAAATAACTGGATCTCCATTTAAGAAACATTAGATCATGAAAGAAAAATTATGATCGCATAAAGAAAAGGATATACAATACACCACTGTATAATTAAAACAATAAATTAGAACTATAAAGAAAAAACTAATATAAAAGTAAAAGATGAATGATTGATACTAATTAACTAGAATGATTGTTAAAAAAGGAAACAAAGGTATGACACATATCAATTATAAGTTCATGCACCTGTGATTATAAAAAATAATGACCTATTCTTTTCATTATAATTATTTTAAAGTAACCCCACCCCGATCTGAGTTATTTACTCTAAATCTCTCAAAAATTCCCTTTTTTTATAGTCATGTACATTAGTTCATTAACTATAATGTTTTTTAGAAACAATTCTTAAATGTACATCCTATCATATAAAATGGTTATATTGTATGTAATATTCTTGAAATTACATTATTAAACACGACATTAATAAAAATGGATTGGTCAAATAATAAAAAATATAGTATAGGGGGATGGAGGAAAATCAAACCTAAAATAGAAAATGAATTAAAAAATCCATTGACACTCTTGTATAATCTCCATATAATCACTTATAATAAATAAATAATTTTCACCATCCCATGATAAATATGAGAAGGTGAGGAAAAAATTATTAGTACACCATATGGAATCAATGATAGAGCATAAATATAGACACATTAGTCAATATAACATAAGTATATATTTAATGATTTATTTTATAAAAAAATTTCTAACATAAATGTTGAAAAATTATCCAGGAAATCCATACATTATCATAAAAACATTTTTCCCATTCATCACCCATGAAATGAAATATGAAAAAAATAAATTCTCATTATTTTTTTAAATAATTAGGTTTACATAAATAAACATTAATAGCTCAACACTTATATATTTCTAATGGTAATTTTTTTATCTCATCTGGAATTCTGCCTTAATCATATTTCCTGTTATCAACAATCTTGATGATAATAATTTTCACATGCCTTTTTTATTGTAAATTTGAGTATGGATCAAATGTTTGATAGAATTTAAATTCATTCAATAAATTCAATTAGAATTTGGTTTTTATTTTCAAGTAAAAGTGGGCTTCACAACATGAAAATAAATAATGGAATGACATGGGAAAGACCATCCATGCTTCATGACACATCCATTTAAATCATTGCATGAAATATACAAAATAAAAAATCGATAATTTTACTTAAACTAAATCCTTTTTGGGGGGATTAGTTTGAATACACATAGAAAAAAAGACAAAGAATCTTGTAGAAAAAATTTCAAAACTAATAAAAAGAAACACAATAATCATACATATACTCATATATCTGCACACAATATCACTCCAAGGATAAGCACTAAAAACACTTCAATAATACTATAAAAATTGGGAAAACAACAAAATTCATGAAACAAAAAATATAATCCCAAAACCAGAATAATTTAAAATAGTTGTAATAGTTTACATAATGGCATGAATGAATATTAATAATGTTCTAAAAGTGATAACATAATCCAAGAGGCATTAAATCTATTTTTAAGACATGTAAAAAATATTTCATTAAAAAAATTACATAATGGAGTGGATAATAATGAAATAAATTGCTAAAAAAAGAGAAAAATGATACGGAACACACAAAAGTGATTTAGAAAAGGATTCGAATAAAATAATTATTCCAATAGAGGAAATCACTAGAGGATAGGGGGGATGCTAGTCGCTCAGGTGGATACTCACTCAGGTGAGTGAATAATTAGGTAATGAGGTGTGGGTAAAATGGAGGAAGGCTGGGTGGGACCTGGTATGTTCAATTCTTATACCAATAGTTTCAAAAAAAATTAATATCATTATCTATTCCAATGGTTTGAATGAACTATTGGTATATCCTGGCTCCAGGAACTCTATAACCATGTTTCCAACAAAGCCTAGGAATGGTGGGATGAGGATAGCCCCACTTTCCCAATGATTTATATTAAATACATTTATATGGTGAATCCTTTGTAATTGAAAAAGAAACCCTTGGGAAAACATATTATATATCCGAGTGATGCATTGGTTGGTATCATGAAACAATTTTTCTTGGAATTTTGGGTATTCTGACCCAATGGAAGCACAATTTACTATATATTATTTACCTAAAAAATTATATATTAAATAAGGTCTTTATATTATGAATAATTTCTTGGATTCTTCATTTATTATAAATATCAAGATTTCCAATATTATGTATTCAATCACCATGAATTTACTTATTGTTGTTTATGTGATTATTTTTTGTTTCTATGTCACACATAGATTTATTTCAAACTAAAGTGCTCAATTATATTTAACTCATTTATTCTTATATACAAATAACCAATTATTTAAGCCCACATAGAATTTGATATATTTATTCCCTTAATCAATTGTAGTAGAACATTATTTTGTTAATATTTCCTCAGGTTATGAAGAATCATATTACACTTTAATGACCCAGGTATTTATATAATAATTATTTTTCAATTCAATTAATATTTATAAAATGTTATTAATTTTATGTTTAATAAGACACTTTTTTTGATATCATATTCAATAAGCAACAATAGGTTTCATTGAAATATTATGTTGCACACAACTTTGAGTAATAATGAAAAATAAAATAATATTATAATTATTTTCAATGGTAGTTAACGCATAGTCATCGTATTGTTGGGAAATAAAATAACAAACTAAATTATTATTACACATGGTTTATAAATGCTTTTACATTTATCTCATACATTTTAGAGGCTTAAAATAATAATGAATCTGATTTAAAGCATTAAAATACTTTAATATTCCTTAAAAACTCGATTTATCGCCTTTTTATGGCGAACCATTTTTCAATAATTTTTTTTCCCAATAATATGATCTATTTTACAAAATTAATTTTTTTAGATGTAGAACACCAAAATTTACATAGTACGAAATTTTTTTTATTTTTCAGAGAAAGATCATTTTTAATGAATTGTGAAAATACCGCTTTTTAATTCAAAACTGCATTTTAATCTAATTTATTTTTATATTTCGATTGTATTTTTAATTTTTATTAAATTCTAATTGGATAATATTTTTATCATATAATCTAATGTTGGTAATTAGATAAAATTTTATTTTGAAATTGGACATAAACACATGACAATATTTCGATAGTTTTCACATCTTAAAAACCTGTTTTTTTGCTATGATAACGAGAATTAAATTTAATCAATTATTTAAATTACTGTGTTTTGAATTTGAAAAGGTGGATTCCATATTAGGAATCAACAGTTACAATTTTTTTAAATAGGTAAATTATATTTTTAGAAATTATTAATCATAACTTTAGTAAATATTTTATTTATCATGGTTAAAGGGTAAATCCCGTAAATAAGGGTAAAAATAATAGTGTAATAATATTAAATTACCCTTACCTGTGTCATAAACCGGTTGGATAATATATTTTTACCTGGGTCTTCGTTGGGTCTTTTTTAGGGCCTCATTGAGCCACTTTTGTCTGAAAATTACATTTAATTATTTTTAATATAGTGTTAATGAAAATATAACCTAAACATGTATCTTTTAGTAAAAAAAATCTTATATTGTGTAATATATGTTATTTATTAGACTATAAACTGAAATTTTAAATCTAAAATGATATAAAACATAATGGTATTTTATTTATAAATTTTTTACATCAAATATATAAATTTATTTATGTCACAATTATGATCTAATGATAACCTTATTAATGAAAGAGCTAAATAAATGATATTATAAATATTAAGATAAATCTATTTTGAAACTTTTTATTCTATCTAATAATTTTATTCATTCTTATGACTTGTAATATTTTAATTTATGATGTTTTTTCAAAATAAACAATTTTTTATGTATTTTTTAAAAGTCATGTTATGAATAATATAAAAATTGATAAAAAAACATTTTCAAAATGAATACTATTTTATTAAATGATATAATTGTCCTAAAAATATAATATTTCTACAAATGAAAAAAATAATGTTTTAACTGTCATTAATAAAGCACATGAGGATATATTAAAATATTATGGTATCTATATTAACCATATAGTATGAGTAAACAAGAAGACATGGTAAGAGTTAAATTAATTATCTTAACACTTAATGATAAAAGAAAATGATAAATTTAAAACAAAAAAACTCTAAATAATATTGGATAAGAGGATTTAGAACAATAAATGCATTATCTTCTATTTAAATTAGTTGGGGAACATTTGAATTTGAAATTTTTTTATAATAAAATAATCATTCGAGACATTTCTAAAGTTCCCCTCATCCTTGTTATAAAAGGATACAACGTATAACCAGTTACTCAGACATCTATAGTCCCTTGTATTGACTGGAATCTTTTCCAATAAGATCCCACCATCCCTCTATTCCTCAAAAAATCCATAACATTGGAATAATGTAATTCAAGAATTTTTTTTGGCTGAAATCAAAGGGAGTTTATAGTTTTAATATGTATTGTCTTCGGTAAAGATCCTTCCCTATATTCCATTTCTTCACTACCTGCTATATTAATATTCATCTATTACATAAAAAACATGTTTCATCAATATACATGTATGTTGTTATGATATGTATTGGAAAAACACTTACACACCCCTTCATCTAATGGATTTAGAACATACTGTTTCTATGGAAGGTGAACTACTACCTCACGAAACGATGATTATTCAATTTTCTGCTACCACCTCTCATGGTGACCATTTTGATGGAATTTTATTTATATGTTTTATATTAATTTTATATTTTCATTATTAATTTTTTATTTTTATTTATAATATACCTTTATGTTTTTCTTGATGTGTATTGTAGAGACCCGAAGCTTGACATTCATGGACATTACCTTACTTTTTCGGAATATCTAATACATAACAAAAACAGACACACAATGATCATAATAGTGTAGTGTATTTGAAAACTTCCAATATAAACTTCTAATAATGTTGAAAGATCTTCATCATCTCCCATAACGATCCTCCCCGTTTTGTTTCCTTAACTAAAACCTTTCTTATAATCCTGGGGGAAAATAAAACCTAAAAAGGGTGAGCTCAAAAGCTCAGTAAGGGTAAGCATGGAGAAAATAAAACAAACCATATACATTTGAACATGAAAACATGAACATAATATTTAAACATCAAAATCATGAGCAATGACATAAAACATGGTAGTACGTAAGGCATAGATCATAATGGATCATCAATCATGATAAAATAGCATAGGAATAAAGCATGTAATTGTGGAATCCATTAATCACATGTAATGATTCCCATAGTATCCAAGGCATTGCTGCCATGACCATATTAGTGGACAAAGTCCCTTTCTGAATAAAGTTCACTCCTCATTTCAGTCCTGTAACACTGAATCAGATTAATTTACCATTCCAGCCATGTCTATCTCATGAGATATAAATCTTTACCCAATGCATTGGAGGGATATATAGGTCCCATCCATCTCATAATGAAATCATTCTTACTTGTGCCACAAAATAAACATACATCATTCATAATAACCAAACGAATAAAATGGGTTTCAAAAACATAATCCCATCATCACATAATCAATATAAAATAAATGGATATCATTTCATAATAATAAAAGTGAAAACTTTTAAATCATAAAGACATTATACTTGAAACATACACATATGAAATATTGTCATCTTAAATGGAAAATGGTTTTGATAAAACACTTGAACTGAATTCTTGAGGAAAACATTCTTTCTTTTTCAAAATAAATTTTGTTTCGCAAAACCTCATGAATTTTTTTTTAAAAAAAAATTGTTTAAAATTTTCATGAAATCTATTTGGAGGAAGCATCATGAAAATAAGGCTTTATAAAACCGTAAAAATCCTTTCATGATGTATATGTTAAAAAACATTCTTCTCGTACTTTTGCCGGAAAAGTAAAAAGTACCTCGTAAAAAAAATTCCATACATACCATGTAGTAAATTTAAAAATGGGTAAAAAGGACATTAAAAATACATGAAACCATTTTTAGGAAACATGGACATGGAGGAGAACAATAACCATAGTAAATACTTAAGAATAAACAATCTCGGATAAGAATGAGATTGGAAAAGTTATCCCTTACCTTAGGTCTGATATGCTTCGTATGAATCCGAACTTCTTGTATAATGATTTAAATAGTGTCATTGACTTATTACAGAATCATATTCATTGTTATGATATCATATATGGTTCACTTATGACTTTATATTACCCTTTCTTTTGTAAATTAATGTTAAAGCAGTGTTTTGGGTATAATCGTTTCATTTGGCGTTCGTGTTTTAACTTGTAATTATTCATATGATTACTTAGATCATGGTTACATACATCTAGAATGTAAAAAATGATTTACATATAATATATATTCAGAATATAAATATATATATAATAGTTCGATAAATGGAAAGAAATACATTGTTCATGAAGACAGTAGGTCGCACGTACGCTTGAACGATGTTTTCATTTCCTTATTTAATTGAATAGAATTAAGTAGATGACATACATATATATATACATAAATCCAGTATCATTATTATGTCATATATTTCATGATTATTTATTACATATACTTTATAATCATTCATGAATGGGTAATCATTGAGAATGAATCTCATCGCGTCGTGGAGACGGTAATCCGTACGTACGCACGAGCGATGATATCATTCCCATGATCGTGGAATTGTATTTAAGTGTATGTATAATATTTAAGAATCAATATCAATTTAAAATAATCATATATAGTCATTATTTACACCATTATACCTATCCAAGTAAGGTGGTGGTGGAAAATAGATTACACCACGGCATGGAGACGGTATTCCTTACGGACGCACTTGCGGTGATTTCGTTTTCCGTAGGATGGATAAATGGTTAAATATGTTTTTTTAATACTTATAATAACATATAAGAATATGAGTGAAACTGATGTTATTACTTAATAATTAAACAACTAAAGAAGAAGAAGTGTAAGAAGAAATAAAGTTGAAAGAATCGGTAACGAACATTACCTCTTCTTTGAAGCGCCTCTTTGAGACCTCCTCTTAGGGCACTACAATTAGTCTTTGAAGAAGACCAGGACCTCTAGGTTTTTTCTAGGGAAGTGGAGAAGAGAATCTGGTAGGGGTTGGCCGAGCATGAAGGCTTAAATTGGTGTGAGGAAGAGAGGGAGGAGGTGCCCTTTTATAAGGCAGGGGAGGGGCACCTTTGGAAGAACTAAAAATATTATTTTATTATAACGTAATATTCGGTTTTTAATAGCTCAAAATTGAGTTATTTCGATGCTAAGGTGAGGATGGGTCGAAATCCTCTCATCCAATAGAATTTAGACAAGTTTAGGTTTCTATTTTAACCTTATCATTTAGATTTAACTTTAAGTTAAATAATTTTTTTTTACCATGTCTTCTTGTTTTCTTACACTATAAGGTTAATAAACATACTATAACAAGTCAAAAGAACCCCAAGTTGTTTATTATTAATATATATAACTTCATCTATGTCATTTGGCTGAACCTTAGATTTTTCAGAATAAAATAACAACTAATAATATAATATATGTTTTAAAAACTATTTTATGTTAATTTTCACACTATTTGGTAATTGATTTTTGTGAAAATCACAACAGAAAGATTAGTTCGAAAAAAAAGTTAATTAAATCAATACTAACATGTCATATTAACATATAAAATTATTGGAATTCATAAAAAGTATCAAATTACATTTATTTGGGTATTTATAACATCAATTATGTCAATATTTCATTAATAATATAATTACTGCATCATCATTGTGTCATAAATAAATTAAATTATATAAATTCTAAAAATTAAAAATAAAATACCATTATGTAAGAAATCTTTTTAGCATTCTAATTAATATTTATAGTCGAATTTATCTTTTTTATAACCCTATATTAAAAATGATTTACTTATTAAACATTGATTTTAACTATTTTAACCCTTCTTTAAATAAATTAATAATAAATGTCCTAATCTAATCCAAGTGGGCCTAAATGGTCATATTTTATTCCTAAAGTTGTTTTTGGCCGAATTAAACTTATCCAATAGAATTATGACATGTTTTAGGGTAATAATAATATCATTTTTACCCTTAATTACCTTATTCACTTTTAACCGTGGTAAAAAAAAGTAAAAAGTTTCTATTCACCAAAAATTATTTTCATCTCATTGAACCACATTTTACTTACTGACATCAACTGTGTCTCTCAGATTTTTGAAATTCCACTCACAGAAGCGGTAAAATTATGTTTTATGTAAATTTGGAAATTCTCCTAGGAGGTGGGTAAAAGACGGTCAAAAGTTCAATAAAATTTTTATATATCTAAAATTATTATAAAATGAATCTAATGAATTACATTGAACATATATAGGTATTATGTGTCAATTTTGACCTAAAATAAATTTAAATAGAATAAATAATTATTTAAATAAATAGTCGGTTTTTAAATAGTAACCGAGTGTTTTCACTATTCATCAAAAATAGAAAGTTTTCAGAAAAATACCAAAATTTCACCCTATGATAATTTCGATATTCCAAATCCAAAAATAAAGTCCATTTTGAATGTTGAAATTTACAAAATTTCAAAAAGTTATTATTACTATTCTTAACGGCTAGTTTTAATAATATTTTAATAGCATATCGTTGTTTAGTGAAACTCGGTATTGCGTAAAACACACGCTATCGAGGAAGGTTGTGATTGCATGGAATGCAGCCAAGTTAGGGTTTAGTGTTGTGAAAGACTCCTTTGTTGTAGTGTATAACACAAGACATTAATAAAGGAATATTTTTCATAAAAGCTCGGGTTGTTACATTCTACCCCCCTTAAAATGAATTTCTCCCTCGAAATTCATTGGGGTTATAAATGGTTTACTACTCGAATGTTTCATTAATAGAAACCCACATCGTAAAAAGGAATACCAAAACCAATCTTTAAAAACTAAAGTATGAAACATAATGGTTACACAAATTAACTAATCACTGGGTTTACACATAGGAGAACATAGGTGAAAATATGGATATGGAAGAGAGATCTAACCATCAGTTTCTGATGGAGAGTGGTAGGGAACATGGCTATGAAAAAGCCAACAATCACAAAGCCATAGATTTGTGATGATCTATGGTACCATCTGATTTATCAGATATAAGGGAACTAGGACAACATTTTTGGTTTTCAAGATCATTTCCCTAAAGTTGATGAATTAAAAGAAGTACTTACATGATTTTGGTACAATTTCACTGTTGTTCGTGAATTGAACAATTTCCACTTCATCCCTTAAAGAAATGAAGTTGAATTTGTTATTTGTGATGTGTTAGCAGATCATGTGGTAGAATGATGGGTCATTCCATCTGTTTCAATCAAAAGGTTAGCCAAAGTTATAAGTCCATCTCATGGTTAGATTAATCGTATATTGTTCCAAGAATGAACTTATAATTCATATATAATACCTCTTAATAAAAGAAAACAAGTTTATACTAACTAGGGACTTCTTTTAGGCTAGTGGTAGGCGATAAAGGCCAGTCGCACATTGGTTGTGTGTTTGATTTTTTCCATAGCCTTGTCCGACGCGATGGGATGTCGCCCGTCCTGCAGAATGTCCTTTTTCTAAAACTACATTACTATAACATCCCATCAATAATATTGAAAAAAAGTTCTATCCATATACAATACTAACATATTTCCAACATAATCCATTCCAATCTTTAGGCTTATCTAAAATACTTCGGTCCAAGCTCATTGTATAAAGAAAACAATTACTAGAATGGTTATCTACCAAGAGTGTGAATACAAGCATTTATCCCACATATATCATAAGATATATCTTATTGGTTTCATTCTAAACACATGAATACCTTAGTCATATATTCTCTTGAAATATAAATTACCATAGAACCTTAGTGAAAACATGAATATAGTCAAAAGGTATCTCTTTCCACATACCAAAATCCCAAAAAATCTATATAATCAAACCATAATATCACATAGTCCTTATATCATTCATAAGCTCATGAATACAATCAAATATCTCAATATCTTATTATCCCTTCATTATGCGCATATCATCTACTTTCCAAAAATATCTGAATAACCTTCCATGGTTACCGGTACCATTCTACATATACTTTCATATACTTTAGGAAAACAATAGTGTAACAATCCTTAGATGATTATATATTCCATAGTACCATACATTATTCTTTATAGACATACAATCATTCCACTAACTTCTTAAACCACTAGCTGAGCTTCATCATTTATTTCATCTCATATTTCATTTGTAGTCTCTTCATCATCATCCACATAAATACTACCCGTATGAAAATGCTGATTCTCTTCATGAGATTTTCCCTTAGGGCATTGGTTTGCATAATGCCCATACATTCCTCATTTAAAACATCTAATCATTGTTGATGTTGTAGCAATACCATTATCCTTGTCCATGGCGTTAATTGAACCTTTTCCTTTGCACTTACTGGCTTTGTGTCCTTCTTTTCCACACCTAAAGCATCTTCCAGTTCCTTTGAAACAATCTCCCTGATGCCTCTTCCCACATGATTTACATGAGGGAAATTGAACTTTATTTCCACTATGATCATCATGAAACTCCATATTTCTCTTATTATATGGGTCGGGAAACTTACCAAAGGTGAGATTATTGATTATATTATGAGATTGCTGATTAGGCATAATAACGATGTTTGGACTTCCAAATCCCATTTCATTTGGTTGCTCATGAAGAATATCATTCCATTGTCCGTCATATCCTCGATTATTGTGAATCCTCCTATTTCCAGCCATTTTCTAAAACCCAAAAAGACTAGTGTGAGAGGAAAAAATCATGTTAGGGAAAACAACATAGTAAAGGGGGACTACCCTCAATATCTAACATCTTAGGTTAAATTCTATGATCGTTACCGTAGTTCTAGGACTATATCTTATACGTATACTTATCCTTAGGGATATCCCTAGATATACCTTAGAAATATCTCTAGGGATCTCACTAACATTTTCACATCCTAGTTTCCAAAGGTTGACGAAACCTTTCCCCTGATACCAACTGTAGAGACCCAAAACATGACGTTCATGGACATTACATTACTTTTTCGGAATATCTAATACATAACAAAAACAGACACACATGGACCATAATAGTTTAGTGTCTTTGAAAACTTGGAATATAAACTTCTAATCATGTTGAAAGATCTTCAACATCTCCCATAACGATCCTCCCCTTTTTGTTTCCTTACCTAAAACCCTTATTTTAATCCTAGGGGAAAAGAAAACATAAAAAGGGTGAGTTCAAAAGCTCAGTAAGGGTATTATTGGAGAAAATAAAACAAACCATATACATTTGAACTTAAAAACATGAACATAATATTTAAACATCAAAATCATGATCAATGACATAAAACATGGAAGTACGTAAGGTTTATATAATAATGGATCATCAATAATGGTAAAATAGCATAGGAATAAAGCATATACTTGTGGAATCCACTAAGCACATGTAATGATTTCCATAGTAGCCAATGCATTACTACCATGACCATCTTAGTGGAAAAAGTCCCTTTCTGAATCGAGTTCACTCCGCGTTTCAGTCCTGTAACACTGAACCAGATTAATATTCTATTCAATCCATGTTTATCTCCTGATATATATATCTTTACCCAATGCATTGGAGGGATATATAGGTCCCACCCATATCATAATGAAATCATTCTTACTTGTGCCACAAAATAAACATACATCATTCATAATAACCCAACGAATAAAATGGTTTTCATAAACATAGTCCCATCATCACATAATCCATATAAAATAAATGGATATCATATCATAAAATGATAATTGAAACCATGAAAATCATGGATACATTATACTTGAAACATATAGATATGAAATAATGTCATCTTATATGGAAAATGGTTTTGATAAAGCACATGAAATGAATTCTTGAGGAAAATATCCTTTCTTTTTCAAAATCAAATTTTTTAACAAAACGTCATGAAATTTTAAAAGAAAAAGATTTTGTTTAAAATAGTCATGAAATCTTTTAGGAGGAAGCATCATGAAAACAAGGATTTATAAACCCGTAAAAATCCTTTCATGCCGTATATGTTAAATAAACAATCTTCTTGTACTTTTGCTGGAAAATTAAAAAGTACCTCGTAAAAAAATATTCCATACATACCATGTAGTAAAATTCAAAAATGGGTAAAAAGGACTTTAAACATGCATGAAACCATTTTCAGGAAACATGGACATGGATGAGAAAAATAACCCCGCTAAATTATTACTAATAAACAATCTCTGATAAGAACGAGATTGGAAAAGTTATCCCTTACCTTTGGTCTGATATGCTTCATATGGATCCGAACCTCCTTTATAATGATTTAAATAATGTCATTGACTTATTACAGAATCATATTAATTGTTATGATATCATATATGGTTCACTTATGACTTTATATTACCCATTCTTTTGTAAATTAATGTTAATGTAGCGTTTTGGGTAACTTCATTTCATTTGTCGTTTGTGTTTTAACCTATAATTATTCATATGATTACTTAGATAATGGTTACATACATCAAGAATGTAAAACATGATTTATATATAATATATATTCAGAATATACATATATATAACAGATCGATAAATTGAAAGAAATACACCGTTCATGGAGACGGTAGGCCGTACGTACGAATGAACGTTGTTTTCGTTTCCTTATTGAATTGAATGGAATTAATTAGATGACATAAATATATATATACATAAATCCGGTATCATTATTATCTCATATATTTCATGATTACTTATTATATATACTTTATAATCATTCATGAATGGTTAATCATTGAGAATGAATCTCATCGCGTCGTGGAGATGGTAGTCCGTACGTACGTGCGAGCGATGATATCATTCCCATGATCGTGGAATTATATTGAAGTGTATGTATAATGTTTATGAATCAATATCACTTTACAATAATCATATATAGTCATTATTTACACCATTATACCCATCCACGTAAGGTGGTGGTGGAAAATATATTACACCACGGTGTGGAGACGATATTCCGTACGTACGCACGCGCGGTGATTTCATTTTCCGTAGGATGGATAAATGGTGAAATATAGTTGTTTCATACTTATAATAACATATCGTTATATGAGTGATACTGATGTTTTTACTTCATAATGAAACATCTAATGAAGAAGTGGAAGAAGAAATAAAGATGAAAAAATTGGTAACGAACATTACCTCTAATTTGAAGCGCCTCTTTGAGACCTCCTCTTAGGGAACAATAATTGGTCTTTGAAGAAGACCATGACCTCTAGGATGTTTCTAGGGAAGTGGAGAAGTAAATTTGTCAGGGGTTGGCCGAGCATGAAGGCTCAAATTGGTGTGATGAAGAGAGGGAGGATGTGCCCTTTTATAAGGGCGGGGAGGGGCACCTTTGGAATAAATAAAAATATTATTTTATTATAAAGTCATATTCGGTATTTAATAGCTCCAAATTGAGTTATTTCAATAAAATGGTGGGGATGGGTCGAAATCCTCTCATCCAATAAAATTTAGACAAGTTTAGGTTTCTATTTTAACCTTATCATTTAGATTTAACTTTAAGTTTAATAATTTTTCTTTTACCGTGTCTTCTTGTTTTCTAACACTATAAGGTTAATAAACATACTATAACAAGCCAAAATAACCCCAAGTTGTTTATTATTAATACATATAACTTTATCTATGTCATGTGGACGAACCATAGATTTTTAAGAATAAAATAACAATTAATAATATAATATTTGTTTTAAAAACTATTTTATGTCAATTTTGACACTATTTGGTAATTGATTTTTGTGAAAATCATAACAGAAATATTAGTTCCAAAAAAGTTAATTTAATCAATAATAACATGTCATATTAACATAGAAAATTATTATAATTCATAAAAAGTCTCAAATTACATTTATTTGGGTATGTATAACATCAATTATGTCAATATTTCATTAATAATATAATTACTGCATCATCATTGTGTCATAAATAAATTAAATTATTTAAAGTCTAAAAATTAAAAATAAAATAGCATTATGTAGTAAATATTCTTATCATTCCAATTAATATTTATAGTCGAATTTTTCTTTTGTATAACCCTATATTAAAAATGACTTACTTACTAAACTTTGATTTTAACTATTGTAACCCTTCTTTAAATAAATTAATAATAAATGTCCTAATCTAATCCAAGGGGGCCTAAATGGTCATATTTTATTTATAAGGTTTTTTTGGTCGCATTAATCTTATCCAATATAATATGTACATGTTTTAGGGTAATAATAATATCATTTTGACCCTTAATTACCTTATATCCTTTTAACCGTGGTAAAAAAAAGTAAAAAGTTACTATTCACCAAAAATTATTTTTATCTCATTGAACCACATTTTACATACTGAAATCAACCATGTCCCTTAGATTTTTGAAATTCCACTCACAGGAGCAGTAAAATTATGTTTTATGCAAATTTGGAAATTATCCTAGGAGTTGGGTAAAATACGGTCAAAAGTTCAATAAAATTTTTATATATCTAAAATTATTATAAAATGACTCTAATGAATTATATTGAACTTATATAGGTATTATGTGTCAATTTGGACCTAAAATAAATTTAAATACAATAAATAATTATTTAAATAAAAAGTCGGTTTTTAAATAGTAACCCAGTGTTTTCACTATTCATAAAAATTTGAATGTTTTCAGAAAAATACCAAAATTTCACCCTAGGCTAATTTCGATAATCCTAATCCAAAAATGAAGTCCATTTTGAAAGGTGAAATTTAAAAAAATTCAAAAAGTGGTTAATACTGTTCATAACGGCTAGTTTTAATAATATTTTAATAGCATATCGTTGTTTAGTGAAACTCGGTATTGCGTACAACACACGCTATCAAGGATGGCTGTGATTGCGTGTATTGCAGCCAAGTTAGGGTTGCGTGTTGTGCAAGAATCTTTTCTTGTAGCATACAACACAAGTCATCAATAAAAGAATATTTTTCATAAAATCTCGGGGTGTTACATGTATACACTATAATTTCATTTAAGAAAGGACGGACTACCGCCCCCTCTAAGTGATATGACTCATTCATGCCAAACATGGAACGTATAAAGGATGGAGTTAATTAACATGTGTAACCTATATAAAATATTATATTATAATGGAATTGTAATATACCTATAAACCATTATGTTTTCACACCATCAAATATGAAATAAAAAAGAATGTAACGTTCATGTGTATGTATGGATTACTATCTCCATGAACAATGCATTTCATTTATTATCTCCAAATGGTTTGGAATATTATAAATACATATATACTGGATATATATTATATATATATGTATAATATTCCAGCGATAATGAACTTTTGAAAACATAGACAAAATTCGATTATAACAAGATCTTTTTCGACTCAAGTACCCAATATCGACAAAATGACCTATATTAACATTAATAATTATGTAGTTTTTTTAATGTGGAAAGAAGTTATATAATATAAACAATAAAATTCAAAAAGTTTTTGAAGAAATTTGAAATTAAATTAAATTTATCATTTAGGAAACTAAAAAATTAACGATTCAAGTTTGACACAAGGTAAGGGAACTTCTTAACCGAATTTACATTCATTAGTTTTAACATCTACTTCTTTATTATCCTTTGATATGATTATATGAGACTTATATTTTGATATCCTATCATTTAATTATACATAATTTGTGTGTACTTACAGTGAATACACATAATCAATCTATTTTATTTACAAAATGAACATTGTAAGGGACTTCGTCTCTATCTCCTTTCAGTGATGCATGTTTTGACAATATGTACCTCCTTCCATTACACAGTGTATAATAAACTCCTTTGACATTTAATTTAATTTAAAGGGAATCTTTTTTTAAAATTATTTTTACTAAACTAAAAAAAGAAAATATTTTAACGTTTGTGGTGAAAATGATCTCTCCACTACAATAATTGTTATTTGGCATCCTCAATAAGACAAAATGTTTTTAAAATGAAAAGAAATGCCTTATTCCTGTTCTGGGTTTTTTCGTATAGGCAATAGATTTTGAAATGAATTTCGTATTTTAATATCTTGAAATTATTTCTTGTGATTGAAAACTAAATATCATTATTCCAATGTTGATAATTGAAATATTTTATGTGTTAGGACTATATTATGGTACTTGGACATTTAACATGTGGTTATGTGATAAACAAATGAAGGGTAGTCACATTATATCCACCAAGTTATTGGGTATGGATGTCCATCGTTTGGCTATTCCATTTAGTGATATGTGTGGAAGTCAAATTTATGGTTATTCAATTTAAGTATGTTTATCTCCCAAGTTACCATAATATGATATATATTGATTTATAGGTGTATTATGGTAGACTTTTGGTTTCCAAAAAACATAAGTAATGATTTTATATTTAGTGATATTTTTGTTCTTCATCTTAAATGAGACATGTATTACATAATGATACAGTATTCATGGATTAAATGATTATTTTAAAAACTAACACTTTTCTTTTTTATTTATCTTTACTGGGATTTCTAAGCTCATCCCATGTTTTTAAATGTTTTAAACGAGAAATAAAGATGAATAGGGTCAATGATGGGATGATGGAAAAGTCAGGCTCTCTAAAACATAGAACAAGACTTGTTTCATTTTTTAATATTTATTGTTTTATAAAAAATGAATAGTGAATAGAAGCATCTACTTGTAATATTCATGTTGTTATATATAAGTTATGACTTAAATCTATAAATCTCTTAACCTGAAATGATAATTAATGTGAATTATTAACATAATTCATTATTATGTAATGATTAAGGCTGGGGCCCTGCTGTTCGTATCTGAGGCCGGTTTAGATAACTGTAGAGGTTAGGGTGTTATTTAAGCATAAGTGACATACACTTAATTCTTAGCATATTAGGAAGAGAAGTTGTTATTTTAGATTAATTGAGTGATCTTAAGATAACATGAATCTGTACATATTTGTATTTACCCTCATCAAAATATATTATATGATGATTTTACTAATATACCCACAAAGTCCTTTTTTGTTTTAGTAAATGGATGGATCTAGTTGGCAGTAATGTAATAACAGATGTGAAGAAAACTGTGACGGTTTTCTGAATAAGCTACTGAATAAAATCAGAGATTTAATTGCATGGAACTGTCTTGTCCATTCCATTGTGAATATCGGGAGCTTGAGGTCTTCTAAGAGGTCAAGGGGACTTATCAACAACACTTCTCCAAATTTCCAATTCGGTAAACAGTTCCTATGGTAGACCACTGTGAACAGTGTCATCGGTATCCATAGGTGAACTGTGCAAGAGTGACCTTATATGAACTTTGTTATCGGTAGCATTATGTGAATAGTGCAATAGTGATCTATGTGAATAGTTTCATCGGTAGCCTTTTGTGAATAGTTCAATGGTGAGGTTCCATTGGTGAGGTTCCATACATGACCTCTTTCCTTTTCCAAATTTTGAGTTCATTAACAGTGATTCCAGAACGGTGAGGTTCCAACGATGACCTCTTTCCTTTGACAAATTTTTAGTTCATGAACAGGGCATCAAGAATGGTGAGGTTCCAACAGTGACCTCTTTTCTTTTCGAAATTTTGAGTTCATGAACTGTACATCTAGAATGGTGAGGTTCCAATGGTGACCTTTTTCCTTAGACAAATTATTATTTCATGAACAGTGTTTCCAGAACAGTGAGGTTCCATTGGTGACCTCTTTCCTTTGCAAAATTTTGAGTTCATGAATAGAGATTCCATAATGGTGAGGTTCCAATGGTGTGGTTTCAACAGTGAGGTTCATGAACAATGTTCTTCCTTTTCCAAATTTTGAGTTCATAAATAGTGTTTCCAGCTTCCTAATGTTCCTCCCCTTTAATTATTCCTTTGAGATAAAATTCATTTAAATCCTTGTTTTAAGGACTCTAAGGACGAATAAAAGGGCATAACTTCTATATTAATTTCCCTATGGATTGAGATGATTTTACTTGGTCAATCCTCTTGGGTCAATACAATCCGATTTTAATGTAGAATCTATCATATCTTAATCCACTTCATTATTAAATCTTCTAAAGGGGCGAGATATCTCCTCCCTAATTCTTACTCAATTTTCTCAGGTGTGAGATGCTCAAAACTTTCTTTCCATCTCATAGGAGTTGTGGAATCAAACTTCCTCCTTGAATTGGTTTCTTTCTGTTTTTTCATGCAGCCAAGCATCATCGATCGATCTTTGATATAAGGTATGTTCTATTTTCAATCTTTTTGGTTCATCTCCTTCCATTTCTCCTTTCTGTTTTATGGAATTCTATCTCCCTGATCCTAAATGAAGTTTCATGGGTGCTGAATGGTGTGTTGGTGTCTTTGTATCCTTGGTGGATATAGATGTCCTAGGGGGAAGAGATCGTAACATGTTTTGTGGATCATTATCATATAAAGAACGTCAAGAACCATTTGAGGTTGGGGATTCGTTTCTTCTCTTTTCTTCTATGTGAAACTAAATAGTTAGCATGTTTTATCCCATTGGATCACAATGTAACTAAAATAAAAAAAATATTTGAATGGGTTAAATAAATTATTATTGATCCTATGTTTTTGCCTAATGATTTTCTAGATTTTTTAATTTTTATTCCTTCTTTGTTTAGCATTTTGTTCTTGAAGGAAATTGGTAATGAACGTAAAGATGGAATTAATTGATAATTGTTTGGATAAAGATAACGAGGCATGTAAATGACTCTAGATCTTGTTGTTTTAATTGGATGTTAATAAAATTGGTGTAGTAAGAATGTTTAATTATTTATGGATGCATACAGGTTTGGTTTCCCAAATTTTGATTCTACGAATAATTAATCAGTTAATCAAAGATGGATTAAACAACTAGTTTGATTATAAATAGTTCTTTCTAGGGTACTGAGTTACCCTCTTGCATGTTTAAGAGCTATGAGCCCATTGATATGATGTTTGTATTCCTGCTGCATGTGTTGTGATGTGAACTAGGATGGTTGTTGTGATATGTGGGGGGGCATGGAGGCCTACTGGTTGTTGTAGTAATTGACACCTAATGTGGTGAGATGCATCAGTTTATACATCTGGGAGTCGGGAGGACACCAGGGATGATGAAATGGGTAGGGTGTGAATGTTTGGATTCTTGCTTATTCTTATTGGTTGGTTACCTGCATTACATTCCCCACTTCTAAAGGAAACTATTCTTGATTAACCTTCTTCTCAAAGTGGAGAAGACGCATGGGGTATTCCAAATTCATTACGTGTTTAGCTTCTCAATGGAGGATGGGTCTATACTCATGCTATAGGTGGAAATGACTCAACGTGTAGTTCATCTACACCCCGTGTTGACCCCATTGTTTTTAGTAGATTTGAATGTTGTTCGCGGATTCCAGTGAATATGAAAATGTAATGCTGTAAATAAATAATTGAATAAATGATGTTAACCCATGTGGTAGGAGCTTTCTGGGTTGCAATGCTGAGGTTGCAATTTGAAGGAACATTGGACATTTGTTGTGATGCTAAAGAAATATAATATATAATATTTAATGGATAATTAATGTTTATAGAATTAATTAAAATAAAGTGAAACTAATAAAAAGGGAATGAAGTTATGTAATAAAGTTATTTAAATGGTTGTGTGATTATTGGATACCTAGCCTTAGAAGTGGAATCCAGGAGTCTGAGAGGTGTTAGTTGTATTTGTGTCTAAGACTAGTTTATTCTCATATTGTGTTTGTGAGCTATAGTATATTCTATACATTTTGGGTTTCTATATGCTACTCCACACTGTCAGTAAGGAAAATAGACACCCCTTGGATTTTGATCCCTGCGAGGGTGTTTTACCCAACATTCTGGTGGGAGGATGGATGGCTAACTACCCCATTTGGCCCTACACTCTTCTCTTGCTAGTTACTTTTTCTGGTAGGAACACTGGTTAGATTTCCCCATATATGTGTGTAGAGGGTTTTAATGACTTGTGGTTATTTACAGACACATATTCTATATATATTTTCATATGGAATACTATAGGTGTAACTTGTATAGGAAATTATGGCTTGAGTATCCTTGCTCAGTGTACGAGCTATAATGGATTGATGTTTAATTCCAGATGTATGATACACATTATGTGAGTTTTGGTTGCTCCCAGAAACCACCTGGTTACTTTTCGTATGAGGACGTGGTGGTTTTGTTATGCGAGGTGCATGTTTTGATGCTTCACCTAGGTGTTTGCAGGAAATCCTTGTTGGAAATAGATTATTAGGATGTTCTATGTTGGGGAAAAGCGGCATACGAGTGGGGAAGTAGTAGAGATGTACACTTCATATTCATTATTATTTAATATAATCTTCTATGCATTACATGGTGAGAGTAGACATAGTGAGGCTAGGAAATTAGTATACATGTTTAGGTGACATGTTAGTTTCACTTGTTATTCAATGTTCTTTAGCATTCTTTATCTACTTTTGAACGATTGGCTTCAGGGAGAATACTACTGAGTATACTTTTGTACTCACCCTATGACTATATAAACTATTTTTTTGGTAACATGGAGCAGGTTAGATATCAAAATGGTTTCTACTAGCTTGGGGTTGTAGGAGCAGTTCAGGGTTGTGGTTGTTGTTGTTCTTACTTTCTTTTAGGTATTTCCATTTTCCCATTTTACTTGTAGTAGTTTTTCATGACCATACATATGTGTAATTTATATTTCATTTATATTATAGTCTATTTTGTAGTTGGTTGGTGTCTGTATTATCAATCTATTTCGAATGTGTTCTCTTAGAGGGTAATGCCTCACATCTGTGTGTTTACTATAACCTCGCTGCTAGTTTCCAACCTGGTGCCTACTGGAGGCAGGACTCGGGGGGGGGGGGGGGGGTCATTATCTCCCTTCCCACATTACCAATGCAGGAGGGGTACACTTTGTGGGGAAGGGGTCAAGAAAAAGTGGAATCAATGGAATTGTCGAGAGATAGGATGGAGTTTGGAGTTTCGCACAGGTGAGGTTACATGGGATGGTAGGGAAATAGTGTCATTCATGTTTAGAATGTGATGTAAACATAAGAGACTGGCTGAGACCTAGGCATTTAGGGACCCCAATTATCTAATGTACAGACATTTAATTTTACAATGGATACTAAACGAGGTGACCTTAGTTGCAGGATAGAGACCTAGGAATGGATAATGAGACATTCTTCTTTTAGCCAGTGTTTTAATGGGTAGACCTTGGGATAGGTTAACCTGAAATGAATAAAATAATACAATCAATTAATTAATTCTAAGTCTTTCATATTCTATGATTAGGATCACCAACTATTTGACACTTTGCAGGTATGGCACCAGGTCGACATCCTTGTCAGGATCACATAGAAGATGCCCAACAGGTAGTGCAACTAGATCACTGCTCGGTAGAGGATGATGATGATGACACATGGAGGAGAAGACTCCAAGATATTCGGTTCCAAAGTCCACATAATTATGAGGGATCAATTTTATATTCATTCACAAATGACTATACGGAGGAGGTTGAGATAGGCTTCAGTTCAAACTGTTCTTGGAAGGGGCACTATGATTCCTTGGTTCTTACCATGCTGCGTATAGCTGCGAGGCAGTGGTGGTTTTTGTTCCTCCGGGATCGTGAGGAGTTATAAATATAATGGGAAGAGTTTTGATACATGTTTAGAGTTGAGTTTCTATCTTCAACCGTCAAGGTGTCCTGTTTCCAGGAGATTCTTACCCTTCGATAGGGGAGCTCAAATGTGTGAGAGTTTGGATTCCATTTCAATAACCATTTACAGTATGCTTTGGTCTTGTTACTAGAAGAGGATGCTAGGGTGAGGCATTTCTAGGAGGCTTTTCATCTAAAGATCCAGTGCTAGGTCACCCCATTTATGCTGAAGACATATATTGAGGTGATGGGGAGGGTAGAGGTTTTCGTGAAGAAATTAGAATGAACCAGATCATCACACGAGGGGAGACATCATGATTCCTCACAAATCATAGTTGTGGTCCATTGTTCTTGGTTTTTAGGGTAGCATAGTTTCTGATCGACAGGGGATGGTCCTAACCCTCATCATCTTGTTTCTCTAGGGGCAGCTACTCTTAGGCCTATTCCCATGGATCAGGTGCTTGTTTTTCTTGTGGGGGTCGAGGTCATCAACAGTGATAGTGCCTGACCTTTCAGAGCAGTCATCATGCACTAGGTTCTCCACTCTAAGTTCCTCTATAGAGGTAGTTCTAGCCGAGGCAGCAACAGTAGATTTCACCAGCATTGGTTCAACAAATGGTATATGGGGCAAGCCGAGTACATCATTGTGACGCTCCCCATCATTAGAGAGCAGAGCACGTCCATTGTGCGGGTCATCATTAGGGATAGAGAGCTCGTGGATGAGGTTGTGGAAAGCTATATTCTTTAGGTTGTCGTCATTGGGCAAGCTTGATGTCGTTCGAGTTATAATTTTATTGCTTTATACCTTGTTGTATACATTTTATGATTCATGAGAGCCACAGTCCTTCATATCACCTACCCTTGTCCATGATTTCGGACTTGAGGAAGAGATGATTCCAGTGACTTTGGCATTGACTATGCCAGTTGGAGGCCGACCTGACTTGTTTGATGTATATAGTGACTATAAGCCATTGTTTGGGAAGCACCTCTCTTTGGAAGATTTCCAATGTTTTCAAATACTACCATATTATGTCATCCTTGGTATGTATTGTTTGTATTCGGTGCAGGCTATCATGGATTTCTTCAAGTTGTATCTTTTGTTCTTCAATGCAGATGGAGGGCCAGTTCTGTTCGTTGGAAAGCGAGACGTGTGGATGGTTCAGAGGCATGTTCCATCATTATCATCCATGTTGGTTGAGTTCACGATGAGTTCTTCGTAGGTTCAATAGTTGGATTTTCCTAGGGTTGGAGATGAGTGTAATGAAGTCTTTCCAGAAGAGGTTGTAGAATTACCCCCTCAATGAGAAATCGAGTTTGGTATAAAGATACTACCAAAAGCCTCTCCAATTTCAATTTATCCATATAGGATGTACCCTTATGAGTTAAAAGAGCTACGTATAGAGCATGATAGTCTATTACAGTGTAGATTTATTTGGCAGAGTGTGTCACTGTAGGGTGCACCAGTATTGTTTGTGAAGATGGCTGGTGGAAGTTAGCGGTTGTGAGTCGATTATTGTCTCATAAACAATGTGACAGTGAAGAATTGATATCCTATTCTATGAAATGATGATATATTAAATCAACTGAAGGGTGAAAGTGGATTTTCAAAGATCGACTGGTGGTCAGGATATCATCAGATGCGTCTGAAGGATGAGGATGTCCTGAATAATGCTTTATGTTGTCATCATGGGCATTATGTGTATATTGTAATGTCGTTATGTGTGACAAATGCTCCAATTGTGTTCATGTGAATTTTGAATTCTATGTTCCATGAGTTCCTGGAAAGGTTCCTGGTGGTTTTCATCGATGAAATCTTTGTTTACTCTACGTCTTAGGAGGATCATGCAGAGCATCTACACGCTGTTTTAGGAGTTCTTCGTCAACATCAGATGTTTGGGAAGTTTTTTTGTTTGTGTTTTGGGATCGAGAAGTCCGTTTCATGGGTTACGTTGTGTCCCAGCAGGGAGTATTTGTGGATCCATTGAAGATATAAGCAGTTATGTCTTCTGCAGCCCTCAAGATAGAATCAGAGGTGAAAAGATTCCATGGTCTCGCAGGCTACTACAGATGGTTTGTAGCTTATTTATCTCGCGTTGTGACTCCTCTGACAACATTGATGAAGAAGGATTAATCATTCATATGGAATTATGAGTTTCACGAAGAATTCATGTATATGAATGAGATGTTAATAAGTTATCTAGTTCTCTGTCTGCCAGTTGAGGGAGTTCAGTTTGATGTATTCTTTGATGCTTCACATCTGAGGTTAGTTTGTTTTCTGATGCATCAGAGATCAATTGTTTCTTATGGGTCACGGAAGTTATGTCCCCATGAAAGTAATTATGCCACCCACGATCATCAGTTGACCATCGTGGTGGTTGTTCTAATCTTGGGGAGAGATTACCTCATTGGTGAGGACTTTGTGGTTTTCACTGATCATAAGAGCCTGAGGTATGTTTTCTCCCATCATGAAATGAATTTAACACATCATCAGTGGATGGAGTTCATATAGGAATAGGACTTCAAAATATCGTATAAAAATGGAATTGGTAATTTTTTAGGTGATCGGTTGAGTCGGAAGTGGTGTAGTGATGCAATGTGTGAATCCTTTGAATCCTGGAGATTAATGGAAGAACTGTCAGTATTACATCATGATATAGGAAATGTTTGGTGGAATATGTTGTCTTTTTTAGATGACGGTGAATTCATCCTTGGTGTAGTAGGTGGTAGGGTCCCAATTGGGGGATCTAGAGGTGAAGGTCTAGAGAGACTGAGTTTTTTGTATAGATTCCCCTGATTGTCTGTTTGAGGATGAATAACACCGAGTGTTGTATCATGGAAGGATTTTTATTCCTATGGAAATACGTGACTCACTTCTCATAGAATTCCATAGTTCACATTTATTGGTGCATCCTGGCGTGACAAAGATGTACCTAGAATTGTGGATTTAGATTTTGTGGCCTGGGATAAATCATGCAGTTGCAGAGTTTCTGTCTGAATGTTTGGTCTTCTAGAAGCTGAAGGCCTGACATTGTGTTCCTGGTTGTCATATCCAGAAATTAGATGTCCCATAGTAGAAGTGGGAGGACATCTGAATGGAAATTATTACTGTTTTACCTCGATATCATAGAGGACATGACAGAATTTGGGTTATAGTGGATCGTTTAACAAAATCATCCCACTTCATAGAAATCAAGGAGTCAAGCTCAATGAAAGTTTTGTCAAGGCAGTATCTGGAATAGGTGGGGAGACATCATGGAGTCCCAAGGATTATAATATCTAATCGAGATCCATGTTTTACCTCTAGTTGGTGGAGAGGTATTCGTCATGCTTTTAGTTCTCATCTTTTCCTTAGCACTACTTTTCATCCTCAGACGGATGGTTATAAAAAGCGGCAATCCAGACTCTTGAAGGCATGTTACGCTCTTTTGTCCAAGATTTTGGAGGTTTGTAGATGAGGAAGATACCCTTGAGTGAGTTTTCATAAAACAACAGTCTTCACTCCACCATCAGTATGGGGCTGTTTGAAGCCTTGTATAGTCGTCCCTCGTGTTCTCTGTTGTGCTGGACTGGGGTCGGAGAGATAGAAAATCTCAGACTGGAACTAGTGCAGAATACTATTAATATGGTTCAGGTGATTCATGAGAGGATGAGGATAGTTCATGATCATCAGAAGTCATATTCCGATCAAAGGAGGATACCCTTAGAGTTTGTTATTGGGGATCACACATTTCTGAAGGTGAATCCCTGTGTGGGCAGCAATGGTTCGGTCATGGGAGTTAGCATTATCCTCAATTTGTTGGGTATTTTGAGGTGTTATATCATGCTGGAGTCGTGGCATATCGAGTAGCACTTCCCCCATAGATGCACCAAATAATTGATGTTTTCCATGTATCACAGCTCCATCGTTATCTTCATGATGACCCTCACATCATCAATTCGGGAGAGATCGAAGTTTAAGATGATGTGACCATTGAGGAGTGACCTATGGTGATCTAGGACCACAAAGAGAAGGTGTTGTGCGGGGGTTCTATACCCATGGCTTTTGTCTTGTTGTGACACGGTTTCATGGAGGAGAGAACTTGGGAACGTGAGTCACAAATACGTACTTAGTTCCCAGTGTTGTTTGATATTTAACTCATTTTATTTAATGATTTTCCCTTTGTGGTTATAGACCATTTGTGTTTATGATATGGCATTCATTGATTAAATTTTGTGGTTTTATCACTTTTTAGAGGTATCTAAATGGGCGTTTGTTCAGACTTCTTTCTTGTTTCCTTTTATGTTGGTTTTGAATTCTCGAGGATGAGAATGTTTTGAGAGGTATCTGATTTTTTGGCCCACACCTATCTGGTCCATTCCTTTGAGAAAATCTAGTGTCTGAAGTGTTTTGGGAGGTCAAGGTGACTTATCCCAAACACATTGCCAAATTTCCTATTCGGTGAATAGTTCTAATGGTATACCGCTTTGAACAGTTTCATCGGTAGCATTAGTTGAACTGTTCAACGGTGACCTTGTGTGAATAGTGTCATTGGTAGCCTTAGGTGAACAGTGAACATGTTCCATAGGTGAACAAGGTCATCATTAGCCTTATGTGAATAGTGCATAGGTGAGGTTCCAATAGCGACCTCTTTCATTTTCCAAATTTTTAGTTCATGAACAGTGTTTCCATAATGGTGAGGTTCCAACAGTGACCTCTTACCTTTTCAAAATTTTGAGTTCATGAACAGTTTTTCTAGAATGTTGAGGTTTCAATGGTGACCTCTTTCATTTTACAAATTTTGAGTTCATGAATAGGGTTTCTAGAACTATTAGGTTCCAACAGTGTTCTATTTCCATTGCGAAATTTGGAGTTCATGAGTAGTGTTTTGAGAATGGTGAGGTTCCAATGGTGACCTCTTTCCATTGCCCAATTTTGAGTTCATGAACAATGATTCGTGAATGGTTTGGTTCCAACTGTGACCTCTTTCATTTTCCAAATTTTGAGATCATGAATAGTGTTTCTATAATGGTGAAGTTCTAATGGTGACCTCTTTCCTTTGCCAAATTTCGAGTTCATGAATAGTGTTTCTAGAATAGGGAGGTTCCAATGGTGACTACTTTTCTTTCCAAATTTTTAGTTCATGAATTATGTTTCCAAAATGGTGTGGTCATAATGGTGAGGTTTCAAAATTGAGTTTCATGAACAATGGTTTTCCATTGCCAAATTTCGAGTTCGTGAATGGTGTTTCCATATTCATATAGTTTCTCCCCTTTAATGATTATTTTGATGTAAAATTCATTTAATGACTTGTATTAAAGTCTCTATGGACAATTAATAGGTCATAACTCCTATATTAATTCCCCTAAGGCTCGAGATGATTTTACTTGTTAGATCAGCGTGGGTCAATGCGAGCCACTTTTAATGTAATATCCAGCATGTCATAAACCACTGATCCATTAAATCTTCTAATGGGACGAGATATCTTCCTCCCTAATTATTACTCCTTATTCATGGGTGTGAGATGCTCAAACCATTAATTCCAGCCTGTATAATATACGCAATCAAAGTATCCTCTTTGGATTGGTTTCCCTTTTTTCAGTGCAACTAAGCACTATCGATCGATCTCTGATAAAGGGTATGTTTTATCATCATTCTTTTGAGATCATATCCTATGTTTTCTCCATTCCCTTTTAGGTAATTAAATATCCATGTTCATAATTAACATATTTGGGTGTTTACTAGTGTAGTGGTGTCTCGGCATCCTCATGTGGATCTAGTGGTCAAGCTGGGTGGAGATCCTAACCCGATGTGTGACTCGCTCTCATATAAAGAACGCCAAGAACCGTTTGAGGTAGGGGATTTGTTTTCTTCTCTTTTTTTTGTGAAACTATATTGTTACCATATTTTATCCAACTATGTCACATTGGAATTGACATATTAAATATTTGAACTGGATAAATAAATTGATATCGATCATACGTTATTGCATCTTTATTTTCTAGATAGTGTGATACATATGATTCCTTTGTTTAGCTTTTCGTTCTTGATGGAAATTGGTAATGAAGGAAGAGATAGAATTATTTGATAATTGTTTGGATAAAGGTAAAGAGGCATGTAAATGAATGCAGTTCTTCTTTTTTAATTTGATGTTAATCAAATTGACACATTAAGCATGTTTCATTATTTGTGATCACTTACTGGTTTGGTGTCTCGAATTTGGAACCTATGAATAATAAATCAGTTAATCCAAGAAAGATTAAAGAACTGGTTGTTTCATAAAATATAATTCTATGTAGGGTCCTAAGTTATCCTCTTGCTTGTTTTAGGGCCAAGATCAAATTGATATGAAGTTTGTTTTCTTGTTTCTTGTGTAGTGATGTGATTCTGGATGGCTATTGTGATATGTGGGTGGTAGGGAGGCCTACTGGATGGGGAAGCAGTTGATGGCTAGAGTGGCGAGATGCATCAGTTTATGCATGTGGGAGTAGGGAGGAAACTAGGGATGCTGAAATGGGATCGATTTGAATGTTTGGATTCTTCTTTATTATTATTGGTTGTTTATCTACATTACATTTAACTGATCAAGGCTTCTAGTCTTTCTTTCCCTTGTTTCAAAATGGGTGGAAATGCACGTTGTATGCCATGTTCTTTCCATGTTTACCTTATCAAGGTAGGATGGGTCTATGCTCTTACTCTTTGTGGAAAAGACTCGACAGGTAATTCATCTACTCATCGTGTTGATCCCCCTTGTGTTTAGTAGTTTAGAAATTTATATCTATAATTCATTTGAAATTTGTGATGAAAATGCTGTAAATAAATAATTGAATAAATGATGTAAACCCATGGGGTTAGATCTTACTCGGTTGTAACGCTGAGGTTTTAATTGGATAGAATTGTTGACTATGGCTATGATGTTAATGAAATATAATGTGGAAATTTTAATGGTTAAATAATGTTTGGGAAATAAATAATGTAATGTGAAACTAATAAAAGGGAAAGGAAGTAATGTAATAATGCTATTTTAATTAGTGCGTGCTTATAGGAAACATAGTCTTAGTGGTGGAATCCAGGAGTCCGATAGAAGTTAGATGCAGTTGATTTTAGGACTAGGTTATGCCCATATTGTGATTTTGAACTATAATATATTCTGTACCTTTTGAGTTTCTATACGCTACACCACCCCATCAGTAAGGGATACTAGCACCTCGTGGATTCTTGAGCCCTATGGGGTGTCTTTCCCTACATTCTGGTGGGATGATGGATGGCTGACTACCCCCTTTGGCCCCACTCTCTCCTCTTGGTAGTTACTCATGCTAGTATGCAATGTGTGTAGTTTTCCCCATATATGTGTGTAGAGGGATGTTATGGATTTTCTTTATTCTCACACATATGTTCAAGATATAGTTTAATGTGGACTATTATAGGTGTAACGTGTATAGGAAATGATGGCTGAAGAATCCTCACTCAGTGTATAGGCTATAGTTTCAAGATATAGTTTCCTTCCTGGCAAGGAAGATTGAGGATGGCCTCAAATAGAACATCCTCTCACAGATGAATATCTTCAGGTTGACTTCTATCGCTTACATCATCAACCAGGCACTAATCATGAAATGGAATATGAGGGAATTCAGGGTTGTGAGCTGGGGCAACTTGACATCCCGAGTTAGTTCTCCAACAGTTGATAGCTGGAAGTACCGCAATGAGACTATACGGGGAGATCTGATTAGGCGGGATGCATCATTTGGTAACCAGGTGGGGTGCTACAAGTACGGTAGAAGTGGGCATAAGAGGGAAAAGTGCTAGAGAGACCCAGGGTAGTGCCGATCTAGGGGAATGTTGGGACACCGTTAGCATTTCTATTATATCTCTTCACCAGCAGCTGGTTCCATGGGTTCATCTGTGACTCCTCTTACAAGAGTAGCTCCGCCAGTTTCTCCCCACTCTGGGAACTGGAGTTCTTCAGGTCGTTCAGGCTGAGGTGGAGGTCACAGCCGTGGTGGTCAGTCACTAGGACACCAGCAACAGTATGGTGGATCAGCTTAGAGTAGTCATATAGGGTCATAGGGCTATGGAGCTAGCCAGACATTTGCAGTGGAGCATACCCATAAAGAGCAGGATCTTGGCCCCTCTACCGTTCGAGGTACGATCCTAGTTTCCTCGGTTTTATCTTTAGCTCTTTTCTATACTAGTGTTATGCCTATATTTATATCTATCGATGTTGGGGAGAGACTTTTGCTTTGTATCTTTTCTTCTACCGATGTTTTGACAATTGACACACTGTTGGGGAAAATAACATCTGGTGTACGTCAGTTCAAGGAGTTCCCTCTTGAGGTTGGTGGGTGTCACATCCTTTGGTATATTCATGTTCTAGAGATGACATGTTGTAACGTCTTTCTTGGAATGGACTGGCTAGTTCCCATCTGGTCATTCATCGACTGCCATCACCATATGGTGAGTTTCATATCACCATAGGGTTGATCTTTCATTCATAAGGGTGAGTGTGATGTCCTGGCAAGCAGAGCGAGTCCAGAGAATCATGGGTTGGGAGCATTTACAGCCCATATTTCTAGTCATTATCTGGATGACCAGGAGACTTCATAGTTAAATCTTCCTCTAGTGGTGGATCATTTCATGGATTTCTTTCCATAGGACTTCTCAGGTTTTCTTTCAGAGCATCATTTAGATTTTTCTATTAATGTTATTCTAGGTGTGGCATCGATGTCCATTCCTCATTATAGGATGTCTACACATGAGTTTAAAGTTCTCAAAAAGTAGTTGGAGGAGTTACAGGCCAAGGGATTTAGCCGAATCAGTACTTCTCTTTAGAGTCCTCCTATCCTGTTCACAAAGAAGGTAGATGGTACCCTCAGACTTTGTCTGGATTATCGGAAGCTAATCCAGTTGATAGTCATGAACTGATATCCCTTTCCAAGGTTTGATGATATCTTTGAACAGCAATGAGGAGCCTGGGTGTTCTCAAATATTGAATTGACGTCCAGTTATCATAAGTTGCATGTTAGAAAATCTGGTATACATCCCAAAGTCTTCCAGAGCAGTTATGGTTTATACGAGTATATGGTTATTCCTTTCGGTCTCATGAATGTGCCTGCAGTTTTCAGGGCACTGATGAATATAGTGTTCCATCCATACATGGACTGTTTCATGGTGGACTTCGTGGATGATATCTTGGTGTACTCTCAAACTCTACATGACCGTGATACCCATCTTGAGATCATTTTGAGGACACTAAGAGAGCATCAGTTATATGCTATGCTCTCAAAATGCCACTTTTTGATGGATCAGATTCACTTCTTGGGTCATGTTATCTAAGAGAAAATTGTATCAGTTGACCCAGATAAAGTGAGAGTAGTTGTTTCTTGGGTACTTCGGAAGAGTTTATTTGAGTAACAGTGTTTTCTAAGGCTGGCTGGATACTACAGAAACTTCATAAAAGACTTTTTCATGCTTAGCAGCACCGCTGATGAGCCTGACTAAGAAGGATGTGTAGTTCTTATGGTCATATTTTTGTGAGTCTTCCTTTCAGGAGTTGAATGGCATGTTGACTTCATCACAGATACTAGTCTTTCTAGAGCCAGGAACGAGCTATAATGTTTATTGTGATGCATCTGGTATCAGGCTGGGAGTTGTGCTTATGCAAGAAGATGGATCATTGCTTATGGTACTTGGTAGTTGAGGCCACATGAAAGGAATTATCCGACGCACGATCTAGAGTTGGAAGATGTTGTTCATGCCCTATACTACTATTTCAGACATTATCTTCTGGAAAAGCACTTTGTGGTTTTCACTAACCACATTATTCTCAAGTACATCTTCACTTAGTTTGATTTGAACTTGAGACAGTGCAGGTGGGTTGAGTACCTACAGTCCTTTGACATTGAGCTTGCCTATACGCCTATGAAGGGAAACACAGTGGCTGATGTGTTGAGTAGGAGGACTTAGATAAATGCAATTTGGGAGGCCGACAGTGAGTGGCAGTATATGGCTCTGTTCTCTGAGATGTATTTGGAGGTTCACGGCTGATTCTTTCTCAACTTTACCCAAGATATGAAGGTATAACGGTCCTTTTAGTTTAGCTTGGGTTATCGAATCCTCAGAGACCTAAGAAGTACCTACCGACACGTACATTCTATGGATTGTTTTTGGCTGTGAAGTGGCCAACTTGGGTTGATTTTAGATGGGTTTAAAGGAACTCTATGAGACTTAAGTGAATTCAATTTAAAATAATGAGTTGATCCTAGGTTATCACTTGGGGTGGATTGGATGTATTTCATTTTCAAGGATTTCAATTTCTTATATTTGAGATGGATTCATTTAAGAAAATAAAACAACATCATCACTTAATGGTTTAATTCCTACAACCTTTAATACTAATCACCTATACACTTGAAGGATAAATATTTTGAGCACTTAAAGGAAAAATATAGTATTGGAACATGAAGTGTGTGGCCTTAAATTTAACAAGGATGATGGAGTTTAAAAAATAATCAAATAAAAATCTCAATTAAAGAAATGATTATACAATAACGGTGTGATAAATAAAATCAAATCCAGACCCTTGATACTCCTTTGGATAAAACCATAAGTGGGTTAGCCCTCCATTGATCCCATGATTTCAATGAAAGCGGAAAGTAGACTCATGAAGGAAGAAATGGAGAAGTAAAAAAACACAATAAAATAACGATCACTCCACAGTGGTGTGATGATTTCACATTTTTTGGTGTGAATAAATTCACACCTTGATACAACGTTATCAAAGTGATATTAGGAACAACCTAATAAGAGTATAAGAAGAAATTTTATTAAAAAACTACTATGAATTGAACAACATACATGTGAAAGAAAAATTTGAGACAACGAAATCGCAGAATAACATTACAATTGAACAAAGCATCCAAGATCCTACAATCCTCAAATAACACTGCCTTAAAGAGGCATTTTGGATCCCTTGGGTATATCCTCCAACATTCCAAGTCTCCTCAATTAATTGTGGTAGGCCATTGTTTGGTGGAAAGTAAGGGAGAGTTGATTTTTCTACACTCAACCCGAGGTGGAAGCCAGCTTTCTTTCACGGACGTGACACTCTTGGAAGACCTTATAGATGCAGAATCAGAGTGGCCCATAGAGTACTAAAACGGATCTCCTGATGTCTTCTACCTGGATGTAAAATTTGGGCCCATTTGGAGTTGTGGATTCCGAGATATAATCATATTAGTGGGCTGTTTTTTCTGGGCCGCTGAATCTGGCCCAGAATATTATCTCTATCTTGGGCCCCCTAAATGTCCACAATAGAGGCCGAATTAGCATTTGATACTGAATATTGATTTGTTCCTATACATGGCTTCTATCATACCACGACATTTTGTATTCATTGGACTTGTATGTTGGGCCCCACATTTTCATCAGTGGGCTGGTGTCAAATCTGCCTTCTCTAGAATTGCTTCCTTTCATTTCCAAATATGTCCATCATCGTTTATGAATCATTCATTGATACATGAAGTGAATATCCCATTAAAAATAATATCAAATTAAAATATTTATAATTATATTCCTTAAAATTAGATGAATCATTGGGTACATCAAATGATGTTCAAAAATGTTCCACATAATAGTGGATTTTAAGAATGTATTACTATCATAATGTGAAATGATGTTCAAAGTGTAAAATGCACTAAAATGGTGTTTATGAAAAATAAAGAACATGAATATTATGTAAATTAACAATGAATATCAGCCTCATTTAGTGGCTAATCTCACCCCCAACTTGAGTTTTTCTAGTCCCGAGCAAAATATATCTCAACAATATAAAATTCGAATTCCCTTTTCCAAAAACATTTTAATACACAATGATCACCAGATACCCTTATACCAAACAATCATGAAACCCACCAGAATATTTTAATATAAGATATTTTCATAAGAAGATCCCAATCCCAAGCCCATTCCTTTGTTAAAATTAATTTCCATATTTCATCCAATATCAATTAAGTATGAGGATGTGTTGTGAATCACAATAGACATGGGGGTTCATTTTTATTCAAGGGGGGAGTGATGGAAGCGCTAGGTAGAATCACATTTCAATATTAAGATGAGTATTCATTTTTTTATTGTATTATTATTTTTTTTGCAATTTTTCCATGGTAATTGAAGTTGCACTCAAAAGAGTCGACCCCTATAGCGAGACTTTGTCGATGACTCTCTGGCTCAATGACCATAGGGCACCAAGTGAAGCCCACATACTCGGGCATCATCTCGAGTTAACTCAGTCAAAAACAAATTCAAATTACCAAAAATAGAGATAAAATTACTAACTCTGGGCAAGACAACTATGGAGTCACGATCCCCTAGTGCTGAAAGCCACAGATGAGGTCATTTTATTGCTCTACGTGCAATTTTTTTTTAATACTCATATGAAACTAAAATGATAACCAAACCTGTGCTTTTTATTTAGAGGAACCCATGATCTCAAAAAAAAAATACCCCACTATCCAAAGGATGTGCATTGTGATCTTTTTTTTATTTGGATGAAAATATAAACGATGAAATATCACATTGGAAAGCCACACATTCAAAAATCTATGCTTATGAAATTATACAAGGATTAAAATCAGAATTAGGGTTTGCTAAAGTATTTGATATTCAGTTTCAAAGTGTGCAATGTGTATTACCATGTTCAAAGTTAAAGGAATTTTTCCTTCCATTTTCACATTTTTTTTTCAAATCATTTATCATTTTTTTGACACAAAAGCATTTTTTATTTTATCTCCCCCTCCGACCTAAAATAACACTGTCCCCAGTGATTAAAGAAAAGAAAATTTAGAAGGGGGTAGAGGTAGAGAATGAAAGTTCAAAAAGGAAATTGAAAATGAGGGTCAGGGAATGAAGTAACCTGGTTGTTGAAGTTGAAATTCTTTATGCTTCCTTTCAATCCATTGACATCCATGTCACTTGCAGAGTTCCCTAGTAGAACAATGAAAAAAACAAAAAAAACAATATATATATATATATATATATATATATTTATATAATAAAGGATGTAAAATATAAGTATATATATAAAAATTATAGAATAAGGAAGCACAAGAAGCCATAGGTCAGTGGTAAGTGCGTGCCCATGTCTTCCTTCAGTCCCAGCTTCGAATCCCCGCAGCTTTGCTGGTTGTGACGGGGTTTTCCCCACTACCTACGATGTGGACTTTTTTTATTATTATATTTTTGTTTATGTTTTTTTATTTTTATTTTTTAACCTACAAACACTAAAAAATAATGTAAATTAAACTGATGATACATTTTATTCTTTTTAAATTTCTGGGTAAGATATTACTCAAAGATCACACCACGTGACACAGATGAATATGGCGCTCCCATTTCGTACCCATCCATACTCATTATAGAAGAATAGGTCAACAATTTATTTATTTTTATTTCAAAATATCAAAATGACTCATTAATTCTATTTAAAAAATAAAGTTGATTAAAACAATGAAATTATTGGAAACTTGAAAACCATGGGTTTCCTCCCATGCAGCGCTTCGTTTAATTTCGTTTGCCCGACATGGACCATAAAAGTATTAATTTTTTCCTGGTACATAGGTTGGCTCAGTTAACTCAACCTCTATTTCATGTTTATTGAATGATTCAATGAATGGATTTAAACCTTGACCATTGACCTTGAAAATGTAACCACTTGTGGGATCTTGAATCTCTACTGCCCCGTGGGGGTACACTTGATGCACTATGAATGGTCTTGACTATCTAGACCTTAACATTCCCTGGTGTAAATGAAGTTTTGAACTATATAAGAGCACAAGTTTTCCCGGTTCAAAATTATTGACCTCTATATTCCTAGATTGGTAGGCCTGAACTCAAGCTCTATTGATCCTTGAATTTTCATAAGCCTACATCTTTAGTTCCTCCAGTTCGTTGAGATCTAATTTCCTTTTTGTTTCGGCCAATGAGAGGTCGTAATTCATTTTATTAATTGCCCAAAAGGCCTTATGCTCGATTTCAACAGGTAAACGACATGATTTTCTATAAACCAACCTATATGGGGAAATTCCAAAAATGGTTATATATAAGGTTAGATAGGCACAAAGAGCTTCTAAGAGTTTCTCAGACCAATCTTTCCTAGAGGGGTTGAGAGTTTTTTCAAGAATTTTCTTAATCTCCCTATTCTCTAACTCATCTTGACCATTGGTTTGAGGATGGTATGCAGTGGAAACTTTATGAGAAATACCATACTTAGAGATGAGTGAAGAGAATGGGTCGTGCAGAAATGGGTTCCTCGATCACTGATTATAGACCTAGGAATTCCTAATTGAGAAAATATGTTCTCTTTTAGAAATCTAATCACAACATGATGATTGTTGGACATAGTGGGAATGTCCTCAACCCATTTTGAGACATAATCAACAGCTAGAATTATGTAGAGGTATCCCCTAGATTTTGGGAAGGGACCCATGAAATTAATTCCCCAACAGTCAAATATTTCAACCACTAAGATGGGAGTGAGTGGCATTTTATTCCATTTTATGATGGACCATACTTGTTGACAACTAGGACAACTTTGACAAAATTTGTAAGAGTCCCTTGAGAGGGTGGGCTAGAAGAGACCACATTGAAGAATCTTAGCATATGTTTGTTTAGAGGAAAAGTAACCTCCACATGCCTCACTATGACAGAATTTAAGGATGGACTCTTTTTCAGATTCTGGGACACACCTCCTAATGACTAGGTCAGGGAAAAACTTATAGAGGTATGGATCATCAAAAACATAGTGTCTAACATCAGAAAGGAATTTCCTTTGAGCTTGAGTCCCTAATAATTTTGGAAAGAATCCTGTAACTATGAAATTGGCTATGTTGGCATACCAAGGGTAGTCACTCACAGAGTATAGGTGTTCATCATGAAATTAATCAGACACAGAAAGGTGATTTGAGTTGTCTTTGAATTCCATCCTATATAGGTGATCAGCTACAACATTTTAAACGCCCTTTTTATCCTTGATTATTAGGTCAAATTATTGTAAGATAAGGACCCACCGAATCAGTCTAGCCTTAACATCTTGTTTTTGGAAGAGGTATTTTAGTTCAGAATGGTCCGTGAACACAGTGATGGGGGATCCTAAGAGGTAGGACCTAAACTTCACAAAAGAAAACACAATATCATGTAACTCCTTTTCAGTAGTGGTGTAGTTGATTTGGGCATCATTTAAGGATTTTCTGGAATAAACAATGACATAAAGAGTTTTATCACAACTTTTTCCTAACACAGATCTTGCAGCAAAGTCACTGGCATTACACATAAGTTCGAAAGGAAGGTTCCAATGTGGAGATTTCATGTTGGGAGGATAGGTGAGAGAGGATTTGAGGGTTCAGAATGAACCCTCATAGCTTTATGTCGAAACAAATAGAGCATCATTTACTAGGAGAGCACAAAGGGGACGAGAGATTGAACTAAAGTCCTTGATGAATCTTTTATAGAAACCAGCATGTCTTCAGAAAGACCCCACTTCCTTGACATTTTCGGGTGATGAAAGGTGAAAAATGATGTCAACCTTGGCTTTATCAACTTCAATCCCCCTACTTAAGACCAGATGGCCTAGAACTAGTCCCTCCTTAACCCTGAAATGGAATTTTTACCAGTTTAGGACAAGATTCTTTTCTTCACATCTTGACAAGACTCTCTCTACATTCCTCAGAACACCCTCAAATGTATCCCCAAACATAGAGAAGTCATCCATGAAGACCTCTAGAAAAGCCCCTACCATGTCTGAGAAGATTCCCATCATGCACCGCTGGATGGTTCCAGGATAATTTCATAAACCAAAGGGAATGCGTTTGAAGGAAAAGGTTCCAAATGGACATGTGAATGTAGTCTTCCATTGATCCTCTAGGGATACCTCAATCTGATTGTACCCCGAGTACCCATCTAAGAAATAGTAGAAGGCATGACTAGCCACTCTCTCAAGGACTTGGTAAATTAATGGTAAGGGGTAATGGTCCTTCTTTGTGAATGATTTTATATTCCTATAGTCAATGCAGACCCTCCATCCACTACTCACCCTTGTTGGAAGAATCTCTCCATCCTCATTGGTTATCCCTGTGATTCCATCCTTTTTTGGAACCACTTGGATTGGGCTCACCCATTCACTCTGAACTATGGGATATATGATACCAGCTTTTAACAATTTCATAAGTTCTTTCCTTACTACCTCTATGAGATTAGGATTGAGTCACCGTTGAGGTTGACGACATGGCTTTGAATCAGATTCCAGAACAATCCTATGAGTCTCGAAAAGTGGGATAATCACGGGAATATCAGACAGGGTCCAACCAATGGCTTTCTTATGTTTCCTAAGGACCTCTAGATGTATCCTCTCATGACTGGTTTCAAGAGAAGAAAAAATGACAATAGGATGTGTTTTATAGTCCCCTAAGAAAGCATACTTGAGTGCAGCAGGAAGTTCCTTCAATTCAAGATCAGGTTGGTTTGGAATTTCTACAGAAGATTGGGACATAAGATCACGTTCAATTTATGTTTTTAGAGTTTCAGATAGGATTGATTACCAACATGTAGAAGTTTCAACAAAAATATTTGCTTGATCAGATTTAGGGAAGGAAGTTGGAGTGGTCTCCATGAAAGTGGTTTATTGAAAGGTTTCACTGATTGTTGGACCTATGACTTCATCAAAAGAGCAATTTGAAAATGATTCAATCCATGGAGATAAACTTCCTTCATATGAAAAAAGGAAATCAATCTCATCATGAATTAAACATCACCAATCATTCCTTGATGTTCCATGGATTCATTATCAATTCTTCCTATCATGTTTACTTCATGAATGTCCTCATCATCCCCTATTTGTGAGCTTGCATTATAGATGTTCAAGTCTAGAATCATGTTCCCAAAGGTGATGGTCATGTTCCCATTTCGAACTTGGATAACAGAGTTGATTGTTGCAAGGAATGGGCAACCAAGGATTATTGGTGTTTGTTGTTATTTCATAAGTTTGGATGGTTTTTAAGGACTATGAAGTCAGTAGGGTAGATGAAGTTTTCAACTTTTACAAGAACGTCCTTTAAAATCCCCTTTGGAACCCTAATGCTACGATCAATAAGTTAATGTGGGACAGATGTGGGTTGGAGCTCTTCTAGGCATAACTGGAAGTACACAACATATGGGATGATATTGACACTAGCACCAAGGTCACACAATGCCTTTACAACATTTCTCTCTCCTAGTTCAGCATTGATATAAGGGAAACACAGGTCTTTCAACTTAGGAGGAATGGTCCCTTGAATGGTGGTACTCACATTACTAGCCAAAAGGACTTGGTTTTTATGTGAAAAATTTCTTTTTAATGTGCACAAGTCCTTAAGGTACTTTGAGTAGGCAGGTATGGTTTGGATTGCATCGAGAAGGGGTATGTTCAACTTGACTTGTGAAAAGATTTCCCTCAATGTTTCACTCCATTCGGGCTTGGGTTTTCCCCTCCTGAATTAAGGGAATGGTGCAGGTTGTGGGGTTATTTGTTGAAGAGTTGTTTCCTTGAAAATGTTATCAGTTTCCTCAGTTTGATCTTGTGGCTCATTTGAATTTTCATCCAAGTTTGAATCATCAGGTAGGTTCTGAATTTGTTGTTCAGGTTTCTCATTTGATTTCCCACTTCTTAAAATAGTCACAACCATTAGTTGTTCATGAGTTGTTTTAGCACAACATGACTCTCCCCTTGAAGTTGAGGATGTCACTGCCTGAGTAGGCATGGGTGCCTTTACAGTTTTGATGTTTTGAAGTTCTTGTGTTAGGGAAGATACCTCCAAGTTCATCCCCTCAATTTGTTTGCATAGTTGTTCTAGTAGGCTTTGTGGGACAGTTTGGGTTGGTGCTTGAGAAGATTGGTTTATCCTAGGGGATATTTTATATGTGGGATGGTTTGTTGAAAATGGAACGGTGGATATTGGTATTGGATAGGTTGGGTTTAGAACTGGTTATGGGATTGGTAGTTCTGATGGGGGTAAGGATTTTTTCCCTATGGTTGGCTAGGTTTTTGGTTATCTTTCCAGCGAATGTCTGCGTGGTCTTTATACCTTGGGATGAAGTTTTTTTTGGAATTGAGGATTTTGAATGTTCAAAGCATTTACTTCCATTGGGGGTCCTCCTAAAAGAACATCTTTCATGGATGGAATGGTTGGGAAGTTGTCTGTCTTATGGTCATGTTTGTCACAAATTGTGCAAATAGGGTCAACAGTGTGGATTTTATGGACTTTCCTAAGGTCTATCTCTTCGACCTTCCTAGAGAGTGCTTCGAGTTTAGACCTAAGGATATACTCTTCTCCAAGTGTATGAATTACATTAGTTCTTTGTGGCTTTTCATAATAATTTGAAGTTCCCCTTGTTTGGTTTTGTTCAAAAAGTATTTCTAGATACTCATAAGCATCATTTGGGGCTTTGTTTTTAAAGGTTCCATTACACATCATGTCAATGAATTGTTTGTTCCTCAGACCCAAACCTTCATAGAAAATTCTCACTTTTTCAGAAATAGAGAAACCATGGTGTGGAACCATGTTTAGAGTGTCTTTGACCCTCTCCCATGTTTCATAGAATTACTCTCCCTCTTTTTCAAAAAAAAATTGGATACTATTTTTAAGTGCAATTGTTTTGTTGTGGGGAAAGTATTTTTTGTAGAATTATCATTATAGTTGGTCCCAAGAATTTATTGATGATGGTCTCAAATTTTTTATCCAATTTATAGCTCGTCCTTTATAGAAAAAGGAAATAGCCTCATCATAGCTGATTCTAGTTGATGTTGGGGACACATGGTTTCTACAATGTCATTGAACTCCTTGATGTGGAGGTATGGCATCTCAGACTCCATTCCATGGAATGTGGGAAGGTGTTTTAGGACATGGGGTTTAATGATTTAGTTGGATTCTCCTAGGGAATTGTGTCTAATGCATGAGGGGTCATTGGTCCAGGAAGGTGTGAGGTAGTCATTCATGATTTGATCAATTGCATTCCCCATGTTTGGGGCTTCCTCATTTGGGTTTCCATTTTGGTTCCCACTCGGGTTTATGAGTTGGTTTCATTGAATAACTTTCATTGAAATGGAATCAATTTTTTGACTCAGTGGTGTTTAGAAGATTAGGATCTAATGGAAAGAGTTCCCTTGGTGTATTTTACTCCCCAACCGCAGGACTATCCACCCTAACTAGACGGTTTGATTGATCGCGGGTGTAGGCGGACATGTGCCAAAAGAAAAAAAATGAGAAAGGGACAAGATAAGAGAATTTGGACGAGGAATGAAGAAGTGGGGGAGAATAGAATGGGTGTTTAGATGACTTACATGGGTCCCCGGAAATGGCACCGAAATTTGATTCTCGCTCAAATTTACCCAAGAGAAGAAGGTAGAACGTTCCTTCTAGTTTAGCTTGGGTTATCGAATCCTCAGAGACCTAAGATGTACCAACAGACACGTACATTCTATGGATTTTTTTTGGCTATTAAGTGGCCAAATTGGGTTGATTTTAGATGGGTATAAAGGAACTCTAATATACTTAAGTGAATTCAATTTAGAATAATGATTTTATCATAGGTTATAACTTGGGGTGGATTGGAAGTATTTCCTTTTCAATGATTTCAATTTCTTATATTTGAGATGGATTCATTTAAGAAGATAAAACAACATCATCACTTACTGTTTTAATTCCTACAACCTTTAATACTAATCACTTATACACTTGCTGGATCAATGTTTTGAGCACTTAAGAAAATGTTAGTATTAGCACATGAAGTCTGTGGCCTTAAATTCAACAAGGACAATGGAGTTTAAAAATCATCAAATAAAAATCTCAATTAAAGAAGTGATTATACATTACTGGTGTGATAAATAACATCCAATTCAACCCCTTTCTACACCCTTGGATCAACACATAAGTTGGTTGTCCCTCCATTGATCCCATGGTTTCAATGGATGAAGAAAGTAGACTCATGAGGGAAGAAATGGATAAGTAAAAAAACACAAAAAAATAACAATCACTCCACCGTTGTGTGAAATTTCACAAGGTTTGCTGTGAATAAATTCACACCATGATCCAATGGTATCAAAGTGATATTAAGAACAACAGAATAAGAGGATAAGATGAACTTTTATTAAAAAACTAAAGTGAATTGAACAACTTACATGTGAAAGTCAAATTTGAGACAACAAAAGCGCAGCATAACATTACAATTGAACAAAGCATCCAAGATCCTTCAATAATCCAACACCACTTCCTTAAATAGTAATTTTGGAGACCTTGGGTTGAGCCTCCAACATTTCAAGTCTCCTCAATTAATTGTGGAAGGCCATAGGTGGGTGGAAATTAAGGGAGAGTTGATTTTCCACCCTTGACCCGAGGTGGCAGCCAGTTTTCCTTCACCGAACAAACGCGCTTGTAGGAACTTCTATATGGAAGAATCAGAGAAGGCCATAGAAGAAGAAAATCGATCCCTCGATGTTTTCTAACAGCCTGTAAAATATGGGCCTTTTTGGATTTTGAATTCTGATATATGATCATATTAGTGGGCTGTTTTTCTGGGCCGCAGAATCTGGCCCAGAATTTTATCTCTAAATAGGGACACCTAAATGACCATAATGGATGCAGAATTAGCATTGGATCCTAAAGAGTTATTTGTTCCTATGCATGTCTTATAGCATACCACAAAATATGGGTTTCATTGGGCTAGTATTTTGGGCCCCAAATTCTCATCAGTGGGATGGTTTCCAATCTTCCTTCTCCAGAATTGCATCCTTCCATTGCCAAATATCTCCATCATCTTTTATGAATCTTTCATTGATCCTTGAAGTGAATATCCAGTTCAAAAGAATGTAAAATTAAAATATTTAGAATTAGATTCCTTAAAATTATATGAATCATTGGGTACTTCAAACGATGTTAAAAAATGTACCACATAATAGTGCATTTTAAGAAGGTATTACAATCATAAAGTGAAATGATGTTCACTGTGTAAAATACACTAAAATGGTGTTTATGAATAATAAAGAACATGAATATTATGTAAATTAACAATGAATATTAGCCTCATATTGTGGATAATCAATGACAGATAGGGGAAAACATTTTTATCTTCTGTAGTTGTTACCTCTACACTTCTCGATCGAGTACGAATGAGGTAGCTATCAGATTCTAAAGGCCTAGTCCTATGGGAAAACGTGTTAGGAGGGGACCCTATTCCTGGGTGGACCATTGGTGAGGATTAGATCTGGTGATTCCAGGGACACGTATAGGTGCTAGTAGATATACATGAGGAGCTAATGTGGGACTTTCATTCCTCAGTTTGGGTAGTTCATCCTCATGTCACCAAGATGTATCACGATCTACACTATCAGTATTGGTGGCCAGGTATGAATAGGCAGATTGTTGGATTCATTACGAGGTGTTCCACTTATTACCAGGTGAAGGAGGAGCATCAGTGGCCAGTCGAGCTTCTATAGCAGTTAACCATTCCCGAGTGGAGGTGGAATGACATAGTGATGGCCTTCGTGACCGGTTTGTCGAGGTCACCCTGAGGGAATGAGGCAGTTTGGGTTGTCATTAATAGACTCACGAAGGTCTCTACCATCTTTTCGATCAAGGAGACCTTCAGAGTTGATGAGTTGGGATGACTATACATCTAAGATATTGTACATCTTCATGGATTTCTACACTCAATTATTTTAGACAGTGATGCATGTTTTACTTCTCAGGTCTAATAGGGGCTTCAGAAGGCTTTGGGCATATAGGTACTTTTGAGTACATCTTACCATCCCCAGACAGATGGCATGTCCGAGCGTACGATTCCGGTGCACGAGGACATGCATCGAGCATGCATCCTGGATTTTGGAGGTTCCAAGGAGAAGCATATACATCTTGTGGTGTTTTCCAAACAATAATAGTTTTCATTAAACTATTTAGATGGCAGATTATGAGGCTTTGTATGGTAGGCCATGCAGATCACCCTTAATTTGGATGTAGGTAGGAGAGGCAGCTTTGTTGGGACCACATATTGTTTAGGAGACCAGAGAGTAGATAGAGTTGATTCAGAAGGGGATGGCTACTATATAGTCTTATTGGGAGTCTTATGCTAATCAACAGAGACGACCTCTAGAGTCTGAGGATAGGGATCAGGTTTCCATGCATGTCACGCTGAGGTTCAGACATAAGAGGATTAGGCGACATGATTAGCTTTAACCGAGGTACATCAAGACATTTGAGGTGTTGGAAAGAGTTGGGTCTGTTGCCTTTCGGTTGCAGTTACCTCAGAGGTACCGAGCTATGCATGATTCCTTCCACGTTTCTTAGCATCAACATTAATTTTCATACCCGTCTCAGGTTTTACATCCCGATGAAGTCGAGTTGTAGGTGGATGCATCATTCGAGGAACATATTGTCCAGATTGTCAATCGCAGTATGAAGGTTCTCTATGGCTGGTCTATTCCTCTGGTACGAGTTCTATGGTAGCACAGGCGAGTACATGATGAGACTTGGGAGAGGGATGCCGATGTACGATCACAGTGGCCAGATTTGTTTGGGGTTTCTTCCTCTACACCTCGCTACGGAAATATGGGGACGTATTTTGTTAAGGGGGGGGGGAAGTTTTTAAGATCATGGATCATCTTTTTAGGTACGTTTCTCCTTTATTTGGCATTTTTGAGAAAAGATGAGTTTTTGGAAATTTTTAAAGTACAAGACGTGTACATTATGGGTACACGTTGTGTACTTCATTTCTGTAGAAGGTTGTGTGATTGTCATGTCATGGCCTCACACACGGTCGTGTGGGATGATGTAGATGCCACCTAAAGAGAAGTACAGAAAAGGAATGTACATGCCATGTACTTCAAAAGTACACGCTATGTATTTTGTTTTTGGTTTTTTTCATTAAACGAACCAGGTTCGTGTCTCACAGACAGAACCATCTTCATTTAGGTCCCGCTCATCCAAGAGCGCCAAGCTACCACAGATCTTCAACAAACTCCCAAGAATCCATCATTCCTCAAAATCGATCTCTATTAGTTGAGTTGGAATCGTATCGGGTAATTCTCTCTTCTTCAAGGGCTTTATTTTCCAATTCCGTCTCTTTTCTGAGTTATCATGGGTTGAACGTTTCAGAAGTTTTTTCAATCTATGGAGTTATAAGGATATTCCAGCTTCTAGGTTCAAGTATATTGATTTTCTAACCCCAAGGTAGGTGGTTTGAGCCTCTCTTTATAAGGTATTTGAATTTTATGTGAAAATTTTCCCAATACCATTGAACATGGTATTGCTCGTTTATCGTTTTATCCCTATTTTTTGACTAAATTTTCCTGTACACCTGAGTAGAGGTTATTTTTTGTGAATAGGGAATTAATATATGCTTTAGATTTATTGCCCGTGGCTGTTTTTCCTATATTTGAGCTTTGTGTCTAGTTTTCCTCTTAGGCTACTGTTTACTTTCCCATGCCTAGTATTAAAGGATAGTGTGAATGTTCCTATGATATGATGTTATGCTGTAAAATGCTAGCCAAGTAGTTACTGAGGTTTAATTTGACCGTTAAGCGATGCTATGCATGATTTACTTACTCAGGGATGTAAGAACATGGTGTATAGGCCACAAGGAGAATTGACATTGAGGGCTTCTCCATAGTGTCTTTATAATTATACGTTGCGAGACCATAGGTGGAATTGACGTTGAGTGATTCCCCAGAGTATCTATAGTTCCCCAACGCGGGCCACATGGGGAATTGACGTTGAGTGCTTCCCGATAATTCTTTTAGTGCGATATGAGACTATAGGGGGAATTGACAGTGAGTGCATCCCCAGAGAGTTAATACTTTAGTTAAACCAGAGGGGTGAGACAACGTGTGCTACCCAGACGCTTGCTTATACATTATAGGTAAGACTAGAGGGGATATGTTGTGGATACTTCCTAGAGGGTTACATATTGTGTTATCTGTTTTTTTTGTTGCCTTCTAAGTGGTGTTGTTAATGCTTAAACTGTGGATTGTTTACTTCTTAGTGCTTTAATGTTTACTTCTCTCTGTACTTTAACCTACCATATACTCACTGACTGTTAGGTAGAGATCTTCAGGTGGTGTCCTACTGGGATTTAGACTCACACCCTATTTGGGTCATGCTTTTGGGCCCAAACAGATTATATTGTTGTAGTTATAGATAAGGGAAAGCACCATTCTACTTCAGGTGCTTGACTTTCTATGGAGCGGGAGAGGATGGGACCAAGATATGACTTGTGATGCTGAGGTGTTTATCTACATTATTTTGCACTTTGGTTTAGTACTGTTGTATTCTAGAATTGTGAGTTTTTGGCTGTTTTACTAGACATATGTATCATGCATCATTTTATATATGTGTTCTCGAGTTTATATTTTCATTCTTATGTTGTTACTGTTATATGATAATATTACTATTTCCACTTTTGTATGTATTTGTTTACTTCCACTGCGTACTCTGCCAATGAGGGCATAGTTTACCCACTATCACATCAAAGGACCTTGCTGCTAGTTGGTAGCCTCTGCTGTTTAAGGAAATGCGCTTGAGGCCATGTGACCATGCGGGTACGGGGTGCTTATGGGTGGCTTCCGGAACCGGGACGTTACATGTACTCGGGATTTCTTTTATATTGATGTCTGAGTTGGAGTTGGTTGGTGTTTATATTCTCTCTCTATTTTGTATCTGTTCTCATAGAGGTAATGCCTCCCATATGATTGTTTACTATAACCTTAGTGCTAGTCTCCATCATGGGTCCTTCTATTGGCGGGACACTGGGGTCATTACCTACCTTCTCACATTGCCGACCCAGGAGGGGTACACTTTGTGGGGAGGGGGTCATGAAAGGAACTACAATGAGAACACTTTTGGTTATTCTCAACCATTTATTTGGATATATGATATACTAAAATGTGGTGATTTTTAAAATATATCGTATATTCGAGAAACAAATCCCAAAAATCATTTCATGTAATAATCATAAAGTTATGTATATTCAAAAACCGATTTGTTGAGAATGTGGAAAGAAACACCTATAAAAGGTATTCAAATGGACTGGAAGATTAAATAGATGTAGTAATTAAGGTAATAAATTATGAACCTACCATGGAAAAAGGTAGTGTCCACTTGACTCCAGGAAATGGAAATAAGTTCTTTCCGATGGATCAATTGAATGTTTTAAATGTTGTGTGAATGAGAAATACACAAATAGATGTCTTATGTAGATGGATTAGGGTTGGGAACAAAAGGACTGTATGGATATAATTTTACTAATACAAAATTCCATTAAAATTAATTATTTGGAAACTAACAATAAAAAATTAATGGTGTGTATTATATGTTAGATGATGTTTTGACATTATTGAATTTTGGATATGATTCGTGATTATGATTGAAGAAAATAATTATTTCAGAATAAGTTGGAAACGAAGGTTTAATTGATGATAAATAACGTTGAATTTGTAATAAGTCTACATATATGGGATTCAAGAGTTATGGTAGATATTAGGAAGATGAATTGCATAAATTTATTAAAGCACTTTTGGCGATGTCATTGCATTGGATGAATTTTTCAATAATGTGTTACCCCGAAGTTTGATATGTGAAAATGTTATAAAAGAATGTATTATCGTTTCTTTTGTGGTCATACTAGACAACCTTGTAGGTTCATATGATATTTTCTTGGTGATAAAGGGTTATTAAATTTCGAGATGAAAAATGAATGTTATTAAATAACCTTTGAGGATAAATTAGGTTATTGTTATTTTTGAGGAAGTAATATTATTTTTTAGAATGTCATAAGAATGATATGGTTATATAAAAAGGGCAACCCGCAGGTTGGTTGAAAACCCACCATGTCCGGGAAGGCTATGGGAATCGAACCCATAACTTAATGGCGACATGGGTGCATTGCCTAAAACTATCCTATGTGAAGTCCCCAGTTATTATGGGTTATTATTTTTAGTTAAATGATTTTATTGATCCAGAATTAGTTGGTTTGAGATCATATGTTTTATCGAATGGATTTCCCTAGTATAGGAAAATAATTTTTTGATTAAGCGATAAAGGTTGTTTTGGTATACTTATTCTATTTTGACAACACTATATGCCTAAGTAAAAATGAATTCATTGGGTTTTTAATTTATGAAAAATGATGTAAATTTATTTTGGAAAAAACTATGTTTTTATTGTTGACATATATATATTTGGGTAATTTGTGGAAATTATTAAAATTTCATCAAGAATATTTGGTTAGTTTAATTAATTTTCAATATGAGACTTCATGATTAACTGATGTTATTTAGAGATAAATATGAAATTTTTGTGGAAGACTATGTAATCAAATCCATCTAAATTTTGTGTTCCAAACTTAATTTGGATTATTTTGAATAATTTTAAGGACATCTGTGTATTGAATGATATTTTTCAGTATTTAGATATTATTGTTTCAATATTTGAGATTATGATTAGTATTTCTTTTTATAAATTCATATCATTTTTGGAGATTATATGATCTTGTATAACCTATTTGGTTTTGGTTAATGATTAATGAATGGGAAAATATATGGTTCATCTTTTGATGATCATGATATTCTCAAGATGTTGATTCTAGTGCTTCAGGTGTGACCAAGTCATCTTGAATACTCATCATTTGGAGAAAAGCTGTGTTTTTGGTAGAAACTAATTAAAGGATGAAACTCTACTTGAAAAGTAAATATATTTCCTTGTGTTCTAGAAAATATCAAAAATGAATTCTCCAACTATATGAAGGGGAACAGAAATAAAAAAACATTTTCCATTTAATTTTTATACTAGGGAATCAATGACCGCTTAACATATCACATGTTTTTGGTTTTATAGTTGTTAAATTTCTACTGATCATGTTTTCCATCACTCTCCACCAGAACATGATGGTGATTTTTCTCTTTCATACCATGTTTATAATGAATCCTAGTATGTATTATCTCAGGTGAAATTTAATAATTTCTTTATTTCATTTAAAGTGATATTTTTATTGAATATTTTTTGATATGGGATGTTCAATGAAGTTTTTGAGCCCAGTTTTAACATTGTGAGGACACAATTTCCAAAAGGTAGGAAGGATGTAATGACCCAGGTATTTATATATTAATAATTTTTTTCATTTATCTTAGAATTTATGAATAATATATTAATTTTATGTTAAATTGGACACATTTTCTAATAGCATACTCCACACACAACAATGAGTTTCCTTGAAATCATATGTTTCACACAACTTTGAGTTATACTGAAAAACAAAATAATAATATAAATATATTAAATAGTAGTTAATGCATAGACATTGTATTTCTAGGAATGAAAATAACTAACTAAATAATGATTAAACATTTTTGTAAAATGTTTTTATATTTATCAAATAAATTTTATAGGCTTCAAATAATAATGAATCAATTTTAAGCATGAAATCATTTAATATTATTTAAAAGGTCGATTTACTACCTTTTGATGGACAACCCTTTTTAAATCTAGTTATTTTCACATTTATATGTTCTCTTTGAAAAAATAAAAATATTTTATATAATGGGAACATAAATATGTACTTTGGATGAAATTTTATTATTTTTCTAAAAAATTTCATATTATAAATAATAGTGTAAAATACCGCATTTTAATTCAAAACTGCATATTCATCTAATTTATTTAAATAGTTCTATTTTAAATTTAGTTGTTTTTAACAATTAATTGGATTATAGTTTTATCTTTTAATAAAATTTTGGTAATTATATGTAATTTATCTTTGGGATTGGACATAAACACATGTCAATATTTTGGTATTTTTTACTTCTTAAAAACACACATTTTGGTTTTAACAACGAGAATTAATTTTAAATTAATTTCTGAAATTTCTATGTTTAGAATGTTGAATAGTAGATTCCGTATTAGGAATAATTATTTTCAAATTGTTTAAAGATGTACCTTTTATTTTTAGACATTATGAAATGAAACTTTAGAAAATATTTTTTTAACATGATTAAAATGTAAATCTAGTAAATAAGGGTTAAAATAATAATATAATAATTTTAAATTACCCTAAAAGTCTCTTAACCATATTCTATCATATATTTATGACCACATCCATCATTGAGATGACTTTAGGACCCCATGGATCCACTTGTGTTTGAAAATGACATTTAACTAATTTTAATTTAATGTTAATGAATATATAACCTAAACATGTACCTTTTAGTAAAAAAAATTTTATATGGGGTTATATAATTTATATATTCTACTAAAATAGTACTTACAATGATAAAAAGATTCAAAGCAACATGTTTTTTAATTTATAATGTTTAGATATAAAATAAATAAATATATTTATGTCATAATGATGATGCATTGATTACCTAATTAATGAAAGATTAAAATAAATTATATTAAATATATAAACACAAATTTATTTTAGAAAATTTTAATGACATAAATTAATTTTATAGATTATTACGGATTTTTAAATTTTATGTTATGATGGTTTTTCAATATAATAATTTTTTCATGTATTTTTTAAAGCTAATTATATGAATAGTATAAAAATTGACATAAATGAACTTTTAAAACAAATACTATTTTATTAGATTATATAATAGTCCTAAAAATATCTGATTATCCCAAATGACTTAAATATTATATTAAATTCCATTAATGAACCACATGAATTTCTATTAGAATTTTATGTTAACTATATAAACCATTTTTTATGAATATACAAGAAGCTATGGTAAGAGTTAAATTAGATTACTAAGGGTTAAAGCTAAATTATTAGGTTAAATTTAACACCATTACATGTCTGAAATCTATTGGTAGATATGATATAAATAAATCATATCATTTTATTATAATTAAATGAGTTGGGGACCTTTTTAAATATAAATTTATTTTATAATAAAATAATCTTTAAAGACATTCATAAAGTTCCCCCTCCCTCTTATAAAAGGCCACCACCTCTAACCCCTTACTCACAGCTCTCAAGCCCCATAGATATTCTAAAATCTATTATAATAATCTCTCAGAATACCTATATTCATCCTAGAAAAATTTCCTTATATAAGATGCAATTAATGAAATCAATTTTGCTCAAATCAATGGGAGTTACCTGTTTTAAGAGGTATCATTTTCAGTAAAGTTATTTTCAAATATTCTATTTCTTCACTCCCTATTCTCTTAATATTAGTTGGTTACATAAAAACAAAAGAATAGTAAATATACTAGTAGTTATTTAGGTGATTTATTATAACTATATTTACACACACCTCTATCTATTGGATTTAGAACAAACTATTTCTGTGGACGACGAAATACTGCCTCACGAAACGATGATTGTTCAATTGTCTCCTACCACCACTCATGGTAGCTATTGTCATGGAATTGTATTTATATGATATATAATATTTTTATATTTTATTTATGATTCATTAATTTTTATTTACAACATACATTTATTCTTTAATGATGTGTTAACACGATAATTTATTTCAAGAATCGTGGACTACCACCCCCTCAAAGTGATATAACTCGTTAATACCATACATGGAATGTATAATTGTTGGAATTAATGTACATATGAAAAATATATATAATACTTTATTATAATGTAAGTATAATATTTCTATGTATCATTAGGTTTTCATTCCATTAAATATGAAATAGAAATGAATGTAGCGTTGATGTGTACGTACTGCATACAATCTCCATGAATGGTGTATTTCATTTCTTATCTCAAAATGTTATAGAATATTATAAATACAAATGTACTGGATATATATGAAATATATATATATATATATGCAAAATATTATGGACAAAATGGTCTTTTTACCACATGTAAAAAATTTAAATATAACAAGATCATTTTCCACTCATGTACCCAAAATCGACAAAAACGACCGATATTAACATAAATAATTATGTTATTTCTATAACATGATAATAAGAGACATAAAAGGAATTATTAAATTCAAAAAGTTTATGAAGCAGGTACAAATTAACTTATGGTTATTATTTAGGAAATTAAATAATTAATGAGTCATGTTTGACATGAGGTAAGGGAATATCTTAAACCAATTCCCATTCAATGCGTTAAACGTATACTTATTGATTTTGAAGTCCTATGATTATGTGATATATAGTTTTTGATATACAATATTCTATTTATAACATAATTATGGTTAATTATAGTTAATACACATAATCAATCTTTTTTATTCAGAAAATGATAATTTTAAGTTACTTCCTCTCAATCTCCTTTCATTGAGGTATATTTTTATAATATACACCACCTTTATTTACAGAGTCTATAATTAACCCCTTTGACTTTTAATTTCATTAAAATAGAATATTTTTCTATGAATGTTTTTACTAAATGAAAAAGGAATATTTTTTACGTTTGCGAAGACAATGAACTCTACACCACTATAATAATTTTTGGCTTCCTCTATAATCATTAAGGTTTTTAAAGGGAAAAGAAATCCCATATTCCTGATTTTTATGTTTTCATACTAAAAATTGTTTTTAAAATGGATTGAGTATTTGAATATATTGAAATTATTTATTGTGATTTAAAATGAAAAGTTATAAGTTTAATTTTTATATTTTCAATATTTTACGTTTTATGATTATATTATGGTACTTGGACATTTGATAGGTGGTTACATGATAAACCAATTGTGGGTGGTGATGTGATAAAGAAAATGATGGTTGGATCTATGATAAACCAACTATGGGTGGTTATGTTAATACATATAATGCATTGTGTATGAAAGTCGGTCGTATGGTTATTCATGGTGTTCATTTTTTTTAAAACTAACAGTTTTCCTTTTTTATGTATCCTTTACAAAGAATTATATGTTTATCCCATGTTTGGAAATTTTTTCACATGAATTAAAGGTGAATAGGGTCATGGATTGGATTATGTCGAATTTCATGATGTCTAACACATAGAACTAGACATGTTTCTTTATTTAGAAAGTTTTTTTAAAAAAATGGATAATGTGTGGATGTATCTAGATGTAGTATTCAAGTTGTTCTGTATAAGTTTTGAACTAATTCTCTAAATCTCTTAAAATGAAAAGATCTGCAATGTGAATTATTAACATCATTCAATATTATGTCATGATTAGGGCTGGGGACTTACATACACACTATATGTCTATAATAGTAAAATGTGTGGGGAATTAATGGGATGAGTTAAAGACATATTATGAATTACATAATGTCTTATTTTTTGGAAAAAGTGTCCATTTCTTGTGATATACAAGAATGTTATTCTTTAGTTATCACTCTTAGTTAAATAAAACTCTAAACCCAAAAGGTCCTTATAATATATGTGAATCAATCAATTTTTGTGATATTTTAATTATTTATTGTTGAAATTGGGTCATAACAATTAATTTTAAGGATGGTATGTAAAAGAAAGTGTTTATTAGAACCAGATTCCCAGAACAGATGTTTTGGGCATAATTTATAGTATCAAAAGATGGAGTTGATAAATATATATGATATGATATTATTAGTTCAATATCAGTTATGAGTTATAAATGTCATCAATTGTTTATAAATTAAGGTTGATCATAATTTAAATGATATAGATAATACTTTAGGTTTTAATGATGTAGTATTGAATAAATTATGTTTCATGAGTATTAGGTTAGGATAAATTTTTACGAAACCGAATAAAAGATTCAATGTATAGGAAACCATATTGTATTATGCAAAAAATATAGATTTTGAGGTTTTCATGAAATTACACACTAGTATTGTTGCTAAAAGTGGTTGTTGATATGACATTGATACACATAAGGGCAATTAATGTGAAATTTTTAGGATAGTCTCAATTAAATCACTACTATGTTCATGATTTGGGGGTCCAATACATCATCCATGAAGATACACTCTTAGAGGATTTTCATTTTATAATTCACAAGTACATTACAGCCCAATATAAATGCTTTAACTGTATTGGCCAGATAACATAATAGAAAATCATAATGGAGATGTTATAGTAAAACATGGAAATTAATAAGTAATATTTTATAGTAATTTATATGTTCTTTTATAGATAACAAGAGTGCTAAAATTTGGGGGAGTAAATTTTAATTATTTTTTGATTTGAAATAAAAAATGAATTTTCATGATAATTTTTCAATAGTAGTTTTTAGAAGAACATTACACAATGAAAAGTATATTAATCCAAATCTATCATTGAATGAATTAAATATTTATTTCAAGAATACATCATATGATTGATATTTCAAATTCATATTAACATTTAATAGGATATCAATTTACATTATTATGAAATTTTTTGTTTTTTATCTAAAATTGGATAATGAAAATGAATCTATGTAATATAAATATTTTCAATTTTCTAATTCTTTTAACAATCATGTAATTAATATTCTCATAAATGGTTTAAACATTCGATATATTTCTATTATGAAAATATAAATGAGATTCAATGACTATTAATATAGTGAGGTGGATATTATATCATTATCTAAGAATATATTTTGAATACCATAAACCATATTTAGTACTAGGTAATTATTATATTTCTATAGAAATTATTTATTAGGGGAGGGAGAGAATGTGATTCCCCATCATCTATAAAATTTAATCCTATGGTATCTTGTCTTTCACGAAACAAAGGACATTAATAAATAGTGATACATTTAATGGAGATTAGACATAATAAAATTATAGGAAACTATGTAATATCATAATGGATTGTTACTCACCCTGGAAGAATACATAAATTAAATGTGAATAAATGAATTGTGGATAATTAATTGAAATGAATAAAAACAACATAACTAGGAAATCATTTAGGTCATATTGATACTTGATGATGACATATGTTAAAAAAACTATATGGTAGAAGACCATCGTTAAAATAGAATGAATTATGAAAAATATATTGTACAAACTAATTCAATGCCTTATGATGTGAAAATGGAATTAATTGATGAATTATAAATGCAATATAAAGGAACTAAACTAGTCCATAAAAAATTTTATCTTCGAAGATATGGTCATCGAAAAAATAGATAACAAAATATGGTCGTTGGATATACATGCATCGTACAGTTTCACCAATGTTTTTTATTTTTATTAACAAATTAAAAAAATATATTTTATGTATTATATAATATGAAACAATTATATAATATCTTATAACTTTTTTTTCTATAATTTTTTTGTAAAAATTATTATTGTTAAGGAGTGAACTGATAATAGATAAACCAATATTTTAATATTAGTAGCTTTAAAATATTTGTAGAGTTTGATAAAAATAAATTAAATATAATAGATAATTAATGTATAATATGACTAAAAACATAGTTTGTTCAAAATGTATATTCAATAAAAAGTAAATATATATTTTACTTTTACTGAAAAAATTATTATATATTATTATTTTAATTTGATAAATCGAACAATATTTTCTTTTTTATTATAAAAAAATTATTGATGGATTAAATTTAAGAATTTAAAAAAATCATTTCACAAAAAATATATGAAAATACAGTTTTTGCTAAAACTATAACTTTTAAGAATACATAAAGAAGAAATTAAAATTTCAAAATATATGAAACAATTCATTGAAAAAAATGTACTTTAAGGATACATACTATACATTTCAAAATAGTATTACAAAATTTGAAAACCAATGATTAACCTGTAATAATAATAATTTATATTTTCCAATTAAGGAAAATATTATTTTCTGTTATCGTTGTTGAAAATTATTTTTATAAATTCATTTTTATGGAATGAAAAATAATTTAATTTATGTGTTTTAAAAAAAATTAAATTTATTCATAAAATTATAAAACAAAAATATTAGTATCATATATATTTTTTTCTAACAAGTTTTATTTTTCTAACACCATGTTTTTTTTGTGTTTTTTGTTATCACAATATATTAAATTTTTCACACCGTTATAAATTTTTTTTGGAAATTATTATTTATTTTGGAATGGGTAATTAAAATTTACATACTATGGATCATTTTATTTTTAGGAATTAAATATAAATTAGTAATGTAAATAAATTCCATAGTGAAAAATTAAAATGGTAAAAGTACAAATATATTTGTAAATTGAAGAAATAAAATATCTAACGAATGTGCGAAAATATGTTCTAGAGTTTTTATTGACCATATACAACCATGAAATTAATTATATTTCATTTGTAATGAATTTGAAATTTTAATAGTGTCATCTATTATAGAAATGTTATTAGTACTTCCAAAATTTTCCTTCTCAAAACATCTGAAATCGAAATCAATTCCACTGCATCATGCTACACCTACACAATTGAAATTAATATATTAAATCAATAAATTTTCTATATTAAATAATATCTCTAATTCATAATGAAATGTTCTAAATTAGATACAATATGTTGCCAATTTCTATGGGAACATCTAAGAGAAATGTTAAATTCACAACATGAGTATATCTTACTTGTTTTCCTTTTATTATTAATTTATATCTTCCAGAATGCTTGAAAAAAGATAATAATAATAATAAATATTACTAATAGTATTTAAATTTGTTAAATTAATATATTGAAAAATTTTCAATCCATTCCATCTATAAAGAAAAATTAAATAACATAATGTATATATTAAATTAGTGTATCCCCACCATCATGAAATGTTGTTTCCTTTTCATATCCAAATATAATTGATAGTTGAAAGGGTATATTTAATGAGATATCATGTTTCATATGTCACAATTATGAATCTCTATAATAATTTTTCAAGTAACTTCATTCACTCTATTTGGTTGAAAAATTAAAATAATAATTCTTCCTACATACGGACTTCCTCCTCTATAAACAATAACTTTAATTTTTTACCACTATAAAGTTATTGTTCAAAAAATGAAATATTTTAAGATAAATTATATTAATCCAATTTTTAATATTATCTTAAGGTTACATTAAAATTATATATAATCATATCATTACACATAAAATAATTACAGCGGGTTCTTGTTTAGCCTAGTTTTATGGCCTAAGTAATTATTATTATAAGGATTATATAATTCCAGATTAAAAAAATATTATATATTTTTAATTTCCTATAAAAATAAATGTATAGATTATTTGATAATTATTATAGGTATTTATTAATTTATAGTTAATTTATTTATAAATATATAACATTTTAATTGATAAACACACCAAATATATTTTTTTCACAATTTCTATTTTCAAAAACCATACCATTTTGATTCACAATTTTATATTAGGATATGATGAAAAGTTTTCTCTAAATTATTCTTTTTATATTTAATTAGATTTTTATAATTAACTATTTGTTAATATAGAATAATTTACAACTCTATTACATATCATTCTTGAACAAAATCAGAGTTTTTAGCATTTGATTATAAAACTTTTCCTTATCCAACAAACATATTTTTATAAAAGGTTTATAAATAAAGTTATTAATAGGAATATATATAAATTAGTTTTTGAAATAAGTTATGTGGTATTTATTTTTATTATACATGAGGTTATAGTTAATTCATGTAACCAGTATTATAATGTGAAAGGTTCTTTGTCTGAAATATTAATTCATGACACAGATGTCATATTGTAGAATATGATATCATTGATATGGAATAAATATTTTGTAGTTAATTCCATTTAAAATAATCATATAATTAATGGGGGTTTTAGATCCATATCATATTCTTTATTTGATGGGATTTCAATTTAAATGATACCATTGATGTTTTGGTTATTTATGTCAATTTTAAATTCAAAGAGACATGTTTTATATTGTTCACCATACGTTTATTTGGTTTTAGTCACCATATTTATATACTCATATACTAATACATATTATTCTATTAATGAAATTTAATTTTTATTTAATGGTAACAATCTTATATGCTCTTGATTATTATGTGGCCACTAATATATGAGTATTCATCCCATATTCTTTTGTACTAATCATGGATATTAAAATTAAATTTTTTAAATGGTGTTCATATAATATATTTGTAATAAAATGATATTAATTATACATAATTCATGATAAAATTAGTTTAATTTAAAACTCTATCTCTAAGATGTATTTTTTTTAAATGATACAAAATTCCTATGGTTATTATCCCCAATATCAATTTCAAAATCATGATTTTGAACAAATGACATTCCATATAGGAAATTTGGATTCAATTTATTTATAAAAATAACATAATTTTCATCACATATAGTTATTTTTTGGTTTTTATGGTATTATTACTATTTCATTTCCCCTCACTGACTCATTAATTACACATTGTAAGGAAGCATACCCTAAAAATTAATTTATTGTGGAATCTTACTGTTTTAGTAAAATATTCATTATATGCTTCTAATAATATTCATATCTACATCAACATACATGGTTATGTACATTTCCTACTACTTTATATTTTTAAAAAAATAATAAAACAAAATATCTATAAATAAAATGATCCATCACTACCCTTTTCTTTCCAAATAACCGTAATTTATAAACCATCTATTTAATCTAGAGTCTTTTTTATGTTACAAAATTAAGCCTTTTCTTTTTATAAACGATATTATCAAATATTTCAGCATATTTTGGCATCCCTTTTGATAAACAGGTGATTAAACTTTTATAATCATCTAGTTTATAACTCTTGATGAAATATAATTAATTATCAAATGCAAAAATTATTTACATCACCTATATTTTTATTCCGACATATATGATTATGGAACAGTACGGTAAGTTGATTATGTATTTATTAACTATTAACCATATTTCAATGAATGATATATTCCCTTGTAATACCAATTTTTTGGGAATTTATTTATATACTAATTTTTCCCTGAATATATGTTTATTGATTATTAAGGAACATTAATTTTTCATCATATTGAAATTAATGTTTATTTATTTGGTGAGTCCATTGGAGTAAAATAACTCATCGGTGGGGCCATTTATGATATATCCCGTCAATGAATTAGTCAGTTTAGTGGGAAAAGAGTTTCTGTTTTTGGTTTTTTTATACCCACTACTATCATGATTTTGTGTTGGTGAACTTGATGAAGAGAATAATGTATTGGTAATGTCCTAGAAGGAATGAATAATGTCTTATTTGATTCGTTGATGTTAAATATCAAAATATATGACATTAATCATTCCATCACCATGTAGTTAGTTATTATGATCCATGCGATTATATATTATTACATCATACATGAATTTGTTTCACTCCCATTTATTCATCTATATAATATTATTTGATTCTTATATATCCCTTCTATGTTATTCATGTTGTGAATGATTTTGATATACGATATCCCTTAATGAGTGTTTTGGATCATGCTTTAATATTAACATTTCCCCAAGTTATAAAGAAATGAATTACAAAATATATCTCTAGAATGTTATCATGTGCGTAGAATTTATAACATATATTTAAGAAATATTATAAAATATATATCCTCTTATATAATATAAGAAACTAATATCAAATTATAAATCAATGGGAATTATTAGTTATTGAATTTACATAATTATATAATTATATAGACATAAATCTTACTTTCAATGTAAGTGACCAAATATTTATGAGTGACATTGTAATTTTTTTATCATTTAAATTGGTTTACTTCGGTTGAATTTAAATCTTGTATGTAATGGAATGTGTTTATTCCAACTAGATTCTCAGGGTTTCGGTTCTAGTTTTTACAACATTCCATAATGGTTAATAGTAGAAATATATAGAAATAAAGAAGTAAATGAGTTTCCAGGATGGTCGGAACTAGACCATATTGTGTGTTGTGAAAAAATACAGTACAACATGAAGAAATTACTATGTAAGTTGAATCCAATGTTTATTCATTTATTTGGAATGAAGGATTCAATTTGATAAATGTAGTCCAATTTTGGTGTCAAATTTCATGGAATAATGGGTTCTACCTCATTCTTATCCTATATGCGTACGACATTTTTATAGCTATAATTAATTTTTAAATGATTTGAATGTTGAAAAAGTATATGTCTAGAAGGTTTGATGTTAAAGATACTGGAAATACTATAATTATATTGATAATAATAACCTATATATATGTGGAAGATTGGAATATTGTGTCATCATAATGGTAATATATATTTAATGTCATTGATGTATTTGAGATTACACGAAGCAAGATATTTCCAACAACATGTACTAGAAAATTGTATTTTTCTATTTTATGGTTCCTAAAATAGATTATTAGGTCACATACATAGTGAATGGCCCATTTTAGTTAGTAGATTGTGGTCTTCCCTAATCCATGATATGTAATAAATAATTAATTTAATTTCATATATTATTTCGAAGAAAATTAATGTTGAGTTTATTAGGGGAACACTCAGAGGCCATGAAATTTATCTTCTAGTACATAATAGAATATAAAAATATAACCTTTCCACTTTTCATGGAAGAACCATTGTCATAATTTTCTGAAGAAAAATTTATTGAGAATTTAGATACCTGAATGAGAAACCTATGGGTTTTCATTACCTATGGAGGAATTGTGATCATTATTAATTCAAGGATGGAATGTTTTGATACATTTTCATAAAAACAAAATGATTATATGGATAAAATGGAAGTAGGAATGATATGGAATGATTGATTATATTAATAATTGTGATTGGATGAAGCCAGTATGGTGGAGTGTTATTCTGTTATAGTAAATGTGAAATCCATTTGTATCGGAATTTGATATTTCAATCTTTCATGAAAGATATTGACATGAAATACCAATTCATCTAAATCATTATGGAGGAAAATGATTTGTATTTTAGGTTAACAACATAAATAAAGAATGCAATGTAATGGTTTACAAAACTGTTAGTATATTAATGTTTGTTGATGAATTATACCTTTGTTTTATTGGTGTGAACAAATGATGAAGTAAGAATACATATTGATACACATGTGGATTGATGTTTTGATTTCTTTTCAAAGACTCTGAACATTTAAATAGGTTCACTAAAGCATTATTTTGTGTCATATGTTTGTGATGTAATGAAAAATAATTGTATCGACAAATAAATTAGGATCGACGTACTCCAAACGTGTATTAATCTAAAATTTGTATAACTGTAGTCTAATTCCTATATTGGAAAATAGGGAATTCAAACAGTGAATCCATTTTATGGAAGTGTTCATGAGTGATGGTATATACATGGGAAAATGTAATTTTAAAAGATTTGATTAAGGTGCTTTCTACGATAGGTGATCATGTTTCATAAATCATTTTTTGATCTTTAATCATTATAAAAAATGGGGGGATGTCTAATAAATTGGATGTTACTGATACTTACATGATAAATTTGAATCCTATATAAAATAGAACATTGATACAACTCTTAGCATAGTTTGAGATTTTAATTGGTCTCGGGACATGGTGAATTGTGCTTCATAAAATTTTAAAAATAATAAATCAAGAGTTTTCAATTATCAATGATATCACAAAATGAAATTTTTTATATAATATTTTAATTAATAATTTCTGAAAAATATATAGTAGAAATACTAAAAAAATAAAATTATCCAATATTTACTCTTTATGACACTCTACAAGGTGATAGGAATGTAACTATCAAGAAACATAAATTTTCATTGGAAATGATATTATTTTTCAAGACCTTATATTTTCCCTAATAAAGGTACAAACTATTAAACATATGCCTAATTTTATATTTTCCAATTCATAACCAAGAACATGAAATTTTAATTTGATTCAAAACCCAAAGGCATAGATTTTAATTAGGAGGTATAACCAACACACATTCAGGCTATTGATGAGAAAATGTTTAAATAGCTCTTTATGAACAATCAAAAATATGATGAATAAAATAATGAATATTCAAAAGAACATATGAACAAAAGGATGAATACAGTGAAACTCAGTGTATCGTGGATCATATTAGATAGAAATGATCAAATATTGAATTTATCTTATGATCACAGTAGTAATAGAAATAACTGTATCATAGCATCAGTATTATTCAATTTTAAATTTCGATCTCTTCTTAATGAATTATCCCTCTCAAATACATCCACACATTTCTAATAAGTTTGATTTATTTTTTAAATTGTGTTATTATCAAGATCTGATGATAAAATTAACATTGATAATACCATATTAATTACCTATAATTTCATATTTACCATTTATGTTTTTATAGAAAAAGAATAATAGGTATCCATGGTTTAAATTAATGTAATTATGAAATGAAATCATTACATGTGTATATGAATCTTAAGTATTGTTTGAATTTTTTTTCATTTGTTATTATATCATTAAAAATTTAACTTCTATTAAAAAATATTCATTATAAGTTACAATTGATTTCCAAATTATTATAATAGATACAATATATCATAAAAATGATACATAATTACAAATTTCAAGACAAATAAAAATTAGTGCATTATAATTCATTTCAAAAAATAAAGAGAGATCTATAGAATATAATTTTTATATCAACATAACAATTATAATCATATATGACTAAAATCCAAAATATTGACATGAAATTCATATGGATCATTTTTATTAAATAAATAATCCTTTTTTTCATAATTATGATTTTTTTTTCTGAAACTAGATTTGCGTGTTTGTAAACACCCTTTTAACTTCCATGAAATTATAATTCAATATCTGTATAAGAATAAATTTTGATTTGTGTAGAAAACATTAATGAGTATATAAATATAAATATAACATTTTCAATAGAATCACCCTTATTTTCATTCTAATTATTTATGTATTCACAAACAAGAGTCTATCTTATGAGACATTAATTGTTTTCTCAATTCATCAAACAGATCATATGAATTTTCATCTAAAATTAAGTATTTTAATTATTTATTTATAAATTAATTTTCTTTGATAAATTTATGAACATGTTAGAAAAATAGTATAACTTCAAAGATATATATTATTTATAAAAAATATAAAAACCACTAAACTACTTTGAGACTAAATAAAATGATATTTAAAAAAATGTATGAAATTATAATTATCAAATCTAAGAATGTTATTTAGTAATATAAAAATATGAGGTATTTGAAAATCTAAAATAAATAAATAATTGATAATAGTTCCATTAATCGTTAAAATTACTAATAGTCACACCCTTTTTCAAATTATAATAATAAGCTATATTTTCTAGAATTGGAAATAAATAACCATTTTAATATTTATTATAACATTAATAAAATAAAAAATTCATTAAATAATATTTTCTTATAAATAAAAATAATAAAATTAGAAATTACCTAATATAACAATCATTATAAGACAATTCAAAATATTTTACACATTTAAAACTATAGTTAACATAATAAAAGTTTAGCACCCCTTAATTAATGCCATAAAATTATAAAGTGATAAAGAAAACACCACAAATTCTTAAACAACTCATTTTATTCATACGTAATAATTTTTTATAAATATAGAAAAAGTTTTATAATATAATTCCATGTTAACTATATAATAATAATTTTTAATTAATATATGTATAACAACTTATATGTGCTTACAAATTTAGTAGATAACAGTGTAATAAATATTAATTCAAAAAAATCTATTCATATGAAAAAATTTCAAACCAATATTTATAGTAGATATATTATAAAAGTGAAATAATCATAATCATTTAAAAATTTAATATAAAAAAATATCATAACCAGAAAATGATAAAATGTTATTTTCAAAATAATCACTGAATTTATAAGTTTAGTAAATATATTGGAATTTTGATAATTAGTTGAAGTAAATATTTAATTAATATACACTTTTGAACATGAACTCTAAAATAATGAAATATAATGTCATTATTTTTTGATGAATGATGTAAATATTATTTGAAATTGAAATTGCAGAATTATTTTCATTATAAAATATTTTTTAAAATAAACATTGATATTAGGTAATGATTTTTTATCAACACACATAGAGGAATATAATTATTTTAACCTATAAACTCATCCAAATATACAGATATTGTATCTTAAATTTGATTATTAGCACTATTTGAAACCAAATATTTACTATGTAAATAAAACATAAGTGATTCATATTTTATACCAAGCCTGAAACTTCCAATATCAAAATAAGAATATGATTTAAAAAAATCAATAAGAATATTATAATCCCATATTAACACTATGATTTACTTATCAAATTATTCCGTTAATAAATTTTAAAATAATTTCCATAGGATGTTATTCAATCAATTCACATAATAAAACAATAAACATAAAATATTATCAATATTTGTTCAAATATTGTAATTTTCCAAACAGAACACGAAATATTTTTAATCTACTGGATTTTCCAAATTCCTCGAAAACAAATTTACTATTATTAATTGACATATTATTAATAAAAATAAATGAATCAAGATGAAAAATTGCATCTATCTCTATACAATACATTCATTGATTCCAAAATATGACATTACATCATTAAAAATTTACATATAAAGGGACAAATATGTTCAACCATTAGCTTCATTTAGAATTCACTTTTCAATATATAATAAAATTAATTACTTGAAATTAAATTGATGATCCTAGAATAATATTATTGAAATATATTTTCAGAATTAGAATATCATTTGAAATATTGTTAATAAAAAATGTTTGATTAACTTTTTTTATTATTTAAATCATATTTTAAAATAAAAAAGGATGGTATATCATACCATTGTCAAGGAAAATTCTTAAAATCATACACTCATTTCGATATTTTATATAATTATTTTGTATTTTATATTGTTCAATGTTACAGATTATTTAATATACACTTTCTTAGGAACCAAACAATTTACAAAGGGAAAATTAACATCCAGTGGAAACATTGTTGAAAATTTAATTGACTCAAATGATAATATAATCCCAATATGGTCAATCCTTCAATATGGTGAAACAGATTCATAAAAATCAACTAATTAATTATGTACATATTCATTAGAAATCAGTCTAGAATTATTTCTATATTTATTACCAAATTATTCCAATTTATTATTAAATGTCTATTTACGTCCTATAACATATTTATATTTTTTAAATTATACAAAATTACAAATATTATTTACTAAAAAATAAATAAGATAATCTTGTATAGAAATATTATAATTATAATCCATCAATTCTTCATTAAGAATATTTTTTTTCAATCTTATTAATATAATTAATATAATAATAATAATTTAAAATAATGTTTATAGTTTGGATTTAAGATTCAAAATATACAATTAGATACATAAATGTATTAAATTTATGTTTTTTTAATCTTTAGGACATGGTTTAGAAGTGTTGTTCTATCCATCGACTAATACATTAAAATGTCCTAGTTTTATTTAGTTAATATAAACTCTCTAAATTCTTCTTAAAGAATAGCTAAATATGAATTCCCATTGTCAAAATTAGTTTCAATAATCATAAAATGAACAGAATTCCCAATAAAAAATGTTGTTTTACAATGAACAATAAAAACCATATTATAATTAGAATATTCTATAAAGATTATCGAATTTCATTTAGAGGAAAATTCATCATAATTATCCGTATAAATTGATATTAAAAATATACAACATTATAGTAATAAATAATTAAATTTAGTTTTTATCCCTCTATATAATTCAAAAGTTATTTTCATTAGAATTGAAATTTCCGTATTTTGGGATGAAATATTATTTTTCATATTCATATAGTTAGCACAGAAATCTTTGAACATGTTATATTTATTTAGAATATTCTTATTCATTTCATGAATATATATTTTTCACATTCTCTAAAACAATTTTGTTTTGTTTTTATAGTAGTGGGAACTATATTGAAATCAAGTATCATTAACGAATATTTAAAAATAGGTATTACTATACACATCACATATAGTTTATACGATTATGTTTCTTCATTTCGGTTGAATTAATTTTCAAAACGTGGTAGACTTACAGAAAGATTAAAATTTAAAAGATAAGATATAAGACCATGTGAAAACATTATAATCATTAAGAATTAAAAAATATACTTGTCTTAACATAAATTAGTAGATTATGTAGGAATTAATTAATTTTTATTGAATAAATAAAGAGGTATAGTAGTTTTATGACCATTATTATATTTAAAAAAATATTATTTGTTTCATACCATTTAAACATAAAATATGTTTTTATTTAATTTCAATGTTGATAAAATTTATAACCTATTCATTTTTTTAAATTTATTTAATGACCAAAAGCCCAAATTACTAGGATTTGTATTAAATAAAATGTCATTATATGCTAAGATATTTAAACATATAATTTTTTTAGATCATAAATATCGATATAATATATATTTTTCCCATATTTCATAAAACAAAATAGTTTCATTCATAAAAAATATAGACTTATTATTTTTGATATTTGAATTCTATCTATTTAATTTTTTTAAATAATAATTAAATAGTGTTTTAAACCATAAGTAATTAAATTTTATGAAATTATCATAATTATAGAAGTATCCACATCAATATAACCCAAAATAATTCATTTATAATTATCATGGAATTTGAATAACCCAAAATAAAATTAGTTATAATATAAAATGATATAAGGATAACCTGGCATGTGTTTAAGAAATATACAATTCATGTTCCATGAATCCTGGAGACATTTATCTAGATTTCAAGAATTTAATTAATTAGATATTTTTAGAACCCATTTCATCTTTGGTGTAATATGATTTTTAATAGATTTCATAGGTTCCCAAATAGTTTTCAAACATTTATTTTTGGGTAATCTAAATGTTAAATCGTTTGAGTTCAACGAATTGTTGTTTCCAAATGAATGAGTAAATGTTAAAGTGGTATTATTAATATAATATCCATTCATAGAAAATCTCCAAAAAAAACAAAAATATATAGTTGAATTTTTCAAAATTAATGTTATGTTTATCCAATGTAATAGAATTTTATAATTAGAACCCATAAAATTTTAAATTATTATCTTCTTTTAATACATATTATCAAAATTTAATTTAATCTATACAAGATATTATATGTTCTATTTCAATAAATTTATTTATTTATATATATATTATTTCTATTTCTTCATCATCTAGAAAAGTAAAAACATTTCATTAGAAAAAGATGCTATATTTATTAATATTTTATTTTACATAATAATACAATTAAATTATATATCAAATTGTGTTTTTAATTCAATAAATTAATAAATTTCCATTCCATATAGTTTTAATTCATAAAAATAAAAACATTAATCCCTTCATTTTCATCTATTAGTTTTACATTTTATTAATAAATATCAAATATTCATTTTTTATATTATAATTATCATAATAATGGTAGTATCTACTATTAATACATGATATTATGATTCTTATACTATAATTAATTTGAATCTATTTAAATTTTTTATAGAAAGATACTTTTCCACTTCAAGGTTTTCTATTTAAATGATAAACTCATGTAGAATATTATTTTAATTTATTTTTATATTTATATAATAATTTATTAATATGAATTTTAAATTCAATATTATGTCTATAACATGAATCATAATCAATTTTAGTTTGATTTTTAGTATGTTTTGTAGAGAATAAATCAATAGGATTTAATAGTTATAATAAATTTGAATATGTTACCTAAGAACATATAACCCAAATGGGAAGGTTACTTGTGATGTTTAACTTGTAGAATCACGGATTAAAAAAACCAATATAACACTATCCACTATAGAGATATTATCTCTAATTTTACATATATTTCATTCCACTTCATATATGATTTAATTTATGAAATTAAGTCAAAATGATTCTATTATTTATGTACTCAAAACATGTAAGATATGAAACATCCATATTCTTACTTGTGTTATATTTCATACTTCTCTTTTAATAATTCTTTTTGGACATATTATTGATTAATTTTTCTTTTTTTATCTGGTTTTAAAATCATATAGTACTGTGATCTCACACATCCTTGAAATATTCTTTTCATTTTAATTCGTAATATTGAGAATAAATAGTTATATTATATTGGAAATAAATAGAATTATTATTATAAGTTTTCTCATCCAGAATTTTCCTTATCTCTCAATCACAGTATATAAATGAACGAATATGGTTATCTAAATTTTACTCTTCAAAATTATTACTCATAATTTCTAAGCAAAATTAGGTAGTGACAAAAAAACTCATGCAACATAAACTATGTTATCATGAGAATGTCCAAGTAGACTCATCAAAATAATGTTGATGGCGATTCTATGAAACAACATTTTTATTGAAACATCATTAACCTTTCTAATAAATAATCTAAATATACAAGTCCAAGAATTTTATTTCTTTTATGCTAGTCTGAGCCATGCTGTGTGACATAAAGTATTATCCAAATGTATTTAGTTTTTTACATGTAGTGATATATTTTGACAAATTAGATTAATTTCATAATATAAATATACATTCTGTTTTAATTAAAAACATACTACATTTCATCAATATGTATAATTGAATTTGGATCAGAATCTGGTAATATTAATGTTTTTAATATGACCATATATATATAAATATTTAATATTATTAGGTATTCTACCATTCAATCATTCAAAAAACAATAAACACTCCCATCAAAGAATGGTTTTTTTGGTATCTTACCATTATTTACATTCAATCCAACAAATGTTAAAAAATATTTTTCAGAGAATATAAGGAATAGAATAAGTTCATAATAATAAAATTTTTGGTAATAGAATCTACATATAAAAGTATTAATGATTGATAATAATTATTACCATGTGTGAGATGTTGAATAGAACTATAGTAGGTTGAATAGATATTATTTTTTAGAAAATATAAAAAAATTAGTTTAAAAATATAAACTATATAATACATGAACATTAAAATATACTAGATGAATGATTAATTACATGTAGATATGTAGTGGACATATAAAAAACAAACACTATATATATTTATATTAGTTTTAATCAAATGATCCTACATTAAATGATTACTCATCTCTACTTGGTTTGTGGAAATTTATTCGGCAAAAACATCACATTGTAATATAAGTGATACCCTTTTACAGGAATGTGTTTTTTTAACTAAAATGACTATTGAAAAAACCTATACATGGCTTTACAAAGGCCACGTAAAAAACATGAAATTTTCTATTTACCAAGTTTCAAAACCAGAACATTTAAATTTTCATTAGGATGTATAAAAAATACATAAAGTGGTTTTTATTGAGAAATATTTAGACAAATTATTTGTTAAAAACACAAATAATGATAATAAAATGATGAAACTCCATGAAAAATTTAAAATATATTTTTGAAGACGATGTATCATGGTAATTAATTGATTTAATCCTTAGAAAATAAATAATTTTTAATTCTCTCTTGTTATCACAATAGAAATACATGTTTCTGTTGAAATTCATTATCCCAATCATAGCAAAAATATTTTACCTTTTTATAATGTAGTGTCTCTCTCGAATAATTTTATATAAATATTTTTTCCTCTATATGGTGAATCATTTTTTATCAATATTAAATTAGAAAATTTCAGTAGTTAATCATATCCTAATTAACTATAATATATTCTCATCTTTGAAGGTGTTTATTAAAAACAATCATAGTTTTCTTTAGCTATAAATTTTTAATCTTCAAATAATATCATTGAATTTCTATATAAATCATTTTAATAGTTTGAAAAAAATTCAACAGTAATACTTAATTAAATATTTTTAAAATAGTTTACGTATTATTTTTTGAACTTATAAAAAAATTGAAATTTAGTGTAATAGTTAAAGTAAATCATCCGAACTTGTTTTAATTAAAAATATCGAATCTAATATATAAGTAAGTATAAAATTAAATTCAAAATGGGAATTAATAACATGTATGAAATATTTTTAGATCAATTTAAACAAAAAAATTATTTCAGTATAAAATCTATAATAATAAATTTTACTTCCGAAAATTAATTTTATACTTCCATCAATAAATTATTAGAATTTTTTTAAACATGATTTTTTCCTATTTAAATTTAATTTTATCTTATTTGTAAAAAAAATTGTAGAATGTGTAAGAATAATTCAAACTTCAATGTATATACAATTCTATATATAAGCAATATTGAATTTTGATTTTCCCAAACTCCATCTATGTCTATGTAAAAATGAATCTTCTTTCAATATAAACATCATTCAAGACTGATAACAAATAAATTATGTATCTATAAATATGAATCTATCATGTATGGTACAACCTTTTAATATATTTTCTTAAACATGATATATGAATTTTAATGAAAAAATTAAGACTTTTAGGATTTTTTATGAATTTTTCACCTACAAATATTCAAAAAAATCAGCATAAATACAATGAGAAACAAAATATATATATTAATTTTAAAATTTTTATCAAACAATAAACATCATAAAGGATAAAACATTTGTTATTTATAAATACTGTGATAAATTATAACAATCCAATTAAAAAATGTGATGCTTTTTATAAAAATTAGGGGGTATTTTTAATATTCAAAACATTTAAAAACCATAAACAATGATAATACATCCATCAATAAAACATAGTACTTACACATAAGGAATAGTGATCCATGTTGTGGAGACTGATTCAAATGAAATATTTTTCTATGAATTAAGTAAGATGTTAATTATTATAATTTATCATTTCTGGTTGATTTTTTAACAGAAGAGTAAAACAAGTATAATTTTTTTACGAAAAAATTATTAGGACTAATTCACCAAAATATATAAGACGCATTGATTGAACCTCATAAATCCCTGTTTTCTATGATTTATCATTTTTAAAATAAAATATTTGTTTTTTGATTTTACAAGAATGTGTGTGATGATTCACTTGATATTATGAGTACATTTTTAGGTTCCCTATCATCTGACCCAAAACCACTGAGGGAGCCCATTTACATGATGTGGCTTTGACCATGTATCATTTATTTGTTGTTCTTCTGATTTTTGAAAATAGATGTTTACTACTGATAATCAATTCCATCTGAATGAAAAGATGTAACTTATTCAATTTCATAGGAATATGATAAATGGTTAAATTTATAGTAATGATGTTGGAAACTATATGAGAAACCAAAATTTAGTACCTTCACATTCAAAAAAATTATGAATATCTTTCCCCATAATTGAGAAATTTATTATTGCCACACCATAAATTACATTAACGTATCCAATATCTCTATTATTCCTTTATATATATCATCCTCATATTAGATGAATATATTTGTTTGTTTTAATTATTTGATATTTTCCTTCTCATTGATTTTCTTAGATGATGTTGCAGAGGTTGTAGAAGAAATACCCAATGTAGACCATTAATTTCAAGTATCATCTCTATTGGTATAGTGTATCTTATAGATACTAAGAGAAAGACCATCTAGTCTTCTAAAAAAATAATTTATCATTTTTTATACCCTATATTTCTCATTATACTCACATTTTTCTTGGTGATTTATTAGGTCATGAAAAATATCAAGTTCAATTTACTGAAAATTCAATTTCAAGTAATAATAACTCTCATGTAATGATAATTCCTTCAAATCTAAGGGGATTTTAATCATTTTCATAGGCATATATACCATAAATTGCTGAAACATAATATATTTTTCATGTTTAAGAAAACAAATCTCTTATATAAAATATGTTGGAGCATATTATTATCATCCAATAATTACTTTAGATCTTAGATTATATTCATATACTTAAATAACTTATAGGGTCCATTATATTTCATTTTTCATATCCCTGGCTGTTCCTGACCGACGTGAACTCCACCAAAACATTCTAGGATTATAATGTATTTTCAAAATGTCTGAAATTGTAATTCCATTATAGAATTTTTTTTCGAAATAACCATATAAAGTAACATAAGTCATTTATCTGTGTATTGAATACTCAATGATTCCATTATTCATAATGATTTAATAGACATGGTCTTGGAAATAAATATTCATGAGTCCCATACCATTCCCCATATGGGATATAAATAATTTGATCTTGAAATTTATTAAATGATTATCCTTTTTTTCATAAGGGAGAACAAAACCCCCTATGAAATATAAAATTGAAAAATGAATTTATGTATCTCTTGGATAACTATGTATTAAGAATGGGTTTGAACGTCCCCATTTATAATGATTTACAATGAATACCATGGAGTTATTAAAATAAAATGCACCATTTTTTATACAGCTGTTTTATTAAAATAATCCATTATTAGAAAATTTAGATTACCTTATAGAAATAAATAAACTTTTTTATTAACGTGAAAATGAATATATTGAATCATGATATTATGATAATTATGAGTAAAAACCAAAACTGAAAGATCTCATATAGATTATAGGTTATAATAATTTGATGGAAGCACTAATCAATCCTAGGAAATTGTAGAGACCCAAATCATGACGTACATATACATTAAATTACTTTTGAAGAATATCTAATACATAACAAAAACAGACAACAAAGGACCGTTATATATTAGTGTCTTTGGAAACTCAGAATATAATCATCTAATCATGGTGAAAGCTCTTCAACATCTCCCATAAAGATCTTCTTTTTTTACCTAAAAGCATTCTTTAAATCCTGGGGAAACGAAAACATATAAAGGGTGAGCTCAAATTCTCAGTAAGGTTATGCATTGTTATTATAAAACAGACCATATACATTTGAACTTCAAAACACGAACATAATATTTAAACATCACAATCTTGAGAAATGACATAAAACATGGAATTACGTAAGGCATAGATCATAATGGAACATCAATCATCATAAAATATAATGGGAATAAATCATGTAATTTTGGAAACCATTAATCACATGTTATTATTTCCATAGTAGCCAAGGCATTACTGCCAAGGGCATCTTAGTGGACAATGTCCCCTTCTTAATCGAGTTCACTCCTCGTTCAAGTCATGTATCACTAAACCGGATTAACTTACCGTTCCAGCCATGTCTATCTCATGTGATATAAATATTTACCCAATTCATTAGAGGGAGATATAGGTCCCACCAATCTCATAATGAAATCATTATTACATGTGCCACAAAATAATCATAAATCATTCATCACAACCTAAAGAATAAAATGGGTTTCATTAACATCATCCCATCATAAAATAATCCATATAAAATAAATAGATATCGTTTCATCATAAGAAAAGTGAAACCATGTAAATCATAGAGACATTATACTTTAAACAAACACATATGAAATAATGTCATCTTAGATAGAAAATGGTTTTGATAAAACACTTGAAATGAATTCTTGAGGAAAATATCCTTTCTTATTCAAAATCATTTTCTATTCCCCAAATGCCATGAAATTTTAAAAGAAAATAATTTTTTTTGAAAATATTCATGAAATCATGCAGATTAATCTTCATTAAGAAAATGGGTTATGAAACTGTAAAAATCTGTTCATGCCATATAATTTAAAAGAAACATTCTCCTCGTACTTTTGTTGGAAAAGTCAAAAAGTTCCTCGTATGGTAAATAGAAGAAATATTTCTTCCATAACATGTAGTAAAAGTCAAAAATGGGTAAGAAGGACTTTAAACATACATGAATTCTTTTTTGGAAAACAGGGACATGGATGATAAATATGACCCTAGTAAATACTTACAAATAATCAATCTCAGATAAAAACGAGACTGGGAAAGTTATCCCTTACCTTATGTCCAATTTCTTCCGTATGTGACTGAGACTCCTGGATTGTCGATTTAAACATATTATTAACTTTTAACAAAACAATAATACTATTTATGATATCATATATTATTCTCTTATGACTTTATATTATCCGTTCATTTGTCAATTCCCTGTTCAAGCAGCATTTTGGGTACAATCGTTTCATTTATCGTCTGTGTTTTGACTTGTAATTATTAATATGATTACTTAGATCATGATAACATAATTACAGAATATAAAACATGATATATATATATATATATAATATATTCAGAATATACATATATATAATAGATCGATAAAAGGAATGAAATACACCGTTCATGGAGACAGTAGGCCGTACGTACGCATGAATGATGTTTTTCGTTTCCTTATTGAATTGAATGGAATTAAGTAGATTACATAGATATATATATATATATATATACATAAATTCATTAGAATTATTATGTCATATATTTCTTGATTACCTATTATATATACTTTATAATCATTCTTGAACTGTTAACATGGAAATTGAATCTCATCGTGTCGTGGAGACGGTAATCCGTACGTACGCACGAGCAATAATATCGTTCTCATATTTATTGAATGGAATTGGAGTGGATGATATAATATCTTAGAATAATTATGATGTTATAATAATAATATATAGTTATTCTTTACACCATTATACCCATCCAAGTAAGGTGGTGGCGGAAAAACTGATTAGACCATGACATGGAGACGGTATTCTGTACGTACGCAGGTGTAGTGATTTCATTTTCCGTAGGATGGATAGAAGGTGAAATAGGGTTGTTTAATATTTATTATAAAATATCAGTATATAATTAATACTTATGTTATTACTTTATAATGAAACAACTAAAAAAGAAGAAGTAGAAAAGAAAGAAACTTGAATGAGTCGGTAGAAGAGGTTACCTCTTCCTCGACGCACCTCCTTTAAACATCTTCTTAGGGCACTATAGTTGGTCTTTTGAGAAGACCAGAACCTGTATGATATTACTATAGAGGTTGAGAAGAATAAGTTTCAGGGTTTGGACACGCTTCAAGGCTCAAAAGGGTGTGAAGAGAAGAGGTAAGGGGTGCCGTTTTTATAATGGAGGAGAGGGGCACCTTTGAAAAAACATAAAATATTAGTTTGTAATAAAGTCATATTCGGTTTATAATAGCTCCAAATTGATTTATTTCGAATCTAAAGTGGGTATGGGTCGAAATCCTATAAACCAATAGGTTTTAGACAACTTTAGGTTATTTATTTAACCTTATCATTTAGATTTAACTCTAAGTTAAATAATTTTACTTTTACCGTGTCTTCATGGTTTTTTACACTATATAGTTAATAATCTGAATATGACAACCCAGAAGAACCACAAGTGGTTAATTATTAATATTTATAACCTTATCTATCTCATTTTTCGGAACCTTAGATTTTTAGTAATATAATAACAATTAATAATATATATTTTTTAAAAATTATTTTATGTCAATTTTGACATTATTTGGTAATTGATTTTTCTGAAAATCATAACAACATTATTAGTTCGAAAAATGTTAATTTAATCAATAATAACATTTCATATTAACCTAGAAAATTATTTTAATTTATAAAAATTCTAAAATTACATTTATTTGGGTATTTATAACATAAATTATGTTAATATTTCATTAATAAGGTAATTACTACATTATCATTGTGTCATAAAGAAATTAAATTATTTAATGTCTAAACATTATAAATAAGACACTATTATGTATTAAATCTTTTTATCTTTCTAATGAATATTTATAGTCGAATTTATCTTAATTATAACCATATAATAAAATTTTTTTTGTTATTAAACATTGATTTTAACTATTTTAACTCTTCTTTAAATAAAATAATAATAAGTGTCCTAATCTAATCCAAGTGGACCTAAAGGGTAATATTTTATTCCTAAGGTTGTTTTCGGTCGAATTACACTTATTCAATATAATTAGGACATGTTTTAGGGTAATAATAATATCATTTTTTCCCTTAATTACCCTATTTACTTTTAACCGTGGTAAATAAAAGTAAAATTTACTATTCACCAAATATTATTTTTATCTTATTGAACCACATTTTACTCCTTGATATTAATCGTGTCTCTCGGATTTTCAAAATTCCACTCACAGAAGTGGTAAAATTAGGTTTTATGTAAATTTTTAAAGTCTTCTAGGAGGTGGGTAAAAGATGGTGAAAAGTTCAATAAAAATTGTATATATCTAAAATTTTTATAAAATGAATCTAATGAATTACATTGAACATATATAGGTATTATGTGTCACTTTTGACCTAAAATAAATTTAAATAGAATAAATAATTATTTAAATAAAAAGTCAGTTTTTAAATAGTAACCGAGTGTATTCCCTATTCATGAAAAATAGAAAGTTTTCAGAAAAATACAAAAATTTCACCTTAGGCTAATTTCGATATTCCAAATCCAAAAATAAAGTCCATTTTGAATGTTGAAATTTACAAAATTTCAAAAAGTTGTTATTACTATTCATAAGTGCTGTTCATAATAATATTATAATAATATCTCGTTTAGTGAAAATTGGCATTGTGTACTACACGTGCTATCGAAGAATGTTTTGATTGCATATAATGTAAGCCATGTCAGGGTTGCGTGTAGTGAAAGCAATGTTTGGTTTTGCGTATAACATAAACAAAACTTATTTCATTTATATATATAAAAAAATCTATACTTAATGTTGCGTAGAATAATTTCTACAAAACGAATAGGAAATTGTGTGTAACATGAGCCAAGAATAGTTTTGCGTATACTACAAGATAATACGGTTTTGTATTTAGTACAAGATAATCTTGGTGTCATGTATAATATAATACATCCATGAAATTAAAAATAATATATCTCATAAAATCTCGGGGTGTTACATTATACCCCCCTTAAAATGAATTTCTCCCTTGAAATTCATCGGGGTTATAAATGGTTTACTACTTGAAAGTTTCATTCATGGAAACCCACATCGTAAAAAGGAATACTAAAACTTCATTTTAAAAAAGGGAGGTTAGAATCATAATAGTCACCCAAAGTAACTTAGCACTGGGGTTCCTCATAGGTGAAAATATGGATATGGAAAAGAAATATAACCATCAACTTCTGATGAAGAGTGGTAGAGGAGATGGCTATGAAAAAGACAAAAATCATGAAGCCATAAATTTGTGATTATCTAATGTACCATCTAATTTATCAGATATAAGGGCACTATGAAAACATTTTTGGTTTTCAAGATCATTTCCCTAAAGATGAAGAAATTGGAATTAGGAGAAATACTTTCTTAATTTTGGTACAATCTCATTGTTGGATTCTCCTTGGACAATTTCAACTTCATCTCTTAATGTAATGAAGTGGAATTTGTCATTCCTTAAGTGTTATCAGATCATGTGATAGAATGATGGGTAATTCCATTTGTCTGAAGAAAAAGGTATGAAAAAGTTGTCAAAAATACAAAAGTCCATATATAGTGAGATTAATCATATATGGTTCCTAAAATGGAAATATACTTCATATATCATACTGCTTATTATAATAAAACTAGTTTCTACAAACCAGGGACTTCCTGTAGGCCAGTGGTAGGTGATAACGGCCTATCGCACTTTGTTTGTGGGTTCGATTCCCACAGCCTTGTCCGATGTGACGGGTTGACGCCCATCATGCATGTTGTATTTCTTCTAAAACTACATTTTTATAACATTCCATTAATAATATCGATAAAAGTTTTATCCTTAAACAATACTGACTTATGTCCAACATAATCCATTCCAATCTTTAGGCTTATCCAAAATACATCTGTCCAAGCTCATAGTATAAAGAAAACAATTACTAGAAATGTCATTTTCCGAGCATGTGGATACCATTATATATCCCCCATATATCATACTATATATATTGTTGGTCAAATAACAAACATGTTAATATCTTAATCATGTATTCTCTTGAAAAATGAATACCCATTGACCCTTAGTAATAAAATGAATACTGTCAAAATTTTACACTTTCCAAATAACAAAATCCCAAAATTTCTATATACTCAAACCATGATATAACATTGTCCTTATATCATTCTTGAGATTATTTCATTTTTTCATTATGACTTAATTATACGCATATCATATTCCTTCAAAAAAATATTTCAATCACTTTTCTTGGTTACCGGTAGCATATAATTATTGAAAACCAATACATAGATATTCCAAAATTCCACGATGCCATAAATGAGATTCGATGAAACTATTTTGAAATCCCATTACATAAACACTTAATCATTACACAACATCATTTTCATACTCAACATCACAAATAGTGATCGCATGTGACTTCCTATTATCCTTTTCCTTAAGAGGTTGCTCACATTGGTCATCATTATCCCTTGGATTAGGGCAGTGATTAGCATAAAGCCCCATTTCCTTGCACTTGAAGCATTGAAGTGTTGCTGGTGTGTTCTCTATAGTATTTTCTTTATTCACATCATTAGAAACCCTTTTTCCATTACTTCGACGCTCAGCTGCTCGATGACCTTCTTTTCCACACTTAAAAAATTTTCTAGTCCCTTTAAGACTATCTCCACCATGATTCGTTCCACACTTTGAGCGTAATGAAACATTCATCTTCTTTTCACCATTATTCTAAGATTTCTCCTTGAACTCCATCTTTCATTTCTTGTCAAACCCATGAGATGGATATGTAACAAAAACTTCCATTTATACCTTGATAGGACAATGCACAATTTATTCATAGCTACTGAAGTCTCTTATATCTAATTTGCTTCAATGACTTGGTTTTAAGCCACTAAAGAATCGATCAACTTCACTTTTAGGTTGGATGATAAATCCAGATGCATACCTTGAATGCCTTGTAAAATTCGGTTCGTATATACCAAAAGATTTATCATCCTTTTTCTTAAGGTCATGGAAATACTTTTCCATCTTTGTTCGAAGAATACGAGGGACGTACTTATTGAAAAATAAATTCGTGAACTCATCCCATTCCATGGATTCAATTTCATCTTAGGGCCTAGTATTCTTAATTAGAGTCTACCATGGATCTGCTTCACCTTCTAAATGGTAAATAGCCAGAATTAATTTTTCTTGTTCCGAATAGTGAAGTATGAAAAATAACTTTTCAATGGTACTGCTCCATTTTTCGGAAATAAGTGGATCAGAAGACCCACTGAAAGAAGGTGGATGTTGCCTCTTGAACGAATCAATAGAATATTGTTCCCTTCTCTGCTCATTTGGAAGTCCAATATGGTTCATTGCT